>JBAMBE010000528.1:6170000-6611678 GCA_037043585.1 Drosophila mimica | reverse complement strand
AGTCAAGAATATTGGAATGGACATTTAGTTGAGGTTTATACCATGGGAGCTTATTCTTAGGCATCAATCTACCAATGTCTGAGGGGGTGTGTTCCGAAAAACGTCAACCTAGTTTTCTTTTAAAAATTTCCCAGTGCGCCTTGGCATTTTGAAGTTTAGACATATGCCCAAATGCCGACTTCGGCATTAGAACACTTAAGTGCGCATATCTTCCATAATTTGTAACTGGTAACTCCCATAACAGATCGATCAAAAATTGGATGGCCACGCACACTCCGCGTACCAAAACCGATACACTTGTTGGTGTTAATCGATAAGACCATATATACCACGAAATTTTAAACCTTAAGTCACCACATTCGAAAGGTATAATGCTAGTAACACCCTTCGCAAAAAATTTCGGACCACGCCCACTCCCACCACCAAAAACCGATAAATGCCCAATTTAATTGCAATTTAAGAGATACAGTTAGTTGGAAGGAAGATTATTGGGAACCTTCTCTTTAATTTTTTTCAACCACGAGCACTCCCACTCCTAAAATCTCGAAATGTTCATATCTTCCATAATTTAAGAGCTACAGTTGTAGCTTCGACGAAGGGTTACTATCTTATATCTACCTTAATCTGAAAGTCAAATTTGGACTATATTTCTTGGCTGCACACAAATTATGATATCATAGTATTTCGCTGTCGGTTACGTCCGACTGCAGCGTTTTCTCATGTTTTTATATATGTATTTATACATACATGACATAATTTTTGTAATTTGTTTTGCAGCGGTTTGTTTATTGTTTACAAAGTTTCATACAAAATAAAATTATCTTCCTAAAAAGAAACATCAACATTTCGATCTTAGATTGATTGCCAACAGTTTTGTACTTTTTATATACTCTTTGCATATGTACAGATGTACATAACATAATGTATAACAACGTATGTATTCTTAATGATTTATGTATGTATTTCATTTAGTATTTTATATGGGCACATTTTTTCTGAGTTATGTAAGAGGTAATTAATTATTTGAACATTACAGCATCTTTCATACGACATATGTCAAAATATAACAACTTAATTATTATACATTAATGAGTTAAATTTGAGCTGTTCATTAAAATCTACATTGGAATTTAATCAGAAGTTGTCGATATGCTTATTTTTATAAGAACACAAATGGTAACATAAATTAAAATTTAAACAAACATTAAAAGAGATAATTTATTTAGTTCACATCAGGCTACAAAGGAACACTCTTTGAATACTTCTTGATCTTTTTTTGCATTTAAAATACATTTTTCTTGGAACCGAACAATAATAAAAAAAAACTTTTAAAGTTGTAAAACAACAAATTAATTAAATTAATATAAGGAGGAAAAAACTAATTCAAGCATTTAGATGTTGAATTATATTTGTTAAACAAAAAGGGGAACACATCGGTTGAGAACTTAGCTTCATTTAGCCTCATTGTGAAAACATAGCAAAACTATAGCAACTTATAGCAACTTATAGCAACTTATAGCAACTTATAGCATGTGGTGATAGAAGTCGACGCAGTTAGTCGCTGAATGCTCCGTTTCTTACTGCCGAAGGAAAGAAATCAAGAAATTCATAAATTCAACCAAGGTTAATTTAATTACACAAATACATACCTTCTATCACCGTACAGCGCAAAACACTTATCGGGATCCATGTCGACACCGGGACCCAGTTTTTGGATATTTACGCATACACAATTCTCATTTTTTCCCTCACAGGGTGGAACCTCAAGCCAACGCTGTGGACAATGCAAATATCGTACAAGCGGATCACTATCAATCTTTTGAAATACACGCTCATCATATAAGTCCAGCCAATCATCACTGTCAGCCATCACGGACAATAGCTCCGGTTTACATCGGCGGACAATTTTCGAAAATAGATTACAAACAGCCAAAGCCTTGGGCAGCTTATAGGCGGTCACATGTAAACGCCAACGTGCCACAAAAAGCTTGTAAATGAGATGGTAGTCATCATAGCGATATTCAATGCGCTGACCATCCGGCGAAATGCGAGACTTTAGAAAAACATCATCGAACTTCATGTCTTCATCATTTAGGACGTTCAGACATTTGTTGTCGCGCCTTATGTAATCCCACTTGTCCACATCCAGACCGCAGCGACTGTTGTGCACAATATCAAAGATATAACCCAGTCGCATCATTGGATAGGTTAGCAACTCCCGTTTGCCAACAATCAGGGCCTTGATTAGCTGCACTCCTCGTCCATTGTTTGCGTCACGCAGGGAGCGCAGTTTCTCGCTCCTCATATCGGCAAAAATCTTATCCACGCAGATTAATCCATTCTGCTCATGCTGAACAAAGAGAGATTTTTATTAGTATTAAATACTACATGGGCAAATACGCTCTCTGCTACTTACATCAAAGCTTTTCCCACACACGTGTTCCCACGAATGCGAAAATGGACCATGACCTATGTCATGTAGGAGCGCCGCAATCTCAACAGCCTGTCGACACCATTTTGGTAATTCTTTCGCGTTGCTGGAATTACGCTTCAACGCATTGAGATGAACCTGTGCGCTCCTGTAAGTCCTGCCCAATTAAATGGAATTCAGTTAAGTATTCGCACTATCGTATGAAATGTAGCTTACCCAATGCAATGGTCATATCGAGTATGAGTACTTTCTGGCTTGCCACCCAAGAAGAGCAATCCTAGTTGCTTAATTTTTTTGAGACGCTGGAACAGTTTGTGTTGCACGATCTCCCAAATGTGAGTGGGTATTTCAATGACTCCGTGAACTTCATCTTCAATGAGCATCTAAAAGATCAAAATTTTAATAATCCTGAATTAAATAATCTACAAAAATGTTTATTTAATAACAAACTACAATGAAGCAGAAATAAAAATACTTTGATTTTTACGCCTGGACACTTTCTAAGTGCGCAGCAACCGACTGTCAATTACGAACTGAAAGATCTTTTTATGGAAATGCAAAACACAAAATAAACAAAAAAGAATGCTGAGCCCGACTTCGATGTACCCGAAGACTGGTGAGCCCGACTTCGATATACCCTTAACCCAGCTGTTGAATAAATTCTAGTTTTATTGGGAAATTTCACTTTAAGATGATTTGCACTTCAGTTCTGCAAGTGCACTTTTTTCTTATGGCGGACACAGCGACTACAGAGTATATTTAATCACAAGTCCGAACTGGCCCGAACTGACCCGAACTGGCTGGCTACAAACACGTGCATGTACATACAGACATACATACGTACACGTAATAGTAGTCATCGGGGTTCTGCAGAATACTTAGAAATATATTGACGCATCTCTTTCTCACATAGAAGACTCTGCCTTTGAAATTGTGAAATTTATTGCTATCGGAAATCGAAATGAATCGATAATCGATAAGCTGAGGCAGTTATCGATAAGATAAAGCAAACTTGATCTGCGCCTGGTATACGAGAACCTAGATTCCCAATTTGAAGTCTATAGCTCTTTGTCTCGGAGATCCGCGTGTTCATATGGACATGGCTATATCGACTCGGCTCTTGACCCTGATCAAGAATATATATACTTTATGGGGTCGGAGATGCTTCCTTCTGCCTGTTAAATAAATTTGCCCAAAACCTTTATACCCTTTTTACCCATTTTTAATGGGGAATTACGGGAAACATATAACCAGTAGGGATGAAAGTAAATGCGTAGCTTAAAACGAAACTGAAGGATAGCCAAACGATACTAGATTAACATGTTTAGTAATAGTACTAGTTTTAATTTTTACTTTGTTTATGTTATAGTTGTTTGTTGTTTATGTTACAGTTGTACATGTAAATAGTTAAAATTACTGAAAAAAAAAGTTACCCTTTTCGTTACAAACTCAATTTAAGTAGCAATACGCCGTAAATTCACTGTGTGAACTGCAGGTGATAATCAGCTGTGGATGCCTTGCCATGGCAACCACAATTGTTTGGTCTGTGTTTACGGAAGAGTTTCACTTACATATGGATTTAAAGGCTCATCCCCGGTCGACTGTTGTCGCAATTGGAGTTGCTGCTGCTGAATTGAAAGCGAGGGCAGCTCGGAGCCCTGTTGCGTCAGCGAATTTTGAGCACAGAGCATAATGCCAGGCATATGGAACTGAAAAATCCGACTTTTTTGTGCCTTCCACAACTGTCGTCGACAACAGCAAAGAATGGAACGGCCACAAATAAACAAAGAAAACGTTTTGAACTATTAGATTTGCTTCCGATTTATAAGTAGTCACATTTATAAACAAACTACAAATATGTCAACGAGAATACTTTTGGCATCAACAGTCGAACAGCTGTTCGCTCACAAGCTTTCTCGGAATGTCAGGGTTGCTTGTTTGCCAGGGCTGCAGAGCACCTGCGCAGTAGAAGTTTTTGTGAACACAAAACAAATCGATCATATGTCTTAATAAGAGCACTTGAACTATTTAATATATTAATTATGTATTCCAAAAGTATGCCACAGTTTTTGCGATTTTGCAATTAGCAAAATTACATTTTATAATAAAACCAATTTTATTTTTTATTAAGTTTTTTTTTATTTTTGCGATTAAAACTTAATATTTAGCTATTAAACATATATATATGTATATAATTGATTAAAAATAAATTGCATGAAAATTAAGATCTGTATTTGTTTGTTTTTTTTATTTAAACTATTTAATTCTTAAAATAAGTTCAATATTAAACCGCTTTAGAATTTTTCTCATCCTAAACTAAACATTAGCACAGAATACTGTAATTGAACACATCTCCCAAGCCTATTGTCTGGTAGTTTGTATGTAATAAATGTTCATGAGCGCCGCCGAATAAAAGTGAAAACGATAGTTGCTTTGACCTACAGCTGCTGAAACTGGTAAAAAGAACTAGTAAAAAAGAGAACAAATTAAGCAAAGAGAGATATAAGGAATAAGAAGAGAAATGTATTTGATTGAATAAGTGTGGGTTGTGAGTGAAATATGCTATGTGTATAACGCAAATAGAAGAATAAGCGCATACGTACATATGTATGTATATTAACATAGATACGTATGTATGTATGTATAAATATGTATATTGCGATTGCATATTGTTGCAAGCAGGCTATTTGCGGTCAACGCACCTTTGGAATAAACACAGCACAGCAAAATATATGCAAGGTGAACATACTCTGTATACATTTAAATATTTAAATATAATATATAAATATAAATAAATTTATATACATACAAATACAAGTTCATGTATAATATAAATAGAATCCAGCATAGCTAAGTGTGGCGAACAGATAACAATACTAAATATATTTAATTGTATGTACATTGATAATTAAAAACAAGCTGAAAACAATACACAGCGATTAGTCGAAATACCTTTAAAAACGAAAACAATCATAAAACCAAACAATAACATTAAAAAATACACCGGCTCCACTCTCAACTGAATGGAGTGAGCCAAACTAGAAAGTACAACAGAGAGAAAGAGCGAAAGAGAGAGAGAGACACAAATAAGGTTATTTTACAGTGGAACAAGACTTATTGGCAAACGAAAGCATTTCAACGGTTCCAATTGTGTAGTTAAGTTTAGTAGATAACCAGATTATATTTATGTTACAGTTTTCGTTGTAGAGCACATGAAGGAGCACTTTATATTCAAGCTCATAGTAAATTAAAATAATAACAATATTAATAATAATAAATCATATAAATAAATAATCTTATCGCATTGGCAAATAAATAATATTTACTCAGCGGTCAATTAAAAACCCAAGCGGCATTCGAATGATTTATATTATTATGCGATTCTGGTTGTTGATAATCATTTGCAAATTTCTTGCGAAGCTTTTGTATCACTGTTCACATAATTGATGCACTCTCTTTCTCTCTCTATCTCTCTCCCCAAGCAGAGAGACCTAAGCCCGCTCACTGTGCGTGTGGAGAGCCGATAAATGAATGAGAAAAGTGAGAGTTTTTTGGGCATGCCACAAGGCTTGCAACGTTCTTTGTCAGTTGCCATGCGACAGGACAGCCGCACGGGCAGGCACTTCTCAATGCTGGCCAAAGTAGCACAAAATTCTAGAAGAGCGGTTCGTGAGTTCATGCGTTAATGTATCTAGCGTATCTTGAAGATACACTCGGTAACTGCAGATGGCGAATTAATGCTAATTAAAGCGCAGTGTGCGATCCTCTCTCGCTCTCTCATCAACTCTCGCCCTATCCCTCCCACTCTCTCTCACTGCGCTGTATATGTAAAAAGTTCTCTTTTGCGAAATGTGCTCATATCTTAATGTGTTTGCATCTCTCCCCATATATATATGTGTGTATGTGTGTGTATCTGTATCTGAATGAGGCCCATGCCATTGCGTACTCTCAGCGAACGTAGCCGACCGACAGTGGGCGAAAGACGCAACTGCCGACTGCCAACTGCCGACTGCTGTGCTGTGCTGTGCTGAATGCTAGCTTCTATGACCTTGCAATGCCCTTGAGTGACACTCTTAGTGTGACCAAGTTGCTGTTGCCGCCACTACAACTGGCGGTGCTGCCACGGCTGCCACGACGAACGCTGGCAATATTCAGAATGGATTTATATTGAACATTTAACATTTTTTGTCTATCGTATTTTTTGGCGTAAGTTGTTCTTGTTATCGTTTTGTGTTTCGTGCAACGACCACAAAGAACAAGCAACAAGAAACCGAACGCGTAGCTCCTTTTTTATAAACTCTAGTCTCGAACCTCCGTCGCGTGTGCGAATGAAACAGCTGCAAAGCTAATCCAAAACATATCGTCCTCGAAAAAAAAGAAAGAAAAAAAAACAGTGCACTCAACTTCATTATAAAAAGTGTTACCCAAGCAAACAGCGACAACTGTGAAATCAAGAACAGTGCTCTTAAGAACAGAGTGTGTGCGTGCGAAAGTCTGCCTGTGTGTGTGTGTGTATGTGGGTGCATAAAAAGTGAAAGTTCAGGTCAGGCAAATCCTCCCCCACCCAAATCCTTGGCACATTTTTAAGGCGGAAACGGCTATGTTGAGAACGATATAGAAACACGCAATACACACAGCCAAGTTAAACAGCGACGACTTCCACAGCATTATATACCATCTATAGGTGTATATAATCATGTATATATATATTTATATAAATACATCTACATATATATAAGCAACATATTTATGCGGCAGCTTTCACAACTCTAATTTTGTACTACAACGTGAACGGGCAAGTTAGCAACTTGGACTACAAAAAGGATATCGCTGTGAACATTACGACCTATAGGCAGGTGAGTCAAATTAATATTAATAAATAAAATAAATAAAAACATAAAGCCTAAAACGTTATGTATTTAATATGTTTTTATTTTGCTAAACTAGAATATTTGCGCTTTTTTACAGGCACTTTTAATTGTAATTCAAAATGCTCCCTTGCAGAGCCGAATAGAACAAAAAAGGGCGCAGAGTTAATTTAACAAAATTGTTTTTAATTATTAACGTGTAATTACTTACTAAAAAGCAAATATGATTTAAAGATCAAAATTTAACAGACTACCATTATTTTAGAACAAATCGTAACGATTTCCTGGGCTTAGATATTTTCAAGTGATATTTATGCAATGCTAGTCAAACTCTGCCTATTTATGTATCTAACTGGCACAATGCAAACAAAGTTAACCACCGCCCCCAAAGCTCGGATACTGTTTTGCCGGGCTCCAATCGTAACCCATAACAATCAAAGCACGAACTGTAAGTGAAGCCAACGGAAAACGAAAGCATGTGAAAATCGAAAGTATATGTGTATCTGTAGATGTGTATCTGTATATGTGTATCTGTATCTGTGGCAGTGCGTCTGTCTGCTCCAAAAGAGCAAAAACGTTTTCCACATTGTTGTTGTTGTTGTTCTCGTTACGTTACGATTATTATTGTGGCGCTGCTTGGCTTTGTTTGCTTTTGACATTTCGCTGGGTAGCAATGTCATACAAATATAAATAATATCCACGCGCAACCCCTCCCCCACCAAAGGAACCACCCACACCAAAAAAAAAGAAGAAGAAGAAGAAGAAGATGAGACACGCACTGACCGCGCGGCAATCAGCCGTGTATCAGCGAGATACTCGGCTACTTAAGGCTATCCATGGGCCATCCAATTTTGACATAAGACGAGGCGTGTGTGTCACTCATATTTAATGTATTGATTGTTTTCAACACCCGAAAACCACCGACAATCGATTGGGAACCTGCCCAAAATTCCTACTCATCAGCCGCTCCTGGGCATCAATAATGTTGCAACTGGCGGCGCAAAAGCAGAAACGTAAAAAACGTAAAAGAAAAAAAAACACCGCGTGTTACGTGCGTCTGTCAATTTGGCTAATTCGCCATATAAAAATATATATTAATATACGTTTACATATATATTCTAGTTTATTTATAAATAACGAAACTCATTCAGCGCCAACACAGTCAGCTGTTGTGGCTTGTAGAATTTTTGGCCAATATTTTTATGTGGGTGGCACATGAGTGGACAGAAAAAAATAAATATTAAATAAAACCAAATTAAAGCAAGGAAAGTGCTAATATATTATATACATATTGCACGTTCAGATACATGACTTATGTAGTCAATAATTATGCAAGACCGATCTGTGGATAATTAAAGACGAATTGTTTAGTTAGGCTTTGAAGAGTGAGCTAAAAAAAAATGTCAAAACAAACCCTTCCGCTTCGATAAAAACTGGCTTATCTGTAATTCTAATTTCTGAAATGCACTTGTAGCTGAAATGTACACAAGGACTACTCTGCTGATGCCTTTATTGCTATCAATTTATAACCAAATAGCAATTCAACCATATAAGCGTATCGCTTTTATCTCTTGTCACTGATATCAATTTGCTGAAAGCATTGTCAATACACGTTTATTGCCAAATCCCGACCGCACTTAATCCGATAACTGATAAAAACTAATAACCGAAAACTGTGGATAACATGAAATCACAGTCACAGCGGGACTGAATTCAATACAAGTGAGACTTGGGTGACAATCATTAGTGTCGCTGATAAGCCTATCATAAATTCTACGGTTAGAACAGTAGATAGTTACATCATTTTAAATACTCTGTAATAGTTATTTTAATCATAATATTAAATGCACAAGGTTCTATACAAATTTATGACTGCAAAAATGATTAATTTGTTTCTAAGGCAAGAATGAGTATGAGACTTTTCATAGTTGCATTTAAATATGTTCAAATGTAATCATGAGCAGCTGAACTGCACGTGCGTATAAAAAAAAGAAAGTATAAGTCGGGAGCGCTCGACCTGGAGATACCCTCAACCTAATTCAAAGGTTCTTAGTTCATTTGTGTGCACTTGCATAAAATAATGTTTGAGCTTCTTTAAGTATTTCCCGTGACAGACAGACCGCCTGATCAACTGTTGATTCTGTTCAAGAATGCTTCCCCTTATATTATGATATAATCAGCTTCAAAACAAGTTTCCTCACCGGTCTCATGCAGAGATGTCAGCTTTGTTGCTGGCGAACTTACTACTCCTCCTACCTGTTAAATAATTTCATTTTTACCATTGTTAATTGGTTAAGGGTATAGAAATATACTCGCCTGACTGGGCAGATTAGTAGTAGTCATCTGAGCATTATGCCCTTTCCATCTCTCTTGGAGGGTAGCAGACAACGACGCCGACGCTGATCACGAGCGTTTCTCTATGCAAGCGGCTGTCTGGCAGTGCAACCGAATATCGGACGGGGCAGAGGTTCGCATTTGTCGCTGCTGCTGCCTGCTGCCTGCTGCTGCTGCCTGCTGCTTGCTGCAGTTGTCTTACCTTTGGGCTGCAGCGATTACGATTACACATGCATGTGTGTAGAGACTGAGGCGCAGATACAGATACAGTTACTCTGGGCACACAGAGGAATCACAGTTGATGATCATCAGTGACAGGCCAGACGCTGGCGATGCGATTTGCTGCACTTCGATTTAGCTGCCTTATCAATCAGCGCAAGTTCGTTTAATGCCAAAAAAAAAGAAGCGTATTTCAGTGCATGCTCGCAACAGTAATACTGCAGACGTGCCGCAGTTCGAGTCGACCCCGTAAAGTAAAGTAAAAGTACGTATCAAAGTGGATACCTCAGCCTACAAACCGGGAACGGGTTACCACCACAAGCGATCAGTCCACACAGTTAGTGTCAGTGAGTACGAGAGGAATTTTGATTAAATTCATATCGATTCGAATCGTTTCGTTTCGTTTCGGTTCAGTTCAATTCAATTCGGGTCGTAAACTGCGCTCCGTTTGCAAATAACTGCTAAAAATAAATGCGAATTTTGTTATCAACACTCGTAATCGAGACGCCGGCGCGGCATGATTAACGACGCCCCCTCGAACCCTTGAAGTCATGTCAGTGGCAGGTGAACTCGAACCACACTCGATGCGAAAAGTATCTGTGCCTAGTGTATTAAATTTCTACATACATACATACATATTTGTACGTACATACAAATAAAAGCGTATTTTCTCGCTTAATCTACAATGGCAAACAATTGTCGTGCTGTTCTAATCTAAGCAGTGACTTACATACAAAAATATATGTGGATTCCCATTAAGAAGTGTATCTCAGGATGTTTCGAACTGTGCACTAAGTAACTAAACGGCTACACTGTGAAAAAAAGTTGGGCTATTGCTAAACATCGGAATGCAACTTAAATAAATATATAATGAAAATAATATTAGTGAGAAGATGAATAATGACTAATATTTCAAGACTTGTACTATAAATAATAACAAAGAAAACTATAATTATTAATAAAGAGTAGAGTACAGTGGGTTCTTAAATGGTATTTAAGTTTAGTTGTCAAAAATATATAAATATAACTTAAGCAATATATTTGACACTTTACTTGACCTTCTGTCACATGGCAATATACAAAAGTATCTTTTGACATTAAATTGGCACCTCAACAGCGCCTTCTGTTCATTTTTTGCGTATGTGTCAGTTCAGTTTTATTTTTACCAACATAACATAACATAATTGAATCAAACTTTATGCGAAGCTAGACTGCCACTCCAAAAGTGTACATACATATATATATATATATATATATATATATATATAAATATATATATATGTATCAATTGACAAATACGGCGGACCACACATCTTTCCCAATTTAACTCAATTAAGCTGCTTATGGGTGACATTATAAGCAGTCTTGAGGAACTTTGTATCTTGCATCTCACTTGACAGTGCGTGCCACTTCGACTATCTGCGCACTTGCAGGCAAGCGAGGCATGAAAATGTGAGATACAACGTCAAAAACTATAAAATTCTCTGCCAAGCGTAGGAAAGGCGAAAGAAATAACGGAAATATTCTTTTTGGAAAATTCTGTATATATGTATGTTTAATGTATTTATTTTAGGCGCATTTTTGGCAAATCGTAATTTTCACATGGGGTATTTCAAATTCGTCGTGAGGAGAGATTTTTCTCGATGAGAATCAAAGCATGAGTCGAAATAGAAATGCCCATTTTTTACTTTCGCTGCTGGAGTTTATATATATACATATACTATATATATATATATATATATATATATATATATATATATATATTTATATATATATATGACGCTTTTTGGAATCAATTGAATCTGACTCAATATCCGATATCCGTAACGTAGGAAAGTATAGTTTATCTTGGACCAGCTTTGAGGATTTAAAATATACTAAATTGTTGTTGTAGTTGTTGCTTTTAAATTGTAAGGCATACAACATATTTTATTAATTTTATTTTATTTTATTTATTTATTAATTAATTCTATAAATTTTTTTTTTTATTTCAAAAATGTTTTCTTTTATCAAGCAACAAATTAACTTTAAGCTAGTTAACTGAACTGTTGATCAGTCATAACTCATCTATTGCTGTCTCTTTTTCTCATTCTTTTGCATAAAGTTTTAATTTTTTTTTTTAACTGAACGTCATCTGCCGCCGCCCAAAACGCATTTAGGCAATTGGCAGTGGTCCAAAAACAATTTTAATTTGGCTATGTGCAAAAGGGACTAAAACAAAGTGAATGCGAGGTCTTCTCTGTCAATTGCTGCAACATTTCGAAGCACCACAACAAACGGTGAAATATGCCAGAATATACTTCTGTATCTATAAAAAGGACCCCATATTAATTGACATTTGTACAGTGATAAATATTTAAGGAGTGGTATAAAAAAAGGTCACGATTGGCCTCCTTAATCGATCGATTGCCAAGCACTTTAATCGTTTAATTTTTGTGAACTTTGTTTGATGCCAATGGTAAATTTCAATCGAATTTGTTTAGTTTATTGCTTAATTGAGTTTCCCAAGCAGACTGCCAAAAAAAAAACAAATAAAAAGTTCACACAGAAGAAATCGCAAAGCAATAAAACAATTGAAATAAAATAGAAGAAAATATCGCCGATCACCGCAAAGTTCAATGTCAATTAACAAATTAGCGATTGGTGCATTCACTTTGCTCTCTTTAAGAGGGGGCTAATCGAACAACTTAATTGGCTAACAAAGGTGGGCGTGTCATTCCCAACTGACCACGTGCAACAGCAGCCTTGTGCAACATAGTAAAAGATCACAAGCAACATAATTGATCAAGTGATTTGGCGCACCTGATCAGAAGGCGAAAGTGTAATAGGAAAAACAATAACAATAATCAAATCAATTGCCAATTATAATTACTTAACAGTTAATTCAAATCTATTTTCTGTTAATCTTTTATAGCCTTAAAAATGTCACGCATTTATATAATATTTGTTTATTTATTGAGCTGTCAGATACTTTTTAGCACTCTTAATTTTAAAAGCAGCCGCACATATCTTTGTCAGCCGGCCAAATATTTTAGTGATTAAATCCGAATTTTTAGCAAGAACTTTTGCAAACTCTAAAAATACGTTGAATTTGCTGCTAAAAATGCAAATCGAATGGAAATGCACAGGAAATGGAAAATGCTTTCTCCTCAACCTACATAAATTGGCAATTTCTGAATTAATGACAGCCAACTAATCGAATGCAGTCGCCATATGAAAAACGCGCTCTAATTTATATTATATACATATATAAAAAAAATAATTGCCAGCTGTTTTTTTATTCAAACATAGAAAAACACAAACAGCAAGAAAAAATAACATTTTAAGTTAATTTATTTGTTTACTTCAGAAAATCTTTACGCTTTTCTTAGTACAGACTCAATAAACGAAAATAATCTGAGCCACGTCATCTACAAATGTGTATCTGTGTGTTTTTTTTTTTTTGTATTTCAGAGCAACGTTGCAGTAGCCAACCAGCCAAAGAGAGAACCAGCTACCCGTCCTCATTGAAAGTGAAGTGACGTAAATGAATGAGCACGGCGATTTACCATTGACACACAGTAGCACGCCGGACAACAGGCCGCCCTGCAGCATTGTCTCAATCATACCGAACATAGGGATGTCATCATGCCGTGGCCGTGCCGAGGCATTTGCAAGAAGTTTGTCCTCCAAGCTGCGCACCTTGGGCACCCAGGTGAGTTATTCCTCAAATCAAACATAGTTTTGTAAACATAAAAACTTGTATCCAAGCAATCGTGTTAGTATTTCAAGTTGCCTCTACCAGATTGTAGCCAGTAGTTTTTCTCAATTCAAACGACACACAGCACAGTAAAACATTACAACACAAAAATAATAGTGATAATAATAATAATAATAATAATAATAATAATAATAATAATAAAAAATGGATTTACTACGCAAGCCGGCACCTGAGATCCATTCGACAGCGGTGACTTCCGTCCATTCATTCGGACCGATGTCACTTGCCGAGTATCGGGGCAAATATGTATTACTGCTATTTTATCCGGCAAACTTTTCGTATGTTTGCCCAACGGAGCTGCAGAGCTTCAGCGATCGCGCCCAGGAATTCCGCAATGTGGGCTGCGAGATTTTGGCCTGTTCCACAGACAGTCACTTTGCGCACTCCGCTTGGATGATGCAGCCTCGCCGAACCGGTGGACTGGGCGAAATGGATATTCCCCTAATAGCGGACAAGTCCATGCAGATCTCTCGTGACTATGGCATGCTGGACGAGACCACAGGCCTGGCAAACCGTGGCATGTTTATTATCGATCGCCTTAGCATCGTCCGACATGTCTCCGTAAATGACAATGGCGTGGGACGCAGTGTCGAGGAGGCTTTGCGCTTGGTTCAAGCCTTCCAGTTTGCCGACGAGTTCGGTGAAGTTTGTCCCGTTAACTGGAGACCGGGTGCAAAGACCATGAAACCAGACGATGCTGGCAAAAAAGATTACTTTAAAAACGCCGTCTAAAGCACAAAATTCCTAATTGAGTTTAATTAAATGGTGCAGTTGAAAGGGATTATTGTTGCCATCTTGTGTTTTCTTAAGAGATTTTGTCCAATTTAGTTTATATTTGGATCAGATCTGCGAGAAAAACGATGATTAATAGTTGAAGAATAAATTGTCATTTTAAAAATAGTTCTGTATTTTAGATTTTTTTTTCGGTGATCAATAATACCAACTAGCCTAAACAGTTTCGGCATTCTTTTAGCCTGAAGCACGTAAACGAAAAAAACATATGTTATCTTATCGTTATCAATTTTACACAGCAATTAAACCAGATATTGGTTTTGTGAACTGAATTGATATTCACAAAGCTAACAAAATTGTGCTTGAAAACAAAAAGGATATAAAATATAGTTAAATTTTTAGCTGAAGGGGACTTAGCTTCTTGTAGGACGAACTAGCGCCGAACACTTGGAGAATAGGGTTAACAAGATGCGTGCTTCTGCTACAAAGTCCTTAATTTGACTAATATATGCACATATAATTTAACAAGATATTTTTATATATTTATTTATTAATATTTCTTTTTGTTGAAATGCAGGCGAACGAGGATGCCGCGACAAATGCAGAGGATGAGCCCATTATAAATGGCTCCAACACCAACACGTGGGTGAATAATGCACACGAATCCGAACAGACAGTCACCGATCTGCAGCCGCTGCGTCATGAGTCTGACTCATTCTTCGACTTTGACTGCGAGCTGGAGTCGCCCGGCAGTCCGGCGGAAGAGTGCGAGTACCTGCGTCTGATAGAAACCGCCTCGAATACGCCGCACATCTCGACAGCCGAGTCTGGCTATGCGTGCGCCTCCGTTGCCAGCAGTCACAGCAGCACAGATGGTCCCTACTTCGATGCGACGGCCGGCAGCAGCCGCAGCTTCAACAGAAGCAACAAAACCACAGATGATCTGCTGGTGACCACCTCACAGCCGCAGGGTGAGCGCAGCAAAATTCCCGCAACGGAGCTGAAGGAATGTGTGGGCACGTTGCAAATGAATGGAACACACGAACCTCTGACAAATGGTGATCAGACGGAGGAGGAGCAGATGGAGCAGGAGACGCAGCACGAGGAGGAGAAGCAGCAGCAGCAGCAGGTAGAGCAGCAGCAGCATGAGAAGCAGCTGCAACAGGAACAGGAGAAGCAGCAGCAGGAGAAGCAGCAGCAGGAGAAGCAGCAGCAGGAGAAGCAGCTGCAACTGGAGCAGGAAAAGCAGCAGCAGGAGAAGGAGATGCAGGTAATGAAACTGGAACAGGCAAGAGAGAGCGAGGATGAGACTCTGCTGCAGGCACAAATACTAAGTGAACTGCAATCGCACAGCGATAGTATCAAAGGCGCAGAGAATATCATCAATCAGCCGGTAGAGGCAAGCAACGAGAATGCCCTGATGATCAATGGACACAGAGAACAGCCGGCGGAGCAGTTGCTCCAACTGAGTGTTGAAGTTGACGAGCCCCAAGTGCAGCTGAGTGGCACCGATGAGGTGGACAAATGCAGCCAAAGTCTAACCGTAGACGTAAACCTGGCCCAGCTGGAGCAGGCCAAAAAGGATGCCGCCGAGGCTGTTGCGTCCACGGAGAAGACAGGATCAAGTCACACCATCGATACAACAGACGACGAGGACGATTGTCGGCCGCAGCGAGTGCGACGCTGTTCCTCACTGAAAACGGGTAAAACGCCACCGGGCACACCCGGCCGTAAGAAGATTGTGCGGTTCGCCGATGTGCTTGGCCTGGATTTGGCAGATGTGAAGACGTTCCTGGACGAAATACCAAACATACCGAAGTCAGCGTTTGAGGATCTGGAAATACTGGAGTCTGAACCACCGATGCAGCTCGGCCCCAAGTCGGACAAACTGTTGATGCCGCTCTTCCAGCAGCCGGGCGGACTGGCCACATTCCTCGATGCTGTGCGCGAGAAGCAGGTATCGCTGGAGAATGCCGCCGTCACCGATAGCATCAATCAGACCATCTCTGGGTCGGTGCGTGTCCGCAATCTGGACTTTCATAAATCGGTGCATGTGCGCTACTCGCTGGACGGCTGGCGCAGCTATGCTGATCTGCAGGCCAACTATGTGGAGAACTCATGCGATGGCTTCTCCGATAAGTTTACGTTCGTTCTCTTCGGCAACTCACTGCATGTGGGTCAGCGTCTGGAGTTCGCCGTTCGTTTCCAATGCAAGGGCCAACAATTTTGGGACAGCAACTATGGCGCCAACTACTGCTTCCAGTGCTTGCCCAACTCGAACTCGAATCACACGGCATCGCCGCCGTCTGTGGCGAGTGGCACCGTCCAATCGCATCATGGCAGCAGTTTGGTCGGCATGCTAAGCCCCACAGTGGGCGATGCCTGGTGCAGTTCGTTCTACTAAAACGCAATGTTGTCTCTTGTTGTTGTTGGTAGCTGGTCTTGCTGGTGGGGGAGCACTTCCAAGGAGGCAGTAGACGACGCGGACGCGGGTCGTTGCAGTCAATGCCCAAATCAAAACAAAAAAAAACCCAAAAAAAGTAAGAAAATGCATACATTTATTAGATGATGATGATGAAGATTGCCACAGAATGATCAGTAATATAAAAACCCCCAAAAAGTTGTACGTGTATGTGAGGCAAATGTTAATATATTTTTATAGAGCTGGAAAAGGAGAGAAGATGCAGCAAATGGAGCAGGTGCAGCAGCCAGGCAACCAGCTGCATCAAGTGAAACGTTAAAGTAGAATGATCAAAAATTCAAGTGAACAGAGCCAGAGCAAAGTGCGATAGAATCCCAATGATAGTTATTAGTTTTAAGTTATAAGAAGAGCAAGTGATAACTAATGATGATGATGATGATGATGTTGATAAAGATGGATGATATAATGATAAAATTTTGCTTTACATAATGAACAAATTTTGAATGTCGACTACAATTTTGATTTCCATAATTGTTATTGTACTATATTGGCCAAAGCGTTGTTCAGGTATGTGTTGGGGAGTCCACTGAAAAGAGTTTATTAATGTCATAGTTCCTCGAATCAACTAACTGACCAACTTCCTATTTCTAGTCAATTCAACTTTACCATAAGACTTTAAAAGGGCAACAAACACTAGCTGCTACTATTTACAAGGAGTAGACTGCCTAGCCGGAATCTCTTGCCAAACCTCTTTAGAAATGTGCCAATAAATGCGCATTTAACAACTTAATGAAACCAAATGCTTGCCAATTCAATTCATTGATTGATTGATTGATTAATTGATTGATTGAGCCTGTGGCCAGTCTCTGATAAACAGTTTTGCGAATTTCCTACCCCAACACATACTGAACAATTGTTTTTTGCTATGCCAAATATTAATTATTATTTTATTTTTATGAAATGTTGACATTTTCCTTTTAATTGTTTTAATTTTATTTTTTTGATTTATTTTTTAATTTAATGCGATTTAATTTACGATTTCGACACTTTGTATGTACATGTTGATGCATATTATTATATATACATATATACATACATATAATCGACACACATACATACATACGTACATGCAACACAATATACATAAAATATAATATACAAAATAAAAATATATTAAATTTTAGTTAATTTCTTGTGCCTTGTTTTCGTTTCTAACTTTTTAGTTTAAGATTGAGGATCGATTCATCAAGTATAAGGATTGGAGTTATCACAATACGTATAATACAAATAATATCTCGAGAAACCACACAATTGTCAAACACTTCTGATCCACACAATTGGTATATATGGTATATAAATATATATATTTGTATATTTATATATTTATCCGATATAATCAAGAACCTAAAACTAATAAATAATTTTTAAAAATTAAAGTAACGAATGCAAAACGCAACTACCTCAAAATGTTTTCAATGCGAAAACTACGTTAAAGTTAAACAACCAAAAATAAAATAAATTATGTTATATATGTTTATTGCATAGCAAACATGTAAAGATACCAACCTAATAAAAGTGAACTTTAAAAGTTACAAACAATTTATACAAACTATGAGAAATATTTCACAGAAATGGTGAACACTTTGAACGCCCCCCAGCAAATCCCCCATTGATTATTAGACTGAAGCGCGAATATAAAAACAACAATCAAGAATATTTGTTATGCATGTGTAAATGCTTATGAGATTTGCCTAGAAGGTTTCTTAGCACACAACCTTCTGGTAGAAAATGTTAAAGTTTGCTTTTGCTGAGGGGCAAACGGATACAAATCAGATAACAATATTTGAATGCAAGATATGGAAACTGAAGAAATTAAAAAATAAATCAATTTCCCTATTCAAATTGAGTTTTACTTTGCAAAACAACTGGAGCCTCAGTAGCTATCAGAAGGACAACTTGAATGTTGACAACGGATGTTGCCAACATGCCGCCATCTTGCTCATCTGGTTGAGCGTTGCCACCTAGTCAGACAAGGCATGCGCGTTATTTGCATTGAAATCTGCATTGTGCCCTTGCGAAAGCTGAATGATTTGTCGAGCATTGAAGTCTTGTACAACTAAGCTTTGAGTTACATCTGCAGGCAATTGAAATAATAAAAATAAACTGTAAAATTTAAAAGTGTCACTTGAGGAAATTTTGTGCGCAGCTTTAAGTTTTTTAAGGAAACAATCATCGATATGCCGAAGATAAGATAAGCAAAGTTTGACTAACAACGCCTTAATTTGATAAGTAATTTTAAACACTTTCGATATTGCAATTTTTTGCCAAAAACTTGGAAGCATAATAACATTCGTATTTATTGCGTAAAGGAAAGTCATCTCGGAAGGCGTACGAACTTCAGCTGAGCAATGAATCTTTTCAATTATTTGATTACAAAGTACTAAACGTGGCTTAGATTAAAATGTATAAAAAGATTATAATTCCCCCCTTTATGAAACACTTATTACGTCCTTGACAGCAAACATACTGTAAAAGTCAATGTAACAGTGTATATTTTACTACTAGCAAGCATCATCGTCCATAGTCGGCTCCTCGTCGTCCTGCTGCGATGCATTGACCTCGGCGAAGTCATCCTCGACGCTGTCCACAAAACTGGAAACTCTGTAACCACAAAAACAAAAAGAAAAGTATTTTAATTGTAGGCAAATTAGTTGCATGTGGCATGTACGTCACTTCTCAAAATCGTATTGTGGCAGCAGACCCTCCTCCTTGAAGTGTCCGGCTCCTCCTCCACCAAGTCTGAGCAGCGTGCATAGACGAAACAGCGCCAGCAGCAGGAGAAACATGCCAGCCACATAGCTCAGCCAGAGATTATGCGGATAAAGTATCAGAGCCACTCCCATGGCGATATATACGGGCGCCGGTCGCCAACCGCCGAGCAAAGTGGACAGACGCCAGCAGCCCAGGCAGGGCGATCTGTTGTAATTATTGCAACAAATTAAAAAGCACATTCAATTCAATGACCTTTTTCTATTTGGTTGAGCAACTTACTCGCCGTAGTATTGAAGCTGCAGAAAAATGGTTATCAGCCATTTTAACTCAATGAACAGCACCAGCAAAGCTGAAAAACTGGCCAAGCATTAAAATTGAACCGATCCACGACTGGGTAAAATGTGTGCACAGCTTACAGTATAACGAGACCAGCCGGATAGCCGTGCATGTAGACATCAACTCCCACCCCGCAGATAACTGGAAGATGAAAGATGAAAGATGACCGCAAATCGGCTATTGGGTGCTCAAGAAGTTAGGGCCAGAATGTGTTATGGGCATTTCGTGTTCAACAATATTCGTATAAAACAATATAATTGTATCTACTCAAATAACATTCCTATGGTGTTTTTCGTTGAGCCAGCAAGGGCAATAAAATATGCTAAATCACCACATTGATGGGACAAAGCTTAATGTGCGAGGGCGGTTTGAATTGTTTGCAACTATAGAAGAGCTAACAACAAAGATGAGAAAGAATCGAACTGAAAGATGGCAAGAAAAAAATGGCAATGAACAGAACAACTATATTAAATACCCTTTCTTGCTCTTAACTTGTCATCTAAATTTGGTTTATTTTTAATAAGATTCAAACAATTGCGAATAACGTTTTCGAATCGAGCATATTTAAAAACCTGTAGCAAAAACAGGAGTTCCAAGTTTCATCAAGATCATCATATCAGCAACTTGTACATCGATTTTACAAATAATATTACATTTTAGACCTTGCCAACATCCAATACTCCACTTACAGCCCACATAAATATATTTACATTTATCTATACATATATATCTGCCCATGAGCGTCTAATTTCTATGTGTAAAATATGACTACGATAAAGAAAACAAAAAAAGCCAACAAACAAGAAAAAAATTGAGAGAAGCGAAAATCTACTTAAAATTCAATCTAATTAAGTTGTTATTGTATGCGCCGGGAAAACAAATTCGATTAGACTGCAGATAAGAGACAAATGAGGTTGGGCCGAGCATAAACCAAAACTAAATCCGAACCAATTACATTAAACGCTCCGAGAGCTCCAACTATAACGAAGAGGAAAAAAATAGTCGATGAAACGTGCGTCCCACCGAAATCAAATAAAATCCAAGCAAAAATTATGCGTTGCTCTCTAGACGATTAGGGGGGCGTTGGAATTGAAGTCGGGGGTTTACCCAGCAGAACTATTTTCCGATGTATTTTTTTTCCTATCGTCGCCATGTTTTGGTGGCTTCCAGTAAACTAGTGGCGCCAGAGAGCTAACAACAAAAATTATTGTATAGGGAGCAAGGGGAGAGGAAGCGCTGCAGTTGGCAGGGAATTGCAGGATAGTGCAGGATATGCCAGCTGCAAAGGAAAAAGGGCCAATGCCTCGTTAATGGCCCTGAGAGCATTTTTTTCTTTTATCAGATTTTTGAACATCACGCAGCGTTGAGGTTTATGAACTGTGAGTTTTTGTTTGTGCGCCCTGCATGCATAATGCAGACCCAGACGCGGATATAAACCAAAACAATATTGTTGGCAAATTATTTTGAACTTGACCCAAGTTTTATCAGCCACTGCGGACTTAAGTGTCGACCATTTATCATAAGTCCCAGTTGGGGCTGGTCATCCACACTTGATGACTGTTGCATTATTGAGCTCTGCCGTTGCAAGTGCAGCAATCGGGACAGAGGGTCTCGAACACAGATGGTACTCATGGGAATGATGGATGGAATGAAAAAGGTAAATCTGGTAAGTGAATTTAAATGCGGAATAAATAAACTGAAAACATATTTTTGAAAGCCACCAATCCTATCAACTGGCAAAAAGAAGGTCAGCTATCATTTAAACACCATATTTAAAACTCAATATTAAATTTTATGTTATGGTATGAAATATATAAGTTAATAAAAAAATAAATACAAAAAAAACTCAATATTAAATTTTATGTTATTGTATGAAATATATAAGTTAATAAAAAATAAATACATAAATACATTTACTTAGAAGGAAAACATTTAACAAAATAATGGTTTGATAGCTATTAAATGATGACGCTGTTGCAGATTATATTGTTAGATTTATTTATAAATCAAAAACAATTAACTAACTAAGAAAAGGTTAAGCAATCACAATTTAATATTTAAGTAAAAAAAAATACAAATCTTTTTACTAGAAACGTTTTTGAAACATACAGTTAACAAATGCATTCTGTAAACTTTTAAATTATGATGAAATAACTTAAGTTATAGTTAATTTAAAAAGCGAATTAGGGTATTAAGAATGCATGAAGCTATATATGTGAAATTTAAAATTAAAAATTAAATGTTAAACAGGAAATATTAATCAGTAAATATTAACGCTTATTCCTGTCTCATACTTAGTATGTGTCACCTTCGATACTTGCAGCTCATTTTCTTCCACTTGACTCGCTTCCTGTTAAGGGCTGCGTGTGTGTGTGTTTGTGTGTGTGAGGGTGTGTGAGTGTGTGTGTTTGTTTGTGCTTACCGAATGAAGTTAGCAGACCAAAAGCCCTTATCACAGGACGTAAACACTCGCATGGGTCGACTGGTTGGCGGCAACGTCGACGAAGTCGTTGCAATTGTTCATGTTGTTGATGTGGTTGACTCATGATGGCTCACAATAATTATATATCACTGTATGTTGGCTCGAGTCAGTTGCACATTCACATTTCCACAGCCAATTGGCAGCGGTTCGCAGCGTATACGTTAATACATCAGCTAATGCTGGAAGACCAGCAGAGCTTAGCTCAGAAGACACATTGTGTTGTGCATTGAATATAAATCAAGTGAACTTTTACGGCAACGTATCCAGTTTCTTGGCAAGCAACTCTCCGACGACTGCCAAGGACAGCGACACTCACAACAACAATAACCAAGAAATAAACAATAAACAGCTCGTTACGCGTCCAACTTTCAACATCAACTGAAGAACAACATACGCTGCGTATGCGTAACGTGGTCGACACTTGCCTCCTTTTTAAACGTATAATTCGCTTTCCTCTCTAGCGCAGCATTTAATCACCGTGCCACTTTATATATATACACATATATATTATGTGTGTGTGTGTGTGCGGCAACTAATGGCTGCAAATTACCGTTAACATGCAGCGTTCAGCATTGAGCACCTCCGCCCCCCCAAACCCCAGCCTGCACCGCACCGCACCGCACGCAAAACGTCAACAACTGAGTTGAGTTTTTTAAAATGTCCGCCAAGTTTGTGCAGGTGCCACTTGCCACTTGACTTCAGAGCCAAAAGCCGAACCGAACCGAAGCCAAAACCGAGCCAGAGCCGCAGCCGGAGCCGGAGCCGGAGCAGAGTCAGAGTGCCCTAAACAACGTCCGCACGCTGCTGCCAGCGCCAAGTGAATGAATGGAACAATCGTCCTCAGTCGCCGCAAAGGCTGCTTGATTTTGTGGCAAGAAGTCAGCAAACATGCCACTGAAATGCCCTACTTGTTATTAAATAACGTATTTCAATTGATTCAACACCAAGTTGTTGAACAAGTAAACTATTTAAATCTAATTTTTATTATAAACAACATGGAATAGTTATCATATTGGAAAACTTAAAGCAATCATCATTATTAGTTTTCAATTTCGGAAGAAAGAAAGAAGAAATTCCTTCAGAAATATTTCTAAAAGCTTGTAATTTTAAAATAAATTAATTCTTAATTAATTCTTTTTTATATGCAAGTAGAGAAAAACTGTGTTACATTTTGGATTGTTATTTTTTGAACACCTTTCAAATATAATTTTTTTCAGAAGCTAACAGAAAATTAAATACTCTTATTACCTGAAAAATATAGAGTCTATTGCACAAATATTATATTAAATTAATATTAACTTTTTCGCATGTACATGTGGTGCATCTCAGCTAATTCTTACTAATTATTTTCTTACTAATTATTTTCTTACTAATTAATTTTGGTCTGATTGGATTTTTCTGGGTTTTCCCCAATTCATGCAACAAATGTTGGACCATTTTGTCTTCTACCCCCAGAAATCTTAGAAATCTAAAATAAAAAAAATATAAATTCTTATACATCTTATAAATATTTTAGCATTTTTTAATTTATTTATAATTTTAATTTTATTTTAAATTTAATTTAATTCCAATTTTTAATTTTTGTAACTTTGATGTGGACTGATTTTAGTTGACAATAAATAAATAAATAAATAAAATAAAATAAATAGGAATCGAACCGATTGCTTCTTTGGGACCTTCTTGAGAAGTTATCAGATGCTGAAGCGGAAAGTGCTCTCAGAATTGCAACCATCCTAACTTGGGACTTCCATTTCGGGAACTCATCAATTGACTTAATCCCGTCCGCAATAAATGACAGCACCTCTAGATTCGCCAATATTTTTAAGGTAAAGTTTTTAAATTTGAAGGTAGTTTGCAGAGTTACTTCTGTCCCACAAACTGCAATAATCTAATCACAAGTTTTGAGAAATTCATAAAAAAATTTAAGAAAATGTATAACGCTTTTATCAGTGTATTTGGCACTCCATTACTTACGAATAGTAATACTCGTAGTATCACAGGGAAACATGTCTTTCGTTCCGAACACATACAAACCCTCAACCTGTAGAAATTTCTACAAATTTGTGTACAAATCAGGAATGATGGAAGACCCACAGCCCCAGAAGGGTTCACGATTTCCCCCAAAATAAGATTAGGAAAATATACATCTTTCACATCCCACTGTTAGTTAAGTTAAGTTCATTTCTACTAACTTTAAGCAAGTATTTTTGCCCAACTTACTGACCTCAGGCTGTAGTCATTCAGAGGAGGCGCTTGCTCAAAGTCTTCAATGCCGAATCCAAATTCCAATGCTGATTCGCTTTTATTTGTCACGTTGCCTCGTGTGTTGCTGTTGCTGTTGCTGCTGCTTCTGCTTATTCCGCTGGTGTGTTTTACCCCGGCCCTTCAGCACTGCCCCTTGCCCCATCACTTTGTATGTTTGTTGGCGTCGTTTCAGTAATTTTCATAACTAGCGCTTTGCATGGCCAGGACGAGGGGAGCTGCTCCTCCGCGGAGCAGTTGACAATTGCGCCATCTTCGCTGGGTGTGGACAAAAACAATTTCGGCTGTGAAACGGGCACCATCCCTTGGACTATCTATCTCCTGCCCATTCCCACCCTCACATATATTAAACACAGGAGTAGCTGAGGAGCAAATATTTCTTTGGCCTGCTTCTGGCTTGCCAACATCTTTTTGCATTTCAACTAAGGAGCTGGAGTGTTGTTTGCATTATGCGCCATTAATGGCATCTTTACGGATACATCGCGGCGTATGCGCAATGCTAATGATGCGTCTGGCTTCTTTCCTGGGGCCACCTCATTTGGCGTAGTCTTTTCGCCGTCTCATTATCTTGCTAATGCCAGCCACCATGGCGACCTCCGGCAACGACAGCTTGGCATCCTCCTGAAAGTCGCAGCGACGCATCAGATGCAGCCAGGTCCGCTCCGGATTCAAGGAGAGGGGCATTTGCAGCCAGCTAACGTAGTCGATTTTTAGCGAGCCAGTCAGCAGCTGATCGAAGGGCGTGTGGCCAATAAAGAACATGGACTTCAGCACCGAGGTTTTGCCTTCCTTGATGTTCTGGCCCAATACGCCCTGAAACGGACTGGGCTCATTATCGCCAGTGCCCAGCTGCTCCAGCAGCCAATCCTTGTTGAATTTCAGATAATTATAGATAACCTTCAGCGCCTGTTTGCCAATGTTTGTGGTCAGCACATCGCTGGCCAACACCTCGGCAATGTAGTCAGCAATGCCCACATCCAGCTCCATGGCATAATTGGCCGGTGGACTGTGACTCAAACGCTCCGATTCGGCATTCGTCATCGCCAGATCATCCATCTTGACTGTGCTCACGGCGCTCATGCCGCCAGCGCCACGTCCGCAGCTGTTGCTGAAATCCGTGTCCAGGTTGATGCTCTCCTTGGCCTGCTTGAGAAACAGTTCGATCTGGTCCGTGTGCTTATCGTCCTCGTCTACGGAACAAATCGCCTCTGACAACGAATAGCAAATGGCGGCCTTCTCGTCGCTTTTGGCTAGAAGTAAATTTTGAAAATATAAAAATTAGCTTTATAAATTTTGAATGTCACTTAGAGCTATTATTCCAAGTCTGCGATGCAACAAAAATAAAAAGAAACTGCCACAAATTCATTAAAAGAAATGCAACCGATATAAATAAGAAATACTCTCTTGTTATTAATCAATCTCTTAAAATATGTGAATAAAGGCTTAAGACTATAGCTTTGATATTTGGTGTTCATGATTTACGGAGATACTCGTATTTCTTAAAGGTTGGAAGTTGGCAGTAATGAACAATTTACATTTTAAAAGTTTCGCTGTAAGATTTTGGGAAAAACTTTAATTTGTTCGATTTACACTTCAAATTTCAGTGACCCACTCCAATTTTAGCAGTTGATCTAGCGCTGGCACTAAGGATATATTCAAAGTTTCTAAATAGAAGAAATTTGGAGTTTATTCAAATTCATTACAAATATAAAACTATATTCTAAAACAGGCTATAACGGGAAGCCAACTACAGTATTTAGAATACAAGAACGTTGGAAAAGGGTAACAAAAAATGTCAACTTTGGCAACTTATGGCACCTAATATCGGACTCGCTCTCTTGTTTCAAATTAAATTAGATGAATTAATAAAAAATATATATATATGTATGCACCCTTTAATTAAGAAAATAATTGTTTAATATAAACTAGATAATATTCCGAAGCTTACTTTGTTCGTGAAGTTCAGCCGTTTTAATGAGCTCTGTGTAGAGAGCCGCGAAAACCACTTGGAGCAGCACAGAGTCACCCAGCGGACGTGTCGAGACTGGTATTATGTCCTGGAGTAGGGCTGTAATCTTATACAAGCCCTCTGGCATGCAATCCCAGATCTCTGAGATACAAGTCAAGGCTAAGGACATGGCCTGATACATGCTGGCGCCATTCTCCACGGCATTGATGAGCATCTCGACGACACAGTCGAGCACTGGGTAGACGAAATGCATTATGGCTTCCAGCCAAGGGGTGCGCTTCTGATTCCACACCTGGCGCTTGTCCAAACAATCGCTCCAGCCGCCAACTGCATGCTCCTCCAGGGTCTTAATCAAACATGACTTGATATCCACAGCTTTGCCCACGGCCACAATCAGATAGGTGAGGGATAAAACAATCTGATAATTCGACTGCCCAACGGGATCTGTTAGTCAATGTTTGCATTATGATTTGATTATTAGTTTGAGAGCGTATATAGAATGGATTCACCTATGTCTGCCGCAATGGAGTCGGTGACATTGAAGCACTCGCCTCGACACAGAAATGCCTCGCATTTCAGTGGGGCACCCTCCGCACTGGTAAACGAATGTTTCGCCACATTCTTAAAGTTCTCCGACGAGGGCAAATGTTGCATCAGATGACGCATAATGATGCCAGTCAGATAGGCATCTCTCATCAACAGAATCTTCAGCAGATACGACCAGTGAGCCTCGGGAAAGGCCAGCAACACGCGCAAATCCAATGAGATGGCTGTGTTTGTGGTTAGATCCGCAAACTCAGTTACCCACTGGCAGGACTGCTCCTTGGGAAAGTATCGGGGCAGAGCAAATATAATCCAAGCGCTGGGCAGACCATGACGCGAACTAAACATTTCCATGTTGTCCAGACCCTTGCGAAAGACCTGTAAAAACGATGCACAGATTATTATATTATTTATATTTGGAGTCACATTTATTTGAAATACTAGCAAATTTGGTTTACCTACCTTGGAAAGAACACCCAATGGAGCACCACGAAGCAACAGGCAGTAGAAGAGCTCCCTGCACTTGGCATGGATATCGCGGACGATGACACTCTGGTTGCTCAACTGGAGGCCCACATAGGCCTCGCCACTTTCGCAGACGTGGGGCAGGAGCTCTGCGATGCACATAAGCATGTTGCAGATGTCCACCAGATGCAGTTGTGACCTGGCAACGCTCGTGACGATCTGCGTATAGCGAACGGTGAGAACACTCAGTGTCTCGTTAAGCATGCCAGCGAAGATTTTCTGTGCCATCTTCGGTGGCACCGAGTTCCAGAGGTCTGTTTTGGTGCCACGCATGTAGTGCCACCACATTTGCACCGTGTACGAGCCCCGTTCCGATTCGAAGAAGGGCTGAGTGTCCTCCCAGTGCAGGCAGTCCGCATCCTGGATGATGTACAGCAGCAGTAGACGGCAGTGCAGATCCAGGAGGCGCTCAGCCAATGCCTCCGCCATCTGTGCGTACTGCTTGAAGCTAAGCTTCAAGGCACCGCCCTTCTCATCACCCTTCGGCGGGCAGATTGTTGTTGTGGCTGCCTGCATATAGACACTCAAGGAATTCTTCACCAGGGCCGCAGCGCCGATGGTGGCTGTGAGTACCGAGAGATCTGCATGATCCAATGACTCCTGCGACAGGCGATGCACGTGCTCCAAGAGCAGATCCGCTGACTTGGTCACCAAACTCACAAACTTATCCGGATCAGAGGTTTTGACCGTACTGCTGCTCTGCAGCAGATAGTGACAGAGATTAACAAATCACAAACATATTTGGTAACTTACAAAGTCGCCCTCGTTCAGCTCCTTCTCGGTATGCAGCAGGCCCGAGTGCTTGCGATAAGAAGCAAAGTATTCATCCTCCCACCTGAAGGAAACTCAACTGGGTTACAAACAACACCTCAGAGCATTCTTCCCTACCAGCGTATTAGTTTAATCGAGGCAAACGAAGCATAGCGAGGAAAGTCCAGCTTGCCACCAACAACTCCAGGACAAATGGGCTCCTGCAGGACACGTTGATGCGTCTGTTGAGAGAATGTGAGTTTTGTTATTTATTTATTCAAAGTGATTCTTTTCGCATTGCGGTAATTTCGCATTAGGCATTCAGCACCTGATAAAACTCCAAATCACGTTGCAACAAAATGGGCACGCGGTCCATTAAATTCCCTTCCTCGAGCACCTCCATTTTCACTTTGTCTAATCCTTTCCAGCTGCAACTGCAAAACTCATTAGCCAACTGAAATGTGTCTATCGAACAAACAGCCCACTTGGGCTCTGATGTTGCCAGGACAACGAGCCAAGCTGATGATTCAAGTTCGAGCATAGATAAAAGCCAACATTTTAAATTCCAGCTCATCAAAATCGTCAATAAAATGAATCTGTGTTTTATTGTATAACTTTATTTTATTTTTAGTTTTTATATTTTATAGAAATAAAAGTAAAAGCCAACAGAAACATGTAGACTAAATTAAAATATTTTTATAAGTATATTAAATATATATTTTATTTAACTTTTCGAATGCTACAATTATAATTTAATTATTTTCAATTATGATCAATATCTTTTCATCTGATCGAAAAAATAAACAAACTAACATATAGTTTAGTTCTTATAAATCTTATAAATATTTTAGTATTTTGTAATTTAGTTATAATTTTAATTTTATTTTAAATTTAATTTAATTCAAATTTTTTATTTTTGTATTTTTGGTGTCGACTGATTTTAGTTGACAACAAATAAATAAATAAATAAAATACAATTAACGGTCTGTCCCTCAACATTAAAGTTGTCTCGATGAAACTTGGCATAAATCTGTTTATTTCTGCAGATTTCTGTAGATATGTCGGAGCCGGGCAGATCGGATGACTAGAAACAACCAGTTCTCATGCCAAAAAACTGTTTGATAAACAAGTTAACCCAATCAAACTGACCAGTTAGCGGAATACGAATTTAGTTTCCATAGGAGAAATCGGCCTATCTAAGTTTATAGTGTAATTTAAATGTCGGTCTATAAAGAAATGTAATCTTTGGCGTGCTTCTGATAGCAGCTCTCAGTTTTTCATCTTCAGCCCACCAGCGGTCGCGTAATCTGCCTCATAAGATCAGCTGTATTAAAGTCTTACTGTTGTTGAGAGAGAACATTGATAATGCCAAAGTTTCCCTCTCCGTATACTATATACATATAAGTGTTTGTCGTTTAAAATGCGATAAGCAGTTTCTGCCTCGACTGCCTCTGCCGGGATACCCGGGCGCTCAGTTGACAATTGAGCGGCGCAGGGAGCACAACGGCAATCAGCGGATTTAAGTGGACAACAAAGAGAAAAGTGAGTGGCTTTAATTAAAAACGGCTCTGGATGCAGTGCTAATCAGCGAGCCATTAACAGGCCCATTTCCAGTAAACATCTGACGCCCATAAAGCAACAACGATGTAGCTCTTATCTGGCGATACGGCTGCTTATCAGTAATCTATAAATCTCATTTGTGCTTCATTTTTTTCCATTGGACACAGCATGATCGCATATTTGAGACATTTGACGAGAAGGCTGCCGGTGCAGCGTGGCCAGTTCCAGCAGCTGCGCAGCGCCTCCTATTTGATTGACCAGCCCGAGTACAGTTTTCTCAAGGATCTCGGACTGGAACGCGACAATCCCGGCGTCTTTTCCGGCCACTGGCAGGGCCGCGGAAAAAGCATTACCAGCTACGATCCGGGCAGTGGTCAGGCCATCGCCACAGTCCGTCAGGGCAACGTCCAGGAGCTGCAGCAGTGCATAGGTCTGGGCGTAGAGGCCTACAAGCAGTGGCGCCAGGTGCCCGCTCCGGTGCGAGGTGAGATTGTGCGTCAAATTGGCGATGAGCTGCGCAAATACAAGGAGCCGCTGGGCAAACTAGTCTCCCTCGAGGTGGGCAAGATCTACAGCGAGGGTCAGGGCGAAGTGCAGGAGTTCATTGACATATGTGACTATGCGGTGGGTCTCTCACGCATCTATGCCGGTCAGCTCATCAATTCGGAGCGTGCCGAGCACACAATCCTCGAGGCCTGGCGTCCATTGGGCCTCGTGGGCGTCATCTCGGCCTACAATTTCCCGAACGCTGTGTTCGGTTGGAATGCAGCGATTGCTCTGGCAACTGGCAACAGTGTGCTCTGGAAGGGTGCACCCAGCACACCGCTGGTCTCCGTCGCCACCACTCGCATTGTGGCCGAGGTGCTGCGACGCAATCATCTGCCGCCGGTAGTTGGCCTCTGCCAAGGAGGCACCGATGTTGGTGCTGCCCTCGTCGCCGATAAGCGGGTGAATCTATTGAGCTTCACGGGCAGCTGCCAGACGGGCCGGGACGTGGGCGTGGAGGTACAACGCCGCTTCGGCAAAGTCATACTAGAGCTGGGCGGCAACAATGCGCTGATTGTCGACGCGTCGGCCAACATGAAAATGGCCTTGGATGCGGCGCTCTTTGGCTGCATCGGCACCACTGGCCAGCGCTGCACCACCACCAGGCGCATCATTGTTCACGAGGAACTGCACGATAGCTTCGTGGATGCCTTGACCAAGAAGTATGCACAACTGTTGCCTCGCATTGGCCACCAGCTGGAGGCACAAACACTGGTGGGACCCGTGCACACACAGCAGAACGTGGACAGCTACAAGGCGACCATAGAGGAGGTGAAACTTCTGGGCGGCACTGTGGCCTTTGGTGGTGGCGTGCTGTCGCGTCCTGGCCATTATGTGGAGCCGACCATCATCACCGGGCTGCCGCATGATGCGAGCGTTGTGCATCGCGAAACATTTGCGCCCATTGTCTATGTGCTGAAGGCCCGCAATGTGGACGAGGCCATTGGCTGGAACAATGAGGTGGAGCAGGGACTGTCCTCGGCCATCTTTACGGAGAACATCGGACAAGCATTCAAATGGATTGGCGCCCAGGGCTCCGATTGTGGTATCGTTAACATAAACACCACCACAAACGGTGCCGAGATTGGCGGCGCCTTTGGCGGCGAGAAGGCAACTGGCGGTGGTCGCGAGTCCGGCTCGGATGCCTGGAAACAGTACTGCAAGCGGGCCACCATCACCGTGAACCATTCGGGCGAACTTGCCTGCGCCCAGGGAGTTGTCTTCAGCGTGGAGTAAACAAAGATGTTTGTATTACATTTAAATGCGCTTTTGTTATTGTTACGGTTATCCTTTGTCTTAATATATTATTATTAAAGTGTCTAAATAGAAATGCATTCGGTTGATTGGTTTTAGGCTAGTCACAGATCGCTGACATCAAAGCGCCAAAAGTCCACCTCAATATCCTTGGACTTCTGCTTGTGGAATTTATAGCTGGCATCGATATTATAGCGCAGCTCGGCAACCACTTTGCCACGAGCGCCCCACTCCTTGCACCTTTTCTGGATATACGTGCTGCAAGGGAGAGAACATAAACAGTTATTGAATTAGCTACCCAATTGTGGAAAAAGGTGGTCAGAAAAATATGCTAACAGAAAAATTAAATATCATAAATTAAATATAATAATTCGACAATTACAAATTAATTTCTATAAATTCATTTTCTGTTAAATTTTGATTTTTATACTCGTGCAGAGGCTGATGATGTGAATTTATAATATATTTATTATTTTAATAACAATTACAAGTGGATTCAAATAAAAATTAAAATTATATATTGCAAGGTTTTTTATTGCTTACATTAACAAAATAGGAAAATTAAAAAAAGTATTAGTGACTTTGTAGATCGCTACGAAATGTCTTAAAACAATTTAACATAAATGATTTAAACTTGTTAAATTCTCGATAACATAAAAAGTTTTAAGACTATTTAATAAAAATGATTTCATTCTGTTCTGCTCTAAATAATAGTTATGCATTTCGCAGTATAAATAATTGCTGAGTGGTTTGCAGCTGCCACCAACTCACCGCGTGGAGGTTTTGTGTAGGGAGTAGACAGCGCCTGTGGCCAGTCGCATGCCCGCGTCGAGGAAGCGCATATCCATGCCAGCATTGTGCTTGGTGCCGAAGGGCGGGTTCATGAGCACCGTATCGAAAACATTGTCCCACTTGTTGCCCGCCAAGTGCAGCACATTGGCACGCACACCATCCACACGGGGCAGTTCCATGTCGAGCACATTCTGACGATAAATGTCTAGAGCAGCATCGTCCAACTCAAAGCCAACAGTCAGTTGCGCTCCAAGGAGAGCAGCGCCAATGCTCAGCATGCCGCAACCGCACCCCAGATCAGCGACCAACTTGCCATCGATGTCGTCGTGCTGCGCCTGCATGTGGTGCGTCATACATGCAGCTATGTGCGGGGGGGTCGGATACTGCTCCAGCAGAATCTTTGGCTGCTCAAAGTGATCGACACACTGCAGATACTCCTCCAGCTTCTTCATCTTTAGGCGCGCCATATTGTGAGACTTGTTGACTTGAGTTTACTTGACGTTCGGTGCTGATGCCGTCGGGACAGGCTCCAAGCGTGGCAGCACGGGAATAAAACTATTGCCGAAGTACGAGTCCTGCGGTATAAAGAAGCCTAGCGTTGTTGAGCTCGTCGGATTGAAGGCGGAGCGTGGAGCGGCGATGCCGCCTGCAGCATTGGGCGCAACGCTTACGCCTTGTGCGAATTCGGCTGTTACTGTCGGCTGGCCAAGTAGCTGCGGAGCGGGCATCTTTAAAGCAAAATAGCATTTAGCAGGAAGCAATTAAAAACAGACAATTTTGTACCTGATTCGTTGCACTGCCTAGTCCAATGAGCAGCTGCTTCTTCGTCTGTATTTCCTCGAGTATTTTGCGGTTGGTTTCGGCTTGCTGTGCACTAGATGTGGGAAAAGCCATCAAAATAAGGCAAATTTTTTGTTTTAACCAGTAAGCGTAAACCAAATCAAGTCGAACCAAATCAAATAATTAAAACGATTCAACACGCGAAGAAACGAAATGTTCGGAATTAGTTCTATTGAACAGCTCATTGAATTGATCAAACGAACTAAGTCTCCATTAGGCCTAACTAGTTCCTTTTGAACTTTCAACAACTGGGCGATAATTCTATATAAATATTCAAACTAATTTTGGTTCATTTAACTAAATGTGCATGAAAAATAATATTTTCTCTTTATTAAATTATTGCACCAAATAAGGTAAATATTTAAAAAAACAAACATTTATATCATGATATTGCGCACACCGTGTACTCAAATCTGGTATTTTAATTGGAAGTTGCGACTTTGGTATTTTTGGGCTTATTGTTTGCTGTCACACTACACTAACCAAAACGTGCGTTGGCAAACAAAATAAATAAATAGCACGCAACCGGAGATAAAATATCAACAACAAAGTCAACAAAGTGCTGACAATTAATCTGTGTACATTTCATTCGCTAAGTGAACAAGAGCTGCAACATGAGTATGAGCGACGACGACAGAGATATCGATATCGAGAGTGACGTAAGCAGAGTTCCCAAAACACAATTGACGTAACAGACAATATACAATTTATTATTTAATAATATATTAATTAAAGGACGATGTGGACTCGGATAATGGTCTCGGCTCCTCGCGCAACACAAGCACCGCTAATTTTACGCAGGTGGGCAAACAAAAAGACGCACGTTGTCTTTGTTTACAAACACACTCAAGGAAATCCCTTGTTTTCGTTGTTGTTGCTGCAATGCTGCGAATTTACTTATTTATTTGTGCACATTTTTTCAAGGCCGAAAAACGAGCGCATCACAACGCTTTGGAGCGACGCCGACGAGATCACATCAAGGAGAGCTTCACCAATCTGCGCGAAGCGGTACCCACACTCAAGGGTGAAAAGGTCAACAAAATAAACTTAATAAAATAGTTAAAAACTTTACTAACAAAATAAGAGTAAAAGTGATAATCAGGCAAAATTTTTTTTTTTTAGAAACTGGTGAAAACTGACAAATTAAAACTTGTAGAATTTAGAATCACAATATTCTTGAATCTAAAAAAAAAGGTTTTTAACATCATAATTTTTAACACATTTGTAAGATTTAGGAAATCAATTAAATTACAATCATTAATTATAAATAGTTTATGATATAAACAAAGACTAAACTGAATCTGAATTCGATAGAATTTTAGATAGATTTTAGACGTGTATTGATTAAATATCTTTTGGCAAAATAAATTAAGTAATACCCTATTTATTTACAGGCAAGTCGGGCTCAGATACTCAAAAAGACCACGGAGTGCATTCAAACGCTGCGGCGAAAAATAAGCGAAAACCAAAAGGATATCGAGGACATCAAGAAACAAAACAGCCGGCTCGACGAAGAGAGTAAGACAACAAACCACTTATAAATATTTATACTTAAATAGAAAAATTCTTAATTTTAGTACGTCGGCTGGAGGGGGGCAGCAGCAATACTTCAAACGGAGCCGATTTTCTCAGCGATGACGAACTGGGCAGCGATGCTGAGGATGCCTTGGACCAATCCGACTTCAGCCGGCGCAGTAAAAAGCTGAAGACATTTCATGCATAGCCCAATTATGGACATATATATAAATATATATATGTATACATACATATACCTATACATTTATGTATGTATTTGTATGTGTCCTGTTTGCGACACAATCAAATCAAAGTTGTTAATGCAAAAGCATTATTTGAATCATTACAATTTAAGTCCAAATTACTTCCATTCTGTCTACTGTAATGTGTGTGTGTTGTTCAATACTTCCATATGCGAATAAAAATTTGTATCTATTTTGTATATAAGCTAATAATAATAACACACTTTTCTATCTGAGTAACTAAATTGTTTCTACTAAAACATAATTTCACAATTTCCATATTATAATTATATTCATTAATTTAATGCACTTGCCGCCGTGTGGAACGTATGATTTTTTTTTTCGTTTTATACTTTTTATTTTAAAAATCACCCATATTAAATATTTGTATTGAAAAATTATTTTCAGAAATTGGAGACAAATTGCCGACCGATTAAACTAATAACCTACAATTTTCGGTATCTAAAAATATGTTATATTTAAGAATAATAGACGCAACTATTTGAACTTAAGCGTTAACCAGAGCAGCACAAAGACGAATAGGACAAAGAGGAACATGTAACACATCTGCTTGGAGCCGCCGCCTTGTTTGGCTAGTCGCACGACGCGCGTCATTGTGTTGCCCAGGAAGCCGCCTGTTCGATCCATGTCGTCATCGATGCCCCGCAGCAGCTTGTCCTGATAGCGCACCTCGTTGCCAATGTCGATGGTCAGCGATTTTAGTGCGCCAATCTTTTGTTGTAGCTCCTCCGCGGCGCGTTCATTTTCTGCTTCCAGTGCATCGGGTGCTGTTTGGCCATTGGGCGCTGCTGGATGCTGATTCAGTGGCTGGTAGGGATAGTTGTTGCGTCGCATGCTGCTGCCACTGCTGCTGCCGTTGTGGGTGCTTTTGTGTGCCAGCTTTGCATCAATTCAACTCCAATTGCTAAAAGAAAGAAATCCCTAATTTAAAAGCTGTTTGACACGTAAACCAAACAGGAGTATCATACTCGATGGCGACAAAACAAGCTTGTGCTTTGTGCGGAGCTTTATTCGTGAGTAGTTCGCTTTGTGCGATCCGTGAATCATCCAGTAGGAGCTTATCAGCTGTCCTCACTAATAATTTGTTTAATTAATAATATTTTATGTGCAATTGGAATTTGTTGAAATTAATGTTTACTAGAGGGGAGCTGTTCCATTGTGAATCAGTTCGATAGCTGAGCTTTGCGGGGATGACACTTGTTTCAATATAAGAAACTCCAAATTATATTCTATTTACAAATGTAAGCTTTGTTGAACCAATTAAAGTAAATTGCTAAAAGGAGTTAAATTATCATTCCATATTTGTTTGAAATTGCAGCAGTTATTAATACAAATATACAATATAAGACTTATGTATAAGATATAAGAGTCAATGACGAACTGAACTAGATTATGAATTCGAACTAGTGCTATCACGAACAGCTGACAGAGGCATAACGTAATCGTGCGTGTTTGCATCAGTTGATCAATTTCCCATAGCAACTTTTATTCTAGATATATTTGAAATTATGTGAAGTGTTAAATTTCAGCCAAAGTTCAGTCATTCAATTTGTTGATGTTGTACAAAACTTAATGAGTTCTCGCCTGCCATTGCATAATTAATCTACACACAACTTAGGTAACAACAGCAACTAAAATATCAACAAAAAAAAGGATTAATTTATGCATATAAATTTGCGTAAATATCTAAAATTGTGTGACCAACTCAATCGATACATTTTAAATATTAAGCAACCAACACAAACACACACACACGCACATCTGGCGTGTTTACATAGTTAATGTAGTCAAACAAACACACACGCATGCACTATAAGGTTAGCAGTTAACGAATTTGAGTCTGACCCAGTGCGACTACTTTTGACCCTGAGTTGCTTTTACGTCTCACTACTAATTGCTGCTAAGACGTAACCATTTTGATATAGAGCATAGAGCAGCAAATTAGTTGCTTGTTTCACCCTTCTGCTTAAGTCCAATACAGATAAGCGCTCGCGCCAAATCAGCGCGCAATGATTTGCAGCAAATAGCACACGTACTGATAACGCTTCGCTCCCCACTTCGCCCCGCAGAATATTTACACGAAATCAAACATGGAACTGTCCCTTTTGCTGGCCACGAAGTTTGGCGTGTCCGTGGAGGCATTTCGGTTGCTGTGCACGCTGATGGCCGGTAAGTGCATAATAATCGATACCATTGTTATTATCAATAAATCAATTTTCATTGATTTCCCTTGCTCCGCAGGCTATCCGATTGCAGCGATTTATCACAGAGTTATTGAGGATTTGGCCGTAAAACCGTTGCATCATTTGTACTTTGCATTTTGTGGCATGAGCATGTGCTACTTCAACTATGGCATAGACACATATCACTCACTGCTGGGAGTTGGTGTCACATACCTGCTCGTTCTCCTGCTGCGCGGAGCGCCTATTCTTTTACTGGTGGCCAATTTCATATTCAATATGGGCTACCTGCTGCTGGGCTACTATTTTACGTCCAGCAATGATTACGACATTTTGTGGACGATGCCACATTGCATTCTAACACTGCGCATGATTGGCTTTGGCTTTGACGTCACCGATGGCCTGAAGCCGGCGGAGGCCCTCTCAAAGGATCAGAGGGAAACGGCGCTGCGGAATTTACCCTCGTTCCTTGAGTTGTTGGCATTCGCCTACTTCCCGAGCAGCTTTCTGATTGGACCTCAATTTCCCTATTCCCGATATCAAAAGTTCACCAATGGCGAGTTCCGTAAGCACGACGGATGCGTTAATGCGGGCCTAAAGCGCCTGGGCGCTGGTGTTCTCTACATGTTTGTCTGCCAGGTAGGTTTGTCCTATCTGCCGGACAACTATTTCCTTTCAGAGGAGTTTGCAGCTCAGTCGTTTATCAAGCGCATCACCTTCTTGGGATTCTGGGCCAAGTTCTCGCTGTACAAGTATATCTCGTGCTGGCTGTTCGCAGAGGGCGGTCTCATGTGCCTCGGCTTCACGTACAAGGGCAAGGATGAGTTCGGCAATCCGGACTGGTCGGGTTGCAGCAATGTCAAGCTGATGCTTCTCGAGTCGGGACACACCATGCAGAGTTATGTGCTCAGCTTCAATGTGAACACAAATCAATGGGTTGCCCAATATATTTTTAAGCGCCTGAAGTTCCTCAACAATCGCAACATCAGCTATGGGGCTGCTTTGTCCTTTCTGGCCGTCTGGCATGGCTTTCACTGGGGTTACTACATGACATTCCTCATGGAGTACATGATTGTCAGTACCGAGAAGCAGGTGAGTCCTTGTCATCCATTTAAATGCAAACATTCATTATAATTATGCCTCGTTAACAGATTGAGAACACTTATGCTAAATACGTGCTGTCCAAATACGGCGAGACTTTGAACAATTCAAAGATCTATGGAGTCATTTATTTCTTTTGCTTGAAATCGTATAATATTATCTACATGGGCTGGTGCCTCACCGCCTTTGTGTTCCTTCATTATGAACGCTGGATTACGGTCTATAGAGCCGTCAACTATTATGGTTTCACTTACATGTTCATCTGGGCGATCTTCTACAGGGGCTTTCGTTACTATCGCAGCACACAGCCCAAGGAGGCTGTAACTTCAAAACAAGCCACAGATTAATGTACCAGCAATAAAGCAAAAAAAAGAGTGAAGAACAAGTTTTAATTACAGCAAAAATTTACCAAAACACGTTCAATACATTCAAATAAAATGTAAAAAGAGGAGCGTAAAACTAAAAGTAACTCTAAATTGCGAATCGTTAATTATATGAAACGTTTTAATCAGAAAATCAATGCCTAGTCAATGCTCGTTGCTCATTGAAAATCAAATGGAAAACGGCCTCGAGACTTATCTAACTATAAAAACAATTTTATATCTTACATTAGGACATAATACATAATATATTTTGATATGCTCACGATGTCTAATGTCTAACTACACCTGAAAAGTGCAGATTTAAATAAAACAAAAACAATTACATTGGATATGTAAATATTTTCAAAGTTCTTTAACCCCAATGATCACTGTAAAGATTCTACAATAATTATAATCCACACAAAAATAAAAACTAATAACTACTTCTATCTACACATGTATATATTCTACTCCTAATATATTATATTTTACTCCATGTATAGTTTTTTTTCTTACTAATGAAAAACAAACCATTTTTATTTTTAATATAGTTTTTAGTACTGTTCCTATAAATTAAAGTTACTCATGCCTTTTCTTTTCAATAAATATATATGTATATACATTATTTTGCAAGAAATTTTTCGCATGCACACTTGATAAAAGCTGTTACTATTTTCTTCCTCCTTCATAAAATTATGTTTTTAAATTTAAATAACTTAAACGGTGAATAAAATATTGTTTATTTTCTTTCTCACTTTTTTTAACTCTTCTTTCTCTTTTTAAAACGCATTTATATTTCCCTAAACTTACAAATCTCAATAGGACACCTTGAAAATATTTCTGTTGGGAGTGGGGCTATTATTTTTTCCCCAACTGTATTATGTTCTCCGTAGAATTGCAATAAAATGTGTGCAATTAACGATTGGAACGTTGACCAATAAATTCAAATATATCCTTTTTTTAGGTGCAATGCTTTTTGTAAATATATTTATTGGAGGAGCTCAAAAAATGATGGGGTTGTATGATCTACTACTACTAATGATCCATGGGCTGGGCATCGCCGTCGCCCGTCTCCACGCGACGCTTGGCGCCACCAGCAGCGGCAGCAGCAGTGCCATCCTCCTCGTGCTCAGTGATCTCGCTGAACATGTAGTCATCTTGGTACTCCTTCAGTATTTTACTCGAGCGATTCTCGTCCAGGAACAGGGAATACACCTTCTTAACATCCTCTGTATTCACTTCGGTTGCCTTGCGACGGCGACAAACCAAATTGGCTGTGGTAATCAGCTGAATGGCATAGCGCAGACTGGTGTCAGTGGCGATGCGTGTGAGGATGGTCAAGGCATCAGGATGCATGATGCAGTCCTCTTCCTCACAGCGTATCTTGAGTATCTCCTTGACCTCCTTCTCGGTGTAGGCAACAGTGCGTATGATGATCATGCGATCGAGCAGATCGATCGGAATGCCGTGCGGACTGCGGTAGTTGGTGCCGCGGATGCGTGTGATGCCACGATTGGTGGCCATGACCACGACAGGTGCCATGTCGGATTCCAGGGCGCGATTCAGAAACGAGAAGCACTCAATGTCTAGCATGTGCACCTCATCAATGAAGAGGACGCCCGGATTAATCTCGGCCTTGCCCTCCTCGCGCCACTCCAGCACCTTATTGTTGATCTGCTCGCGCACCTCCTGCTTGATCTCGCCGGTATCTCCAGAAAAAAGAGCCAGAAAGCCGTGGGTGCGACTGTTGATTACATCGATTTCGTGCAGAGTGACGGTGTGGACCACTTCCTTGCGCTTCTGAAGCTCGCCCTCGGGGCACTGCACGAAACGAGTCTGTGCCCCAGTGGCGTCATAGTCACGGGCTCGTGTGAAGCTGCGTCCCAACTTGTTCACCTTGCCGGAAGCCTTGTCAATGGTGATCACATCGCCCGCTTGAATCTTCTCCTTCATAAAGCATTCGATGATCTTGTTGCCCAGATCATAATTCGTTTCCATTTCGGTGGTCTTCAGTGTGACCTTGCCCACCTTCTGTCCCGTGCCAGTGGCGGGACGTTCGATTTGAATTTCGACCACCTCGCCCTCAATAATCTCCGTCTCCTCCTTAATGCGCACACCGATGCTCTTGCGCAGCGCCTGCGATAGCGCCTCCGTTTTGCTCATCTCCAGCGAGTAGATCTCCGAGCCAGACATGCTTGTAAATGGTGTCTCAGTACCCAGGGCCTGGGCCATGCCCACAGCGATGGCAGTTTTACCGGTGCTCGGTTCACCCGCCAGCAAAATGCAACGCCCAGCGATTTTGCCCTCGCGCACCATTTGCACGACAACACCGGCGGCGCGTCGAGCATCCTTCTGCCCGACCATACCCTGCGAGACAGCGCGCGCCTCCAGCACATCGTCCAGGCCGAGTCCGCGAATGTGCGAATGGGCGCCAATTCGTTCAATACGCGTTATGTCGCGCACCTCGATTTTCTCGGTTTCAGCCATGATTTTCTGATATTGTGATTATCAAATTTCAAATGAGATTTATTTTCCAATCCGTCTGACTGTTACTAGCAATTGTTTGGAATGATTCAATAAATAATATTAATATTTAAGATTCTGTTGCTTGGCAACATAAAACAAATCGCCTACTCGATTTGGCTTACTACATGTGTTTCAGAGTCGATACTCTTCTTGGCACTCTATAAGTATCGATACTATCGTCTCGTGCGATATTCTTTCTGCGCATTTGTAATCGATTAGAAATAACGCAAAGGCGACAAAACTAGTTTTAAATAATTATATTTTAATATTACTAACGAGCTGGAATATTTTAAATTGATGAAGCTAAAATGGCCATTTGTAGGTACGTAAGGTTTTTTATAAATAACGTGAGAAAAAATGGGCCAAGGTGACTTCCTGATGGTACTCCAGTAAGTAACATTAATAAACTTTATGTACTATTGGGATATCCAAGAAGATTAAGTTTTTTTTTTGTTAAAAGCAGTGATTTAAAGAGTCAAAGCCTTTTTGAAGTCAGTGTAACTAACATTCGTTACATAGCCTATGTGGTTTGTCTTGGTTTTTAGTCGTTTTTTTATTTTATTTATTGTTTATTATTAAATAATAATTGCAATTGAAATTTGTGCACAAAGTGTGTGAAATGGCAGTATAACGTAAAATTATAAGCAAAAACTTAAATGCTGCTTACAAATATGCGGCAAATACAAACAGGTTAAAGGTTAGCTACATGTATTTGATTACGATTTGAGCCCCAGTTTATCGGTTGACTTATTCGGCATTCTTAGCACTTGCCATTCGTCGGAGCCTTGGGGCGGCATATTTTACTGCGTCCATTTGCCCCATAGACAATGTTGCAGGAGAAAGTGAAATAGCCGCAAGTTGATGACTTTGTGTAGTATGTGGACTGGAAGTTTTTGTTATCCTGGGGCGGGTTCTTTGAGTTATCCATGCTGCCCGTCACGGACTTGGTGACCGTCACAAAACTGTCTGGTGCACGGGGCTTTTGGTCAGACACGCTCGATGGATTCACATCACCCTCCTCGGCACTGATGTTCACCTTCTGCTTGTCCGTGTTGTGCTCGAGTGCCTTTGTATGGAACTTCTTCTCCACATTGACGGTGCCACGGAAACCGCTGGGCACAGACTCTGTGGTTGTGCGCACCGGATATGAATTGACACGACCGTTCTGGTTCTGCACAACTCTATACGGACCTGCGTTCGGATTAGCCACCACCTGCTGCTTTTGGGACTTGGCACTGTCTTCGAGTTTGACCGGCCTCACAATGTCGTAATCGTCATCATCATATTCATCATCTAGCTCTTCCTCCTCCGGCTCGTCCTCTATGGGTATTGGAGGTTGTTGGGGTTCACCCAGCTTGGAACTGTCGCTGTGGTCAATTTCTTCCTTGCTGCTCTTTGAGGATCTCATCTGCAGTTCAGGTATTCTATCGGATGCGGATGTGATTCCCGGTCCGCTATAGACCGCATCAACACGATCGGTCACTCTAAACAAAAAATACGTCACTTGTCAGCTTTGTAATATTCCTAATTTTTTTCAAATTGAATACTAACGCGTTGGGCGTGTTGCCAAACTGGCTGATTGTGTTGAAGAGCTCTCTGTTCTGTTCGCGATACGTCGCCACCTGCTCCTTGGTTCCCGATGCTGATTGCGCAGCGCCATGATAGGAGACACCAAAACTGAAAAGCGAATTATCTGGTTTATGTTTGGAAATTAATTAAGGTTAATTGAGCTAACCTGGATGTGCCGTGTATCTGAGACTGGCTCTGGCCAGAGTGGCTGCCCGATTGCGCTGACGCTTGTCCGCCACCCGACGCTGTGGCTACACTGTTATCCTGACCCGGACGGAAGCCGATTTGCGCTTGCGATGAAGTCTGACCGGGACCGCTGGACTGTGCATCAGCCAGGCCGCCCTTATCATTGGCCTGCACTTCGCTTTGGCTCTGATGCTGGATGCCACCGCTCTGTGATGAAGCCTTCGTGCCTCCGTCTACACCATTAAGTTGGACTTGCGCTTGAGACTGAGAGGGACCGCCAGAGCCTTGAGACTGACTCATTGCGCCATCCTTGTTACCGGTGACTTGTGCACTTGCTGCCCGATCTGCATCCGAGGTCATCGCGCTGGCACTGAAGGAACTACCTGTGGTGTAGCTGCCAGACACCTGCGTCTTTGCAGTACCTCCATTCTTCTTGCCCTGAGCGCTGGCCGAAGCTTGACCATCGCTAATAGCAGACTCTGCCTGCGAGAAGGCATCATCAACTCCTCCGACGCCAGCTGCTCCAGGCACTCCTGTAAAATGTAACATATAGAAAATTGCACAGACATACGTTATATATTACTTACCCACTGCACCGCCAGGAATAAGACCAGTTCCGGCATCTGTGTAACGTCCAGCACCAGGTTGGCCAACACCAATACCTGATTGTAATCCGGCTTCAGGCTGAATTCCGTATGTACCAATACCCGGCTGTCCTCCAACACCTGTTTCAGATACATAGCCAGGCTGACCCCCGCCAATTTCAGGATGACCTCCATAGCCAGGTTGCAAGCCGCCAACTCCAGCCTGTCCTCCAGCTCCAGCCTGAGTTCCGTATACAGGTTGACCAGCGCCAACTCCAACCTGTCCTCCAATTCCAGGCTGTACTCCAGCTCCGGGCTGAGTTCCATAGCCTCCAGTTCCAGGCTGTGTTCCGTAGACGGTTTGAGAACCGACAGCTCCCGGTTGCCCACCAACTCCAGGCTGTCCTCCAACTCCCGTCTGTGTTCCATAGCCTGGTTGACCGCCTATTCCAGTCTGTCCTCCAACTCCAGGCTGTGTTCCGTATCCAGGTTGACCGCCACCAATTCCAGTCTGTCCTCCAACTCCAGGATGGGATCCGACTCCAGGTTGACCTCCGTATCCAGGCTGAGCAGCGCCAATTCCAGGCTGTCCTCCAACTCCAGGCTGTGTTCCGTATCCAGGTTGAACACCACCAACTCCAGGCTGTCCTCCAACTCCAGGCTGTGTTCCATACACAGGTTGACCAATTACAGACTGACCTCCAGGCTGAGTTCCGTATCCAGGTTGACCACCGCCAATTCCAGGCTGTACTCCAACTCCAGGCTGTGTTCCGTATCCAGGTTGAGCACCACCAACTCCAGGCTGTCCACCAACTCCAGGCTGTGTTCCGTATCCAGGTTGACCACTACCAATTCCAGGCTGTCCTCCAGGTCCGGGCTGAGTTCCGTATCCAGGTTGACCACCACCAATTCCAGTCTGTCCTCCAACTCCAGGCTGTGTTCCGTATCCAGGTTGAGCACCACCAACTCCAGGCTGTCCTCCAACACCAGGCTGTGTTCCATACACAGGTTGACCAATTACAGACTGACCTCCAGGCTGAGTTCCGTATCCAGGTTGAGCACCGCCAATTCCAGGCTGTACTCCAACTCCAGGCTGTGTTCCGTATCCAGGTTGAGCACCACCAACTCCAGGCTGTCCTCCAACACCAGGCTGTGTTCCATACACAGGTTGACCAATTACAGACTGACCTCCAGGCTGAGTTCCGTATCCAGGTTGAGCACCGCCAATTCCAGCCTGTCCTCCAGCTCCGGGCTGAGTTCCGTATCCCGGCTGGCCAGCGCCAACTCCAGCCTGTCCTCCAGCTCCAGCCTGAGTTCCGTATACAGGTTGACCAGCACTAACTCCAGCCTGTCCTCCAATTCCAGGCTGTACTCCAGCTCCGGGCTGAGTTCCGTATCCAGGCTGTGTTCCATAGCCTGGTTGGGTTCCATAGCCTCCAGTTCCAGGCTGTGTTCCGTAGACGGTTTGAGAACCGACAGCTCCCGGTTGCCCACCAACTCCAGGCTGTCCTCCAACTCCCGTCTGTGTTCCATAGCCTGGTTGACCGCCACCAATTCTAGGCTGTCCTCCAACTCCCGTCTGTGTTCCATAGCCTGGTTGACCACCGCCTATTCCAGTCTGTCCTCCAACTCCAGGCTGTGTTCCGTATCCAGGTTGACCACCACCAATTCCAGTCTGTCCTCCAACTCCAGGATGGGATCCGACTCCAGGTTGACCTCCGTATCCAGGCTGAGCAGCGCCAATTCCAGGCTGTCCTCCAACTCCAGGCTGTGTTCCGTATCCAGGTTGAGCACCACCAACTCCAGGCTGTCCTCCAACTCCAGGCTGTGTTCCATACACAGGTTGACCAATTACAGACTGACCTCCAGGCTGAGTTCCGTATCCAGGTTGACCACCGCCAATTCCAGGCTGTACTCCAACTCCAGGCTGTGTTCCGTATCCAGGTTGAGCACCACCAACTCCAGGCTGTCCACCAACTCCAGGCTGTGTTCCGTATCCAGGTTGACCACTACCAATTCCAGGCTGTCCTCCAGGTCCGGGCTGAGTTCCGTATCCAGGTTGACCACCACCAATTCCAGTCTGTCCTCCAACTCCAGGCTGTGTTCCGTATCCAGGTTGAGCACCACCAACTCCAGGCTGTCCTCCAACTCCAGGCTGTGTTCCATACACAGGTTGACCAATTACAGACTGACCTCCAGGCTGAGTTCCGTATCCAGGTTGAGCACCGCCAATTCCAGGCTGTACTCCAACTCCAGGCTGTGTTCCGTATCCAGGTTGAGCACCACCAACTCCAGGTTGTCCTCCAACTCCAGGCTGTGTTCCATACACAGGTTGACCAATTACAGACTGACCTCCAGGCTGAGTTCCGTATCCAGGTTGAGCACCGCCAATTCCAGCCTGTCCTCCAGCTCCGGGCTGAGTTCCGTATCCCGGCTGGCCAGCGCCAACTCCAGCCTGTCCTCCAGCTCCAGCCTGAGTTCCGTATACAGGTTGACCAGCGCCAACTCCAGCCTGTCCTCCAATTCCAGGCTGTACTCCAGCTCCGGGCTGAGTTCCGTATCCAGGCTGTGTTCCATAGCCTGGTTGGGTTCCATAGCCTCCAGTTCCAGGCTGTGTTCCGTAGACGGTTTGAGAACCGACAGCTCCCGGTTGCCCACCAACTCCAGGCTGTCCTCCAACTCCCGTCTGTGTTCCATAGCCTGGTTGACCGCCACCAATTCTAGGCTGTCCTCCAACTCCCGTCTGTGTTCCATAGCCTGGTTGACCACCGCCTATTCCAGTCTGTCCTCCAACTCCAGGCTGTGTTCCGTATCCAGGTTGACCACCACCAATTCCAGGCTGTCCACCAGGTCCGGGCTGAGTTCCGTATCCAGGTTGACCACCACCAATTCCAGTCTGTCCTCCAACTCCAGGGTGAGATCCAGCTCCAGGTTGAGCTCCGTATCCAGGTTGACGACCACCAATTCCGGCTCCTGGCTGTGTTCCGTATCCAGGTTGACCACCATCAATTCCAGGCTGTCCTCCAGGTCCGGGCTGAGTTCCGTATCCAGGTTGACCACCACCAATTCCAGTCTGTCCTCCAACTCCAGGATGAGATCCTGCTCCAAGCTGACCTCCAACTCCAGGCTGTGTTCCGTATCCAGGCTGACCACTACCAATTCCAGGCTGTCCACCAGGACCGGGCTGAGTTCCGTATCCAGGTTGACCACCACCAATTCCAGGCTGTCCTCCAACTCCAGGATGAGATCCGGCTCCAGGTTGACCTCCGTATCCAGGCTGAGCACCGCCAGTTCCAGGCTGTCCTCCAACTCCAGGCTGTGTTCCATATCCAGGTTGACCACCGCCTATTCCAGGCTGTCCTCCAACTCCAGGTTGAGCTCCGTATCCAGGTTGACCACCGCCAATTCCAGGCTGTCCTCCAATTCCGGGCTGTCCTCCAATTCCGGGCTGTCGTCCAACTCCAGGCTGTGTTCCATATGTAGGTTGACCACCGCCAATTCCAGGCTGACCGCCAGCTTGTCCGCCAACTCCAGGTTGTCCTCCATAGCCTGGTTGACCTCCAACACCTGGTGTAAGTCCCGGTTGTCTACCACCAGCTCCAGGTATCCCACTTGTACTGTAACCGGGCTGCGAGCTGCCAGCACCAGGTTGACCACCAACTTGTCCTCCAATTCCGCCTATTCCAAGCTGTCCACCTGTTCCCGGCTGGGTCAAATATGCTGGAAGTCCTCCTGCGGTAGCTGACGATTATTAAAGTAGCTTGGAATGTATTGTGCTGTAGTTTTCATATCTAATGGATTGCTCACCTGGTAGACTAATTATGCGACCGGGAAAATGCGAACCACTACCATCTATGCTGTGTCCACTTGGATATAGCGTAGAGCCTCCAGCACCTGGGTATCCCGAACAGTCACCACAATCTCCAGAAGAAAATTGACTCTGCGCTTGTCCCATGCCATGAGTACCGGCTAAATAATGCATCAGGTGTAATAAGTTTATCGATTCATTAATTGGGTTACTTTAGACTTACAAACACTTGCTCGCGAGCCACCTTCATTGGCCTCCGCCTCAGCTTTGCCATCCTGTTCGGGCTTGCCAAAGTTTAAGTATTGAGACTGTGTTTGTCCTCGGACACTGTAAGTGCATTATTAGGTCGAAAGAGTTCCAGGTCTGACTGGGTTGATGTTGTTACTTACTAGCCTCTGCCGCTTCTTTTAGTTCGCTCTAATTCAGTCAGGGGAGTCAGCTCCGCATCATCATCCACAGACGATTGATCCTGAAGTTGACACAAAATAATTATGTTCAATGCTAATGTCACTCTAATCTCAATTAAATACAAAAATCCAAAAGATGTTTTAGTCAAAATTAAGTCTTAGCTCGGTTTGCTTCGAAAACTGACCTTGGTCACAAGTCTACGATTGGGTCTAATCTCGATTTATTTGGGCCGAGTTCATGTGCATTGAACTACTCCACTTTCCCGAATATGCTATAAAATGTGTGTCTCTATTTGTGAGTGTCTCTGTCTGTGTGTCTCTCTCTCTATCTCTCTCTCTATCTCTCTCTCTCTATCTCTCTCTCTGTCTTACACACTCTTAATTTATGATGTTTCATTAACGTATTTGATACTTACAACAGCCGCTCCATTTGCGTATGCTACAAGCAACACCACGCCAAGCAGCATGCCCCATCGCAAGGGCAACATTTTCATAAATCTTATTTGAATCCAATGGAGACGCGTGCTTTCGAGTGGGAAATAACCAGCAAGCTGTAAAATTAAATGAAATCGTATTATCACCACAATTTTACTTGATTATGATTAGTTGTTGCCTATGCTTCAAGTGTGGATCGTTGCTCTTCCCAGTATCTGTCACATGGGGTTATCACCAAAGACACTTTGTCAAATGCCAAAAAATATATTTATGTATATATTTATAAATAAAAAAAAATATAAACTATACATGCTCATTGAACCAATTTGGATTTAAGATGACGCAACGATGTGTGCTCGCAAATTTGAAGTAAGCATTTAAAACACATAAAACACCATAATCGCAATTTTAGTTTATATTTTGTTCTAATAATGTTCTAATTCTCTACAAATACGTCATCCTTTTATCCTTTTTAGAGGGGACAACATGATAATGATAAAATGTTTTTACATCAAATTCAATTTCATATACATGATCACTTTCACTTTTTTTTCCAAAAGTCTTTCTTATATTTTTGAACACATCAATTTTATCACAAGCCTTTCTTATATTTTTAAACACATCAATAATCCCATATGATTGTTAAATCGGTGTTTTGCTCCGAGATCAAATGTTTGTAATGTATTTTCATATAATATTCACTTTTAATCAGCCCCTAAGGAATTGATTAATTGGAGGTATCCTTGACACAGTTCACGCACAAATAATCACTCATCATTTCATTCACTTGTTTCATTCATTCATTTATTTATGCGAAGATATCAGTTGGAGTATCACTTGTATTCACATATCCTTGTTACACAAGTTATTCAAGTAATCGACACATTTGCACATACTTCTTCGCCTTGTGGTAAGGATCCAAATTAAAGTTCCGATCTGCAGCCGAATGCGACAACTGCTGGATTGCGAATAACGTAAAGTCGCCAGAGCATGGAAACGTTAAGTTCTCGAGCTGTAGTTCAATTCATTGAAAGCGGGCAATTTCAATACATTTGCATCTGGCAGCATGAATATTTATTGAGGATTCACACACACACACACAGAGAGGCATACAGAGCTCTGACTCTGCCTTATCGCACACACACGCACACACACACATATTTATATATATATATATATATATATATACATCGACATCGACACATCTACACAGAGCACAGAGACAAACCACTTAGCTCGTCGTGAGTGCGATTCATTTGGTGGATCCATCTATGTATTCCATTCCATTACGCACATATCAACACTTTGATCGTGTCAATCGATCACTTTGGCTCTGGGGCGCCCCATTGAATGCGTCTCCGTCTGCGTTGCAACATCGTCTTCGCAGTTGGGGGAGACTTTTGACCCATTTTAGGGAAATGTGCCGCCATTTATTAGCATATAAAGATACTCAATTGTGTATACTAATATTCCTATTCCCCTTCCTCATCTGGCTATTCCATTTTCAAGTGTATCCCCGCAACCGGCTCATTAAATATGCATGTGGTTAAGAGTGTTGTGTGTGTTTGTGTGTTGTAATTGTTGTTATTAAGTAGACACTTCGTTAGATCCAGGGCTATGTTTTGTTTTGGGTTCCTTCAGCGGAAGCAATTTTCGCCTGATAACCCCTGAGCCTCCCTGATGGAAGCGTCATATCTATTAATAAAGCAAACTATGCTCTATCTATCAATGACCAACGCTAAGCTCGGAACTTTGCCTTATCTGTCGCCAAAAACTGTTCAAATTTTTTTTTATATTAAAATTGTTGAACTGAACAACACACATACATACAATATGTTGTAAGTTACAACACACACATAAATGTAATCGATTGCAGAGCTTGTTTCAAGGGTAGACATATTTTTAATTAAAACGTGCTCGAAGCGCAGATCCAGCATAGTTTGATTAGATCAACAAGACACAAACTTTTCATTAATAACAAATGGCCTGGGCTTATTGAAATAAATTTGCATGCACAACAAAAAAAATAAAATCTATTTAGAGCATCTGTGAATGAAAATTGAATATTTTTCAGTTTAGATTGTTAAAATTGACAGTAATAAAGTGTTAAAATGACCCTATGCCCATTTTTATTGAGTGCAAGTTAAAATGACCAATAGGAGCTATTTAATGGCCAAGCTTGCCGGAATATTATAATCATTGAATAGAAAATAAATCCATTTATGTTTTGACTAACAAGCTTAAACCTTTTAGTGTACGTTTGAATATTTTAAATTTAGCGCCTTGCTCGAGTCACCCTGTGCGGTGCTCATTTAATATCAAACCAGGGAAACGTCGAACACACTGCTTGTGAGTATTTAATTTCAGTCGATTACCTGGTCACACTTTCTTAAAACTGGTCACTGTTTTGTTTACATATTTGGAAAAAAAATTGATTTTAACTCGTAAAATAACAGTGTGCAATCAACATGGCCAACGCCGACTGGATGCCATTGCTATTCTGTGGCCTCTCCATACCCATCTCATTGTTCATGTGGCTGGGCAACGTGGCATTCTCGAAATTTTGGCGCTACGACTATGAAGGTGAACAGAGCGATTAATTTCACTGATAATCTTTAAATTTTAATTCGCATTTTAAATGATCGGTTGGTAGAGACACTGGTAATTCCTCCCACTCGCTGGTTGTTCTCCACGTTGGCGCCGTTGGCTTTGATGACGGTGGCACTGCGTCGCCGATCTGTGAGCAAATCTGGAGCTGTTCTTGGTGTGATTGTTGCCTTCACGCTCTCAATTGCGAGTCATCCGTTCTTTGGCAGTTTGGTCGTTTTCTTCTTCAGCTCGTCGCGTGCGACCAAATTTCGTACGCAACTGAAACGCAAATTCGAGAGTGATTTCAAAGAGGGCGAAGGACAACGCAATTGGGTGCAGGTGCTGTGCAATGGCGGCATGGCCATGCAGCTGGCGCTGCTCTATCTGCTGGACTGTGGGAGTGGAGAGCGTGCCATTGACTTTGGCAAGGAGTATCGCTCCAGCTGGCTGGGCATTGCTGTGATGAGCTCGTTTGCCTGCTGCAACGGCGATACCTGGAGCAGTGAGCTGGGCAGTGTGCTCTCCACACGCGATCCCATCTCCATAATCAGTTGGCGCCGTGTGCCACGTGGCACAAATGGCGGCGTTTCGCTCATTGGCATTGTAGTCAGCCTGCTGGGCGGTCTGCTCGTTGGCTTTGGCTACTTTGTGACCGTTCGTTATACGGTGGATGCCAAAATGATGCTCGTCAGTCCGCCTCAGTGGCCCATTATATTGTTTGGTGGCTTGTCGGGACTCTTTGGCTCACTGCTGGACTCTGTGCTGGGCGCCATGCTTCAGTTCTCCGGCATCAATGCGCAGGGCAAGATTGTGGATGCGCCCGGCAAAGGGGTTCGACATGTGAGCGGACTGCGCATTCTGGACAATCACAGCGTTAATCTTATTTCCAGCATTACCATCGGAGTGACAATGCCACTGCTGGCCCTCAAGTTTTGGCCAGGCCGCTAGCAGCGTCTCTGGCAGAGCGTGCGGCTTCCTCAACTGAATTATACTATTCACCAGAGCCGCGACTATTTTTGTAATGCCTCCAAGCGCAAAGCGAACAAATTGACTCTTATGTATGTAATGCAAACGATAGACTCGAACACAACGATCTGCCCAACAACTCAATCCCACTAATAGCTTAAGTAATCTCGCATTTGTTTACCCAACGTGTTATGTTATGTTGTGGCTAAGGCAAACTTAACAAGTTAACATCATATTTCAGTCATTTGTGTGCGTAAAAAATTGTTGTAAAATGTGTTCAGCGAAATGCTAGCTTCAAGATTACTCAGTTTAAGTTTAATTTCTTTATATTTGTGTCAGACTGCTAGCAAATAATACATATCAATTTCATATTTCGTGGTATACTTTAAGTACAGAAATGTGGGGAGTCCAGATTCCAATATACTTAATTTCTCGAAAGTGGTCTTTTGCGAATGCTTTGTAACCCTTGGGTCCACTTAATACACTTAATTAATGTCATAAGCTGTCAAAGACTTTAGTTTTACTAAGAATTAAAATGCACTTTTCAAAATAATGTTCGAATATAGAAAATTATATTAATCCCTTTGGATTTTGTTAACTCGCTTAAACTTCTGCAATTCAATGTTACGCAGCCAGTTCTGGGAGAGGAGACGCAACGCCTCATTGGAGGGCATCGCTCCACTCGGCGCTGGCTTGGCAAAGCCGATGGAGAACTTGATCATCAGATCTCCGATGGGAGAGTTGACAAACTGCGAACCTGTCGAGATGGTCTTGAAGACAATGCGTCGCTTGTGCTCATAGATTTGCTGATCTTGTGGCAGGCTGTTGCTGGTCGCTGGACGTTTAGTATGATGCACTGGCTTGTGGCTCAGTTGGCTTGTGGGTGGTGCAATTGTGGTGCTGGATAAGTCAGTGTGGTTTGCAGCGCCTTGCGTTGGTTTTGCATGTGAGCCGATTTTAGCTCGAGTGGTTCTTGGCAACGCAGTGGTGCCGGTGGTGGTGGTGCGTCTTCGTTGGGGACGTTGGCGAACTGTGGGGCTGAGACTACTTGGAGGCATTGTGGTGGTACTCAGCTGTGGCGGCGTCTGGTAACCAGCATCTGGCATTATCTCGCCAGCTGCTGCATCTGGCTTCTCCGCATCGACATAAGTCTGGCCCGCATCTGTCATAGTCTCATCCACATAGTCATCATCCGCATCGGCTTCGTTGCTATTGGTAAAGAGTGGTTTTTTGGGCGGCTGTTGAATGCGCTTCTGCTTCGACTTGTCCTCCTCGAAGATGGGCACCTCCGATGCGGTACCCGCTAGCACCTGCTCCATTTGCTTTTTCAGTATTTCGAAGAGCGGCGCATTCTGTTCATCATCCGCTAGATCGATAGGATCGCTGGGCACAAACTGATTGTTGATATACGCACTGCGCGCATCCAAATCTTCGTCGACATCCAAAACGTCCCCCTCCTGCTCCTGATCCTCTGTCTGAGCACGTACCTCAGCCAGCGGCAGCTCAGTTGTTGCACCTGTTGCTAGATCAGTTGGAGACGCATCGATATTGCTCAGTGCTGCAAGAGACAAATCTTGAGTTATTGCCCCTGATAGTCCAGGTTTTGAGTTCTACTCACCTCCCAGGAGCAGTAGTAGAAGCAACCTGAAGTACCCAGCTCCAGCTCCGCCAGTTCTATCTCCCATTGCAGTCGTTTGGCTTCTGTGTGCAGCGGGTGCATTTGTCGCATCTTTTATAGGCTGTTGCCAGAGAGGCAACCTGCTACATTGGCCAGATCTCACACCTTTTCTGGAATGCTGATGTATCTGCATCTGTTGCTGTCAATCAGCTCATATAAAAGAACGTAAATGTTCTTCAAATAGACAAGCCCAATGTATTTTGAGGTTTTTTATTCTCCATCGCCCACATTTCATCATAAAAAAATAGATAAAACTTTCTGGTATTAAAGAAATATCGTTAAAGGAATTTCCAATCATGTTAAGATCATTTTTATGGAAAAGAGAAAAGAGTATAAAAACCTATACAGTTAACAAATTTAAATTTAAATTTTAATCTAATGTCTTTTGTAAATATTACTAAATTAAAATGTGTATTGGAATTTAAGCAATTTTACGAAATCACAATTTAAATCGAATTTTGTAGCAAACACATCTTTTTTTATATATATTTTTAATTTTATTTACTTCTATCTTAACCAGTGTGATTTTATTAACAAATATTAGTAAATCATCTCAAATCTCAGAGAACGTAATAATTATCTATTCAGTTTTTGATTGAGAGATTACTTGTTAAAATTGTCCATATATCCTTAAAAAATTTAGATTGTATTTGGGTGTTTCGGATCATCTTTAAAGTAATCAAGGCTTTTTGCAAAATACTATATGAGTATCAAACAATTTTGGTTTCGTTTTCCGAAAATAGAATAATATATAAACTAGTGCAGAATGTGATATATCCGTAGAGCGATTTAATTGCGCAAGTAATATTAATTAAAATTTAAATTATAAGCCACGTGGAACATTTATTTGCATTTGACCAAAACAACAGACGAGAAGAGTTTGCCTCAGGTATACATTAATTTAAAAAAACAACAACAAAACTACAAAATTCAACTGTGCCCCGTTCCCGTAACTGAAACCGTAACCGTAACAAGGATTAGCCCCATAATAAGCAGCAAACATGGCTAAGCACATTTATGTGACAATGGGTAAATTTCAAGTACCAGAAATGCCGATCTTCTCATAATTCTCATTTATAATCCACACAGCTGCCTTGCTCATCTTGGCCATTGCTGTGAGCGCCGCCCCGGCCAAAGTGGATCAACAACTAGTTAAGGACACTGATCTCCCAGCCTCGAGTAAAGTCAAAGAGGTGCCAAATCCTAGCGCGGATAGCGAGGCAAATTATGAGGACGATGATGGTGGTGAAGTTGGACAGAAACAGATAAAATCGGAAACCATCGAGGACGTCAATAGCGATACTGATGATGATGATGACGACGATGATGATTCGGTTTTACGAAGACACCGCGACGCTGTCGAGGAACCAGCCAAGGAATCAGCTAAAGCTGAATCTGCACCAGCTAAAGTGGAAGCTGCACCGGCTAAAGTGGAAGCTGCACCAGCTGAAGCCGCAGCTGCACCAGCTGCAGTTGTGCAGAGTGATGAAACCACGACTGCTACTGCCGCCGCAGCTACAACGACCCGTAAACCAGTGCTCGTCCTTATTCACGATGCAATCAGGAAGGTCACAACTGTGCTGCCCACGGAGCAGATGGCCAACAATGCGCTGCAGCATTTCCAGCTTTCGAGAACTATATACAGCTGACCAACGAGCAAAAGTTTCCAACCGGGTAAAACTTTGGCCTTAGAGGCTAAAAAAGACTTTCGGTTAAACTGGCTATGGTCAGAACCTAGAGAAATCCTTAAAACCACAAAGAACCTAAGCCTAAAAGTATTTATTGAATTCTTCAAGGAAAATTGGTTAATGGGAAATTTTAATATCGAAAGGTGATACATTAGATCTATGTTGTTCATTAGTATGTCCATTATTTTATTATTATTATTTTTTTATTTTCTTATTATTATTTATTTTTTTATTTAATTTTTTATTTTTATTTTTAATTCTTTAAATACTACTTGCTATTCAAGATACAAGATACTTAAGTTTATCCTTATCAGACACAGATTTGTTTTGCTCCTTGGTTGTCTCGGCAGTTTTCTCCACCTCGCTAACTGTCGATTCTTGACCGACCAGAACAGATTGTGGCTGGGAGTGAGGAGATTCAACTTTCTTTACTGGCATTGGGGGCAGAGCAATATTCTCGATAGGAACAGGTGCTGCCTGTGGCATTGGCATTGGCATTGGCACTACAGTTTCGACAGTTTGTTCCTTGGTGGGCAGCACAAGGGGCTCCACACGTGTTTTCTTGTTCTTTTTCTTGGGCTTATCCTGATCCTTTTGCTCCTCGCTGCTCTCATTGCTGTCGCTGTCCTTCTCAGACATAACCGCTGCATCAGTTGTTGGCGTGGAATTGTCGCGGAAGAAGGGCGACGACTTGAACTTCTTCTCGGTGTAACAAGTTTCCTTGGGATATGTTTGCTGGCACTGCTCATAGGGCAGATCTGTCCACAATCCATGCGTGCGACACTTGGCCACATTCAGCTTGCATTTGTTGTAGAAGACGGCCACCTCGCTGGGTGTCTGGCCGCAGATGGGCTCATAGCCCTCCACACAATCATCGTCGCAGAGGTAGCCCTCGCTCAGTGCATTGGCAACGCTGTTGATGGCACCCGAATTGCTGACCTGCTGGCAGCCCGCTTTGCCCGGCTCACAGCCAAACCAGGCAATCGGTATGGCCAGGAAGGGAGGACTCTGGCGTTTGCCATCGCTACCTGCCAGTGGTGTATAGGTGCGCTTCACATAGTAGCCATGCTCCTCGGTGGACACTTGACCGACGTTGCCGCCCAGTTCCGTTGAACTGGACCACTTTGTCTTGGACTTGGCTCTGTGTGCATCTTCGCCTTTGTGCTTGCGTCGCTTCGCCTCAATGGTGGCAGGTGCCAAGAGCAGCAGACTGGCAACTGCGACAGTTGAGAGAAGAGTGGCAAAGGTAGTTGAATTGGAGTGGCCTGCTTTTACCTGAGCTGTCAGTGGACACAACTACTTACCTACGATGCAGGCAGCCTGGTATAGTCTCATCTTTAACTGTATATTCTGTGCTTACTCGATCTGAACAGCTGCTCACTTGGACTGGAACTGATCGCATCTTGTTGTCCGCAGCGTCTTAAGTATCTCATCGCTCTGCTGTGCTCAGCTGGGTTGGGAGTTCTTTTTCTCCTTTACCGGTTTTCTTAGTAATCGTTAAAAGTTGTTTTCTGTTTTTCTTCTGGTTCTGTTTGTTTGCAGCCAAAAAGTACGCAAAGTTGGACTTTTTCTTATGTTTTGGTGAAATTTTTATGCAAACTCATGTGGTCTTCATTTATCAGCGACGTGCCCGCGTACCCTTTTAGCTGCTTATTGATAGTCATCTAGAATGTTGGTTTCCAACTGGTTGTCTGCTTAACACTTTACCCACCTCACCAGCCCGACTGCCCCTCCGCCCATCCCGTTTGCGGAGCACAGCTTGCCTCCAAAGCCGGTTCGAAATTGGGTCAATCCGAAAGGTTTAGTGATCTCGTTTTATGGGTGCAAACGATTCTACTTATTGCCTTGGGAGATTGTCGTGGGCCACAAGTGTCTCGTCAGCAACTGTGCCAGCTTACTTCGAATTATCATCCAATCAAGCTGCTTGTTATCACCATCTTCAAACTAGGCGCTGCTCATTTGGGTAAACAATGTAATCGATGGTCTAATTACAGAACTTTGGTTTATATACTAGTTGATCTAAATTCAATAATTTGATTCTTTATGAATAGGATTTGAAGTTCTAAAATATTCCTGCAGGTTACAAAAATAATAACCATTTTTATGTAGTTAGTGAATTGTGTTTTATTTGAAAGAAACTCTATTTAGATTCTATATTTCAGTCAACATTTCTTTGCTGAGCTGTCTATAATAATTAATAGCTGAGCTTGCCTATAATATTAAAATATCAAATTTAAGTAACAGTAGAATTATTTTTTCTCAAAGTAGTTAGTGTTTCTAATAGTTAACAAATTAAATAATTGCGTAAATAAAAACAAGCAAAATATACATATAACTTTATTCATAATGTATAATTATTTTACTAAAGTTATATTTGAACTTTCTACAATTTGTATTTTACGTAATTGTTTTTTATTTGCTTATTAGTCAACATTTATTATACAATATATAAAATTAGAAAAATAAATATGTTTAATAATTAGAAGTAAAAGTATTAAAATATTTACGGCCGTCGTGAATGGGTAACAAGCATGCAAATAATTTTTAAAATCGTATTTAATTAGTCGGATTGCAATGATTGGGGAGACTTTTAATCTTCTTGCATAAAATAAAAGAAAATAAGAAAGATATAAATTCAAATGGGATTAGGATGATCACTTGCTTTCTCTAAACGAAATCAATAGAATGACTCATTTTTCCCGTGATCACCGAGTGCTTTCATTGCTATCAGATGCGTTTGATTTTCGAATTAAGCGATATGGAAAAGTTTTCAAATTTTCAAAATGCATTAGAAAGTTCAGGGCTCTGACAAAGAGACAAGAAAAACAGCTAAATTCGATGTCGTGGAATCTGAACAACCTCTAATTATTACATAATTATGTAGGCAGGCAGAGCAATGACTGATAGCCAAAAGAAACTTAATCAGTCAATGGAGTGCGTCGCGCTGTTGTACAAGAAATCTCTTTTAAATTGTAAGCCCGGTGGAACTTGGCCATATATTTGCATATGACCAAAGCAACAAATAAGAGACGAGCTTGCCTCGAAACGCCCGCAACTGAAAAACTGGCTGTTAATGTTTAAGCCAAACAGACGAGAGGCTCGAGCGTAAATAAACAAATTTATGAAAGAAGTGACCAGAAACCGAATTTTGAATAAATGATTTCGGTTTCTTTTGTTGTGTAGAAATAAACAAAGTAAACAAAAAACCAAAAACCCAAAATACAAAAAACAAAACAAAATCAAATCAAAAGTAAAAAGAAAGAGCGTTGAGAGCTCGTTGCAGTAAAAGCGGCTATTTGGACGATGTGATGGTCTGCCTCAGAGACCAGAGACCAGAGACCAGAAGAGACCAGACCCCCCCATAACAAAAAGAGTGCCTGGCTGCCTGCCTGACCGGGCCTCAGGTATACTTTCATTTTAGAAAACAACAACAAGAGTCGGTAAAAAACCACAGCGGTCGCATGGCTATAAAAAGCGAAAGCAAAGCGCTGGATTCGCTCACAAAGACCGCAAAACTGCAAAAGTCAACTGTGCCCCGTTCCCGTAACTGTAACCGTAACCGTAACAAGGATTAGCCCCATAATAAGCAGCAAACATGGCTAAGCACATTTATATGACAATGGGTAAATTTCAGGTACCAGAAATGTCGATCTTCTCATAATTCTCATTTATAATCCACACAGCTGCCTTGCTCATCTTGGCCATTGCTGTGAGCGCCGCCCCGGCCAAAGTGGATCAACAACTAGTTAAGGACACTGATCTCCCGGCTTCGAGTAAAGTCGAAGAGGTGCCAAACTCTAGCGCGGATAGCGAGGAAGATGATGAGGACGATGATGGTGGTGAAGTTGGACAGAAACAGACAACTGATAAGAAGTCGGAAACCACCGAGGACGTCAATAGCGATACTGATGATGATGATGACGACGACGATGATGATTCGCTTATCCGAAGACGCCGCGACGCTGTCGAGGAACCAGCCAAGGAACCAGCTAAAGCTGAAGTCGAAGCAGCACCAGCTGAAGTCGAAGCAGCACCAGCTGAAGCCGCAGCTGCACCAGCTGCAGTTGAGCAGAGTGTTGAAAGCTCCACTACAGTTCCTACTGCCGCCGCAGCGACAACGACCCGTAAACCAGTGCTCGTCCTAATTCGCGATGCACTCAAGAAGGTCACCACTGGGCTGCCCACGGAGCAGGTGGCCAACAATGCGCTGCAGTATTTCCAGCTATTCGAACACTTTATACAGCAGACCATCGAGCAGGTGATTGAAGCCGCCGATGACGAGGAGGAGGAAACGCCGCCAGCTGTCCCCGCTGCATCCGTAGCCACCGAAGATGATAAGAAACCAGAGACGGCTGAGAAACTACCGGAGGAGACTTCGGGCTCAGTCTCAGTTTCAGCTCCATTGCCAATTCCAATTTCAATGGAGAATGTCTACAAGCCGGCGGAAGCAGCTGTAGCCAGCAATGCAGTTTAGAAATGCCCAACGACAAACCTCAACTATTTATTGTCACTATTTATTGTTAGCTGTAAAATTTGAAAATACATGGAAATTGCTAGAAAATTGTCAGCTTTTCTTTCTATTCATTGAGCTGGCCAATATTGTAATGCCGAAGCAATTGGATCTTCCTACGGCTCTGGCTGCGATGACGATTCGTAATGCGCCTCCTGGGAGGATCAATCTGCTCCAGCAAGCGATCAAAGTACGTGTTGGGCGGATTGGTGGATGTCTGATTCTTGTGGACTGGACTGTTCTTCACCTGATGCAGCTGCACATCCTGTCCACCAATAGTCAGGCTGAGCGGCAAGGTGCCAGATGTATTGATGTAGATGGGTATGGTGATGTAAATAGCTGGTGCCCCTGAGGATTCAGCATTGTTTTCCTTCATTTGGGAAATGAATTCAATGAAAGATGGACGGAGAATGCAAAAAAATATATATATTAATATAAACAGTTTGACAGTCTTAATTCGAAAAAATAAATAAATTAAATATTGAGTATTTATAAAAGAGAGATTATTAACTTTTTAAATTTTGAATAATTTATTAATATTTTGATCTTGACGTAAAAACAGAAACCTGATTTATTTATAAAGTTTATATTTTCAAAATGGTTCAAGTGGAGAAAGTAAAAGATAAATGTAACATTTGAATATCAAATGAATTGAATACTAATTTGGAAAATAAAATTTAAATCAATTCAAAGTTCAACGCTTACAGCTGGTAAGATATATTTACTGGATTCCTACATAAATAAAGTGACAAATATCGATATCGATGTCCAAAATGGAATAGCAAATTGAAGCTAGCAATTACATGTATTCAGATATTATAGATTTAAATTTAAATCGACTATAGCATTTCTATCGATTTTAAGTTTTAGCTACCTGCTTCGGCTTAGGTTCATTTATGGCTGTCACGGTATTAACTGGTTCGGTCAGAGTCTTGACCGGGTCAGCAGTGGCTTTATTTTCATCTGCCAGCTGCTTGAGAAAGTGCAACGGGTTCGCATCGTGACTCAAGTTGTTGAATTCATCGTCTGTCAGGTGGGGCAGTCGATCAGTTAGGAAATTATAGTCGCGATCCTCCGAATGATCGTCGCCGGTCTTTTCCTTGTCTGTGGATGTGCTGTCGGGCTTCAAAGTTGTGATTCCCCGTGAGGATTTCAGCAAGGCCGCCAAACCGTGTGCCTCCTCACTGTCATTGGGATTGGGCTGGTACCGATTTTGGTTGTGGGCCAACTTTTGGCTTGCAGCAAGCGTGCTGCAGATTAGGACAGCTAAAAGGTGGTTCATACGCAATTCAAATCAATGCCAATGTTATATTTTATTTTATAAAATATTACACTTAAATCGATTAAAGTAAACTTAAGTTAATGCCCAGCCCTAGCCTAGAAACCAAAATTCATAGCCCTCTACAGCGCCGTCCTCTTGCCATTGAGCACCACATCGGTGAGGCCGAGCTCCTGGAACTGTTCCAGTCGCTCCACCTGGGTGCACAGCCGCTTTTTGAACTGCACTTCGCGACTGAGCATCTTAAGATCATCCACGGTACACAGCTCACTCCATCTGCCCATGTTCTTGTCTATTAGCTCAGCCGTCAACATGATCTTGGCCCGGGACAAACGCAGATAGGAGTAGTCAGTCTTGGCCCGTCGCATCTCCTGGCGGTATAAGAATAGCTGATAGTGAATGCTAATGTTGCCGGTTGACTTCTTTATTCGCTTCTTTGAATGCTTCTTAATGTTATCCTTTTGCTGTTTCTTTGCTTTTAATTGTTTTTTGAGCTGTTTCTGTTGCTTCCTTTCCGCTTTGAGGCTCAGATTCTGGCTGCTCATTTTGAATCACGCTTATTCACGTCTCGGCGTTCCGTGTGCGTTTAATGTCAGGACCAGCAGAGTGCATCCTTATATAGCAGACAGGCAGCCTCCCAACGAATTTTCTAGACGCGATCAGGTAGCTTATCTCATTAGCGCTTGTTACCGGGCGCGTGTGGGTCATAAAAATGTTTTTCAGATTTTTCATTTGGTTTTTACTTTCTTGCTTAGTGTCTGACTGGGTATTTACCACTGTTTATTTATGGTTTTATGACTGGGATATTGGGTACCGTAACCGTACCCAAACTAGTAAACCCAAGGCACCGCCGGCTGTGTCCAGTCTTAAGCCTCAATTAAGGTTTCCAACTTAGCGCCGATCCTTTGAAAGCGGTTCAAATTTTCCGCTGCTCGTCGCGACGATGTGTTTTGTGGCGTTTGTTGGTTTTCGGATTTCGCGAAAACACCCTGGGATACATTTCGTGGAATTATGCGAATAGTTCTGGCAAACACATTCATGGGTAACTCGCGGCAAGAACTAACTAAAACTGGCCTTGTCCCCCATACTTCACATATTTTTCAGAATGTCGAAGACCTTCTTAGTATTTGTAAGGATTATGTTAGTTTCAAAAAACCATAATATGCGGATTAAATTTATATAAAAATGATAATGATACTGTCTATGATTTAATAGAAGGTACGTTACACGATCAGAAAGTGTCCCTAAGCTATATTCTAAGGACAATAATCAAAATTATAATAGATTAAGTTCAAGCTTACAACGTATATCCCAAACTTATTTAAGTATTCGAATTATTCTTGGTAAAAATCTTTCGTCGAAATCTTTAAGCTGATAGTTTTATGAATTGTTTAACCACTGTAATTAAAAACTTGTTCTACTCACTATCCTATCTGAGAATTCGTTTAATGGTTTTCACAAATTCCTCAATTGCAAGAAACAAATTCCTAATTTGCAGGGGTTCCCAAATAATATAAAAAAACTTTATTAAACGCACCTCCACACAGAAGACTGAAAGACCGCTTCATGTTCGTTTCAAAAATAATACTAAAACTGTTTCTGGTCAGACATTTCCATTTTATAGCCAAAAAAAAAATAGTTTGCAAATCAAGAAATTTCACTGGATGTGGGAAACCAGCTGAAATTCTCTTTTTGCCAGCTCTTTTGCATATTAATTTTTGAATAGTAAGACAGTCGCTTATCCGCTATGTAAATTTTGACTGTAAAATTTAAACATCAGCGTCATTGATTTTGTTTTATTGTTGAGGTCTGGGGTCTGAGGAGAACCGTTCGCATAACTAATGATGATGCGCCAATTCTTTTTTGCTCATTTCGAGCATTTCATTATTTCATTTTGCATGCATTTTATGAATTCGGAATCATCTCCAGTTGTTGGCCATTCAATGGGAAATTTGCGCAGCTGGAAAATTTGCCCAATGCGTTAGTCAATAGGAATTAGCCCAAGCAGAATCCACAATCATCGATGAGTTTTATTTAAAGTTGAGGGTATTTATTTTGCATTGGCTGACAGCACAGCAGAACAGAGGCCAAGTCAGAGGCCAGGACAGGACCAGGATAAGGACAAGGATAGCACAGGACTCGATTCGACTTGACTCGAGTCTGGAGGACATTTCCATTTGACTTGGCGCTGACTGACTTGCATAACATTTTCAGACGTCGTCTTTTGTGGTTTGCGTTTGTCATTAAACAGCGTCTAGACCAAATTTTGGAAGTCAGCCACAGTCATTGATAGCTATGACAGACACATGCTCTGAGCGTCCTCGCACAGATAGTTGGCAACACAATTTGGCCTTAGGGAAATACATATTGAAATTGGCAACGTTTGTGAATGCGACTGACTGAATACCAATAGCGTTATTTATCCATCTTCCTCCTCTGCCGGTTATTGGCTTACTTTTATCCAGTATATTTATAAAAACGCATCCTTGACATTCTGCACATCTACTTTACCAACTGATCAAATTGAATATATATATATATATATATCTGCATCTCTAATAGTGTTGAATCAGCTCTCGAAAGACTACTGCTTTTTAATAAACCTGTCCGCAAATTGTTGTAATCTCTTTTTCATTAACTGTACTATCAGTTTATTTCCCATGATTCTCATTTGCCCTGAAGCAGCACATTTAAGTTAAGCTGTCCTTTTACCAGACCTTTTACTCTCTCCTCCTGTATCCTGTATCTCCTGTATCAAATTATAAATGCACTTTACACTTGAAGAATTTTCTTGACAGAAAAATTATGACCTAGGCGGGCACTCTCGATTACAACACTCTTTCTCTATCTTGTAGAGAGTACTAGAATTTGGTCAGATTAGGATTTTTCTGGGTTTCCAGAATCTGTGCAAAAAACAAAAAATTATAATACTATTTGTTTAATTTTCATTGTAAAACCACTATTTTAAATGTTGAAACTCTTGTTACTTTATATAAAAAATATTAAGAATATTAAAAAAGGGTATGTAATCCTCGGCGGTTCCACCCATTTTTTCTTGTTTATTATACTTTGCAGGTATATTGAGGTTTTGGTTTTGTGCAAAGTCCGTCATGCTGTCTGTCCAAATCGATAAGGCCACATGTCTCCCAAAATTTTAAGGCCTAAATAAGAAGTTTAAAAATGTTGGACCCGCAACCAAAAACTATAAAAGTCTATATCTCCCGCATTTTCAGAGCTGTACCTAGAAAACTTTGAAGGCAGATTACTAAAATCGTCGTCCGTCGTATTTTTCGCGCCTCAAAAATCCAAAATCCCATACCTACAGCAATTTTAAAGGCAAACTTGGACGGTAGATTACTAAAAATCTTCTTCGAGGATCGCTTTATGTAAGCTACAACTATCCTATTCTTTGCTACCTCTTATTAGGTGGTATTACTTATGGTAACAAAGTATTTCGCAGTCGGTTACACCCGACTGCAATGTTCTCTCTGGTTTTTTATTTGTATTTTTTTTTACTGCATTCACGATGACGTTGACGACGACGTCGAGGCTATAATTTTTCGACATTGTGTTCGCAATTTGTTAGCCATGAGGCCAATAAATTTTGCCAAATATGCGCCATAAAAAAGGGAAAGATAGAGAAAAAAGCAGAGAGCAGAGAGCAGAGGGAGGGATGTGATCCAAAAACCTATGCACTTTATAATGAAATAAATTGACTTTCATGAAGGCGGCATCAATATGGAAGCTAAAGCAAATAAATCGCAACTTTGAATTAAAATGGTTTGGAGCGGTTCGGCGGAGCTCTTTGATGGTACTCTGAAGGAGTGGAATAAAAGCTATGGTTCGCCGCTCAATTTGCAATAATGCCACACAGCCAGTTTCATTTCAATTGCAACAATTTCGGACAACGGCAACAAAAAAAAAAAAACAAAAAAAATACAAAAATAAAATAAACAGAAATGGAGAAAAACGTATAAAATAAATAGGAGTCTGTATATTTATGTATGCGCATTTGGGGCGACTCGTGGTGGACTCGTGGCTGAACTGAACTCAAGTTTCGATGGATATTTGTGGATGTTTTTGTTGTCTGTTTTTGAGCTGTAAAATGCATTTTACATTTTATTGCGCACTCAATCAAAAATCCATTTCCGTTTGCCGTTTGTGCGGAGTCCCGTATCCCAAATCCCGACTCCCAACCCGCGGAGTTCAGACTACCGATTCGGAGCACCGATACGGTTTACTTTTATGCCAAAAATATGCCAGCACGTGTGAGTTACCGGGGGCTGGATGAGTGAACAGCTGAACTGACGAACGGCGGAGCTGAACTGGAATTGGCATCCAGAGTTTGATAATTGAGTTGGAGCTGCTCGCACGTTGAAGTCGTGTCATCATCGACGGCTTTTACCAATATTGCAATAGCAGAGCACTACCTCCATATTATTCTCGCATATACGAATATATGCGATTGCACTGAAGACCCTTCCAATTCCCAATTCCCAATCCCTTTCTCATTCCCAGTCCCACTCCCACTCCGGATCCCATTCGCGTTGCACGTGCCAAAGCCAAACGGCGATTGTCAGACATTTTTGAGTTTGATGAAACACGGCCCGTGGGCCCATTCCGGATTATGGGTGTCAAAGTGGTTGGCCTGACAGGTACTGGGACGGGGACGGGGACGCGGATGGGGAGGGGGACTGCCAGACTGACTCGCAGCGCAGTCCAGTTATGAATTTCAATGAATGTGCCACGTTTTGCAGTCAGTGATAACCCAGCAAAATGCCTGAATTTGTCGATTAGTTTATTGCTAGCAGCGGGAAGAAGGAGATCCACCAGCCCTTCCAGTTTATCGGCTAGAAATCCCTGTTTTTTCAGATGATGTTCAAATTTATGTTTGACATTCCCTGTCAATCCAAGTGAATGTGAACTTGCTGTTGTTAGGGAATCGATCAGAGTGTCAAACCAAATAGGATTTTAGGCTACGATTCCGAAAAGTGTAAGCATTTCGGCGAAGATACTGAAACTAGCATTTTATAGTGTTTGGCAACTCTTGACTATTACGGTAAGCTGAGTTTTCAAAAATATAAGTGAGAGGGGCACAATAATAGGTACCCCAACTATAATAATAAATAAGTGAGAACGATCCAGTGACTTCGGGTTACTGTGATAATTACAGGTCGCAGAGATGTGGCTAAGATTTGAGCAAACAAATGGTCAGCATCTGAAATATATCATAAGGCTCTGGAGACTATTGAATTTGTAATGATAACGAGGAGCTACCTTCCGCATGAAAAAAGGATCAAAGAAAGGATAAGAGATTAGATTAGATAGCGGTCAGGTTGACGTCTGTAAGTCTCACATGTTATCTCAACAGCAACAGCAGGAGGCAGTAGCCAAATTTAGGTCCGATAAACATAGATCAGTGACTTTGCTTATTCAAAACATTCAATGCGAAAATTTTTGGGTGGTAAACGGATTGCTCTCTCACAGTCGAAATACCACAAATTGATATGCCAATTTACCAGTATCTTTCAGCCGGAATATACGCCATAGAAGGGTGCATTTTCTTCAATCTTGAAAGAGGGTAAACTCATGAAAACAGTATTTTCAGACAGCTAAGCAGCTATCAAGGTTGTCTCAAGGATGGTGTAACAATGTGTCGAGTTCCTTAACAGATAACAATCTACTGGGTTCCTGAACCATTTTCTTAAATGTTTATAGATATGAATGTGATACTTACTTTAAAAACAACATTATGAAGTATAATATAACTGAATGCTACACAATCCAACAACTTATCTAATACGACTAAGTAGACAATACATTTTGGTCTGCTTAGTGCTAATACTAACTTTATAAGCCAGGTATTCACAGAAATGCTGCAAGTCTGTAAATCAGTCCGTAATTCAAAGCAGACATTCAAATTATTCGGTTGTTTGGTGCTTAAATGTGAGAATTATAGTATATTTCAATTTGTGTCAGTCTGTACAAATTAGCCGACTTAAAGAACTCATTAACTTAACTACCCACATCTGTAGAACTCGGCGTAGTTTTTCTTTACTTTTCTTTTCTTTTCTTTTCATTTCATTTCGTGTCGTTTGTTTTCTCTTGTTTGTTCTGCCCTCTGCCCAATTTCAGTTTTGGCAGTTTGCTGGTTGCTCCTCTGCTTGTTGCTGACATGACATGAACTGTAGTTTATTTATTATTTGCTCTGATGTTGTTTCTTTATTTTATCTATCTTTATTTTTGTTTTTTCTTCTTTATTTTTTGTATTTTTTTCTGCTTGCCTCTCTTAATTTTATTTATTTCACTAGCACATGCAACTCTGCTCTGTTTGTGTATACATATATATATATATATATACGTATATTTATATACATTTGTTATATATGCCTATAGAAGTATGTCAGCTTATAGTATACACATGTCGTGTAGTTTATTGTCAATTGTTTGTGGCATTTATTTCGCAATTGCTATTCATTTCTCTCACTGTATACTGTTTGTGTTCCTTTGTTTATTTGATTAGTTTTTGTTGCATGACAAATTTTACGCATATAATACGAGTTCAGAGGAACTTTTCATCTCGAACCGACTGCATTGCAGTTGAATTTTATAGTATAGTGACTATAAAAACACAATTCTGAATCAAGCTTTCATCCGAATTTATTATGATGCACACGAATACCCCAGGTTTCAAAGAAAATAATTAATATCCTTACAAATGCATGTGCATTTGTGCTATGCCAATTTATGTCTTATTTTTAATTTATATTACGCTTGAGCTACTCCATAGTGCTTTTAAATTAGCTTAAGACGACAATTCGATACTTTTTTTTAATACATAACTAAAATTATATTAGCTTACTGTCAAGAAGAAATAAGCAACATTAAAACCAATAAGAATTCTTAGACTATTATATAAGGCTTTATAATGCCTAATAAAATCATAAACAAACGCATTTATTTGACACACATCAATTTTCAATCTCAGTTTTCGGGCTCTGAAAAATATTTATTTCCTAAGCTGGGTACTTGGGGAAATTTCAGGAAGTATGAAAATAAATTACCCATGCGACGGAATATTATATATGATATTTTTATAAAAATATTAATTATATCGAGTTGATTGAATTACGAATCTTTAGGAAAAATTATAAGTTATAATATAACTAATAGGTAATTAAATGTAATTTTAAAAAAAGAAATGGTAGATTGTTGGTATTAGTACAGTAAAATTTAATTTAAAATTAAATTATTATAACCTTATACTTGTACTTTAAAAAAGAAAAGGTATAAAATAAATGAATTAAATAAATACCCTTTAAAATATAGTGAAATTGTGTCGACTGTTGACGTGCAATAAATAAAATGTGTCGTTTAAAATCTCGCTTACCATCTGCAAATCAATTTTTTTACTGGCTCTAAAGTTTATTCTCCTTTAAGCTTATTGTATTTTTTTTCGTTTTTCTTTTAATTTCCAATGAATTCAATGTTCTTGTTTCTAGGAACCCGGGGAAAACAACCCCTTTTCTATTTACATGCTCGCTTTGTCGTACAATTCACGCACAGCTTCTCCGGCGAGAAGAGTTTGGCTAAAGACTTTGCGTTTATTTGGCCATAAATTTAACGTACTGCAGTGAATTAACTGTACAGTGAACACACCCCACTCCCCTTCCTTCATGCATGAGTCATGCTCATGGGGTGCTTCTCCCGCTTCCTGTCCTTTCCCCGCGCGCTCCCATTCTCTTTGTCTGTTTTAATTTCTGTTATGTTTATCTGTGAATCTGATGGTGCACAAATCAAAATACTCGTTTATTTCCTACGAGTAAACGGGAGCAGTTGCAGATGGAGCTGGAGAAGGAGATGGAGCTGGAGCTGGAGCTGGAGCTGGTGCTTCCGCCAGTGAGTAGCTAGCTTCATTTGGCCGCTTATCTATGTATGTGATGGGGAAATTGAATTTGGCCACAAAGCGGGGCACACACATGGGCGAGACGAGTCCATAGATAATTGCATGATAACAGGCTAATTTTCAATTAGCGCCATTTTGATAAGCGCACATAAATTAGGCATTCTTTTCGCATGCCCTCAACCCCGAACAAATTGCGAATGGGCTTTTGTTTGTTGGGAGACCGGAGCGCTTCCGGTTTTAGCATTGTTTCCGGCTTGATGCTCAAACGTGACTAGTTTATTGATTTGATCGAACTACGCCATACATAAATTAATAATAATACGAGCACTGACCAAGTAACAATTTGCTTTACTCTGCAAAATGCTTTTAAGCAGCCCCCGAAACGCAAACCCAACCAACTAAAAGTCAAACACTTGAACCGACTCAGCCCAACTCAGCCCAACTCGACTCCTGCCTCCTGCGACGTGTTGGCCATCATCATCGTCGAAGTCCTTCGAACCTGCGCCATATAAAATTCCAATCATACTTGACCAAAAGCAAAATACTGGAGTATTCCATATGCCTGCCCCCCCCCCCCCCTCAAAGAATAAAAAAAAGAAGAAGAAGAAGAAAAAGTTAAGTGAAGTGGGACGCTTAGGCCAAAAGGCATTCAACGTTAGCTGCTCACTTTTGGGGCGAGATTGGGGCTCGCAGTCAGCAAAATGTGTGCTACACTCTTGCCAATAAGTTTACCGTTGCTCAACGTTACAACGTTTCTTGATACACTAGCCAAAAAGAGTTGTGAAAGCGTTTAAAGCAAAGTGATACACTTTCATTGAGCCATGAAGGCCATAGTTAATATTCCATTCCCAATGTTTGAGCTAAATAAAAGAATACAAAGCATAAGTTAGTCAAAGCGCTTAGGTTGGTTTACCTAGCTGCTAAATTTCAATGATTTATAATATGTTTTATTTTTTTTTTATTAATATTTGATAAGAACTGTGAACTTAGCGCAAATAAAATATAGCTACAGATTCTTCCTATTTTGTGGGCTTGGTCTAACGCCCCTTTTATTATTAATTGCATATAAATGAGTTATATTTAATTGAATCTACATTTATTTAAAAATCATATTCAGCATATTCGTAATCGTAGTTATGAAATTCCTCTTAGAGTATCTGAGCAGCAACATATTTCTGCACTCATTTTTTCCGGTCAGATTTTCGAAGTTAAGTCCAAACACTTGACTGCCAAATTGGCCCGGACCGCATCGGTGCATTTATTTGTGTGCTGGGGCTTATTTCCAGTGCACAATTTTCGACAGATTTGAAAATAGTTTCCGCTGCATAGGTAAAATGCAGCTCGGGGCCTTGACTACCACAAGTCTTCGACTTCTTCTCAATATTTGTGGTTGGCCTTCGGGGAGCGGTTGGGTGGGGTGGAAAACTCTTTTCACTTTTCAAACGATAACCTTAAACACTTTGCGAAGGGCGCTGTGTCGTGTGCAGGTTGTCACAGCTTAATCGATTTGGAAAAAGTTTCATGTCGCTTTCTCTGCCACATCTGCCGCGTCTGCCGCCTCTGGTTGCTACTTTATTTTTACGCCCCATTTGCTTGGAAGCGCTTTCGGAAAATTGCAAAGCAAAATCCGCTGTTGCTGTCGTTGTTGCTGTTGTTGTTGTTGTTGTTGCAGTTGTTGTTGCTGTTGCGTGTTGTTAGTGTTATTGGGTGCCTCGGCAGCAATGATAAACTTTCGACACATTTTTCATTTATTTTCAACACCTTTGATTGATATATTGAACACTTGGCGCACAACTTAAGCAACAGTCTTTGGGACTCGAGTGGCTCCTTGGCTCCGTGCTCGTGGCAAGCTGCTCCAGCAAGCTGTTTATTCGACGGAAACTCGACCCAGCTGGCAGGCATTGTGCGAGCATTTCCGCCGGATCTCAGCCATGAGCCATAAGGCGGGCCCAAACGGGGCGTGGCACGACTGCCTCGCACAGCTGAGGTGGTTCCATGTCAAATGCTGTGACAAAGGTGATGGCTCTGCTGAGAAATGCTAGTTGCTCTGTGAGCTCAAGTGTCCCGTAGTTTCATTTGGAGTCTGTCCCCCTTTCCGTTTTTCCGTTTTCTTTGTTGTCATCTTGAAAACAGTTGACTGATATCTGATGCCAATATAACAATTCAAATTGGGTTTAATTCAAGAGTTGTCTTCGTATATTCAAACAAATATCGACAAATTAATAATTATTTGCATTACTATTATTCGAATTATTATTATTAACTTATATTAAGATAATATCAGTTTTGCATTCATTTATGGTAGTTTAACCAACTCTTACCATTTTTATTTCTGATCTGATTTGATTTTTCTGAGTTTTCTACAACCCATATGTCAATACAATTAATGTCAGTCCAATTTGCATTTAAATACCCCCAGAAATCATCTTATTTTGTGATTTAAATATTAATATTTATTTTTAATTTATTTTTAAAATATTGTTCACTTCTTGTATTTTTCTGATATAAGTTGACTACAAATAAATTAATACTTCAAATTAAAAATTTCGATATTAAGATATGTAAATTATCTTTTCAAAAATACTTGTACGAGTAGTGATCCCATAGAATTAAATAAAAGCTTCAGAAAAATGTTTGATATATTATTTACTATCTTTTGTAATATTACAGACATACCCTTTAAAATTCTTTAAATTTAGAAACAGACAGAGAGTTTTCTGGACTCTAAAACACAGGTTCGCTTCCACTTGTAAAGGTTAATTCTTGAAGCACAAACTTTCCTTTACATAATTAATTCAAGGCAAAAGTGAGAACTTCTCATAAGTCAAGCCACATAAAATAATACAATCTTGACAAAAACTTGCACTTTCTTACATTGGGAGTCAGAAATAAACAAATACCATTAAACTTAAGCGAATGACTTGCGCTGTTCATGACTTATGTAGACCTGCATCTGCTCCCAGATCCGATGTCGAGACAAATATAAAATGCTTGCCATTCAAGGAAATTGCCCAACTAATAACAAAGAACGCAACAACAACAACAACAACAACAACAACAACATCAATTGCCACCGGTAGCAGGCCAAAGAGGAAATAAGACAGTCAACTAAACAAAACGAAAAGATGTGCAAAGCCATAGAAAAAGTGGCAGCAGAAGAGGAAGATGGGGAGATGAGGAGATGAGGATGCGGGTGGGGGTGCGAAGGGGAAACTTTTCATAAACATTATTAACAATTATTGTTGTTAGCAGAAGTTGCCTGAATGTCTGGCTGGTGTTGCTTGTCGCGTGCAGCCAACAAAGTCCTTTAGGGCTCACACACACACAAACACACACACACATACCCGCTCAGAGGACTGGAGCTGGCCAAGTTATAAGCACGGCAAAAGTTGATAAGAATGAGCCATAGACGTCGTGAGGCAGCCACTCTTAGCAGCCAGCAAGTTCTTAACACGGCAGCTTTCTGCATTTTTAATAAACTAACGCGGCGAAGACGAAGACGAGGACGATGAATCCAGAATTTGTTGCAACTTTCTTCTTCTTTCAAATATGCGCCCTCGAAATGTGCAAGAGGCATATTGGCTACAGGGTACACATAACACATATGTATATACGATTTCATGATATCGATTATCGTAATTTAGCAAGACACTATATAAACATGATTGTTAAGTTTACGATCAACCGATTATATAACTATGCTAAGACTAGATCAGGGATAATCTAGTCGGGCATATTTTACAATTGATATTTATACTTTATACGAGTTGAAATCCACAAAACTGATGACGAATCAACATAACTATGTCTGTCAATCTGCCGATTAAATTGTATATATTTATTTAATGTCACATACACAATAAGGCAATAACTGAGAGTCAAGGAAGACACTCCGACAATCGAACTGGGCAGAGACCATATGTCTTTAGTTATAATCAGAATCTATTTAAGCAAGTAAAAGAGCAGACTGAGAAGTCTCACGTAGACCAAGAAGTCAGTAGCGGAATCTGCCATGTGGCAATGAGGAGGATATCATTGAGTCGCCTTAGCCAAAAGAATCTGAAAAATCATAGTGAAACATGTCTTAAACTCTTGAAGTCTTTAATAAATATAATAATAAAAATAATAATAATAATAATAATAATAATAAAAAAACCAATAATAATATTAATAATAATAATAATAATAATAATAATAATAATAATAATAATAATAATAATAATAATAATAATAATTATAACAATAATAATAATAATAATAATAATAATAATAATAATATTAGTAATAATAATAAGAATAATAATAATAATAATAATAGCAATAATAATAATGGCAATAATAATTATAATACTAACAGTAACAAAAAATTTAATTAAATTATAATAAGCTTACATACTTATTCTTTTAAATACTTGAGACTTTGAATAATATTACTTATTCCTTATGTATGTTCCTAGGAACAATCAATCAAAATCACATTGAAGAAGTTAACAATTGCTGAGTCGTACTAACAAATTACACAGCACAGAAGAAAATTTTGAATTTTTGAGAAATAATACATTTGAGTTGGATAAGGATTTGGGTACTGGGTATCTTCCAGTCGAGCCGCCTCGACTGCGCCACTCTTGTTGTGGGAAAACGGCGGCTACAGATTGTTGTTGTTGTTGTTCCTATTTTTGTTTGCTGCTGGTATTCGCTGGCTGCAAATACTTCAAGGGGGCTTAAAGAAACTGGCGCCGTTGTTAAGTTCATAAACTTGCAACAAAAAACGCACGCAGGTTGGCCACGTTCAGCGTCGGTTTTTGTAGCCGTTGCTCATATGCCACGTTGGTCGTGCACAATGAGATTGAGATAGATATACATATATATAGAGTAGATACATAGATATAGATTGAGCTTGAAACTTGGTGTGTGTTTCGTGTTTTTTTTCTTATTTTGTTTTTTTTTGTTTTTTTTTTTTTGCCCCAGCTGCGACTGGCGACTGGGAGGCCAAGTTGAAAGCATTGCAGGAAAGTTTAATTGAGAAAGTTAAGGAATTTCAATTAACTGAGGATATTTGTTATTTTTATTTCGGCATAGCCAGTGACGTAGTCGTCCTTGCCTCGTCCTCGGTCTGGCCCGAGCTCCTCAGCCCAGCCGTATCACTACTATGCCCCAAGTATTTCGTGTGTTGAGTCATGTGTGCTATTGGCTGGCAAGTTTTTTGCTCCCCGCCAGACCCGGCTTAATATCCCATTAGACAGCAGCACCAGCAGACGCAGTATATTAGCCGCGAGCGCTTAACTCATTTAACACAAATTCTGGCCATTAAAAAAAGAGCACCTAACTAAATTTGGAGCATTGTGCTCTTCGTATACTCTATATTCAGTGTGGGGCAGGACTATCGTACCTCATATTGAAGTGTTAAGAGTGTATAATTATAATTAACAATATAAATTTATTTAATTTACTTACTTAATGCCAACTTAAATCAGTCAACACAGAAATTACAAATACAATTCAATAGTAATTTTAAATTAAGTATTTAGGAAATTTTTTTAATTTACAAACAATATACAAACAATTTTCTTTTACATATATCAGTTTAAATTACACAACATGATAAAACTTTGCGTAAAATTTCAATTCTAATTTAGTCTTTGTTTTGCAATCTTGTTGGCTGTAATTTTTTGCTGGCCGTTAATTCAACGCCTGCAGACAATGGGCCAAATTTGTAATTAGTCGGCGCTTTAGTTAATCGCATTAATTTCGCTTAATTGAAACTACGAGTTGGCAGAATCGTAACAAATGGCGGGGCAATCTGTGCACACGGGGAATGGCCAAGATTTGTGGCAGCCAACATTTAATCATCGTTCAATCAATCACTTGCAAATAGGGCGTCTGCTGCCTGTGGCAAGGACACCTGAGTTGCTTGGCCATTTGTGTATGTGTGTGTGTGTGTGTGTGTGCTGTTGACAAGTCATGTAAGTCGTGTGTTGTTTAATTATTGTACGCCGCGTGTCTGTTGGCTTACCAATATAGCGTTAACCGCTAACGAGTTAAGTGCTTTTGAATGCCCGCTAAGCCACGACCACAGCCATGAGTCAGAGTGAGAGAGGAGTACAGTGAGCACACGACCCAACGAACCGGCGAACATCCGAACAAACACATCCTTGATGAATTGTTGACCGTAGTCATTAAATGAATGGTTGAGATTGTGGCCATGGCGAATGCATCGCTTGACCTGAATCAAATTTGAGTGCTCTTTAAGTTGTCATAATATAAATCCATGGGTGTGGGTGAATGTTTGTGTGTGTGTGTGTGTGTGTGTGAGTGTGCGGTTTGTTGTGGCGTGTGTAAAGTGATCGGTGATGGGTATCAACTCAATTGAGTCGTTAAGCGCTTAAAATGCAAATGCATTTGCTTAACTGGTAACAAGCCGTATATTTAAATCTGTGATATATTTGATGAATTGAAATGAAATAAAATGCTTAAATAATTGACACCATTAGCTTAAATTGATTGACCAACACACAGCTCATTAAAATGGAACGATTATTTGATTGAAATGCCACAAATTGACGCAAACAAATCCATTAATATTCTCCAAAAAATAACTGTGTGTTGTACTTAAAAACTATTTTGTGCCATTTGGAATTAGTTACAGCCGTGCAACAAACATACAATGAAAGGTGGCCGTCATTTCAAATGGAATATTTCAATTCATTAGCTAATGTAATTAGTGATGCACACACTCATAATTAGATTAACTGGGGCCATGGAATACGTGTGGCATTATTTAATGCAAATAAACAAAGTCCTTTTGCAACGCGAATAATACAAATTCATTTGAGCCCAACAAAGGAGCAACGGAAACAACTGAGAACATTGCGAAACATTGCTTAACAGACTACCAAATACTCTGACAGCAATGTTATTCCAATTGATCGAGCTTTGAAGAAGGTTCCTAGAAATCTACCTTCCAAGTTTGTTTATTTTAGTTTTTCAATTTCATGAAATATAAACTTTTGATGATTCGAGAACTTTTTCTCAATTTTTTTTTAAACCCGTTGATAACAATATAATTTTCCAAATTGTGTGAAAAATATATGTTTTATATAGGTATATTCTTTAAATTTGGTAAATCTAATCTGAAACTGTGGAGGATATAAAGAAATCCGAAGTCATCCAAATTGGGTGACTGTAGCTTAACAAGTGTCAAAGACAGGTGATTTTATCGATTAGCAATTATCGATAGTCCCATTTAGAACATCAATATACCCTTGTTCCCCCGGTATCAGAGTATAAGAGCGTAGGAACAGCGTCGATAAGCCGCGAGTTTAATTAAATTTAAAATGCTGATGCATTACAGGAGGCGTATACTTGATAAACCTGGGAGCAGGGACTGAGGCAGAGACACCGCTTGTTTGTGCATGTGTAATTCAATAAACGGCATAAAGTGTGACGTGCCACAGACCAAATGACGTTAAAATCTGGGATAAGGGAGGCGATTGTCTAATTGGGTGGCTCCAATGTCGCTTGTCACGTTTGTTTGCCTTTGTTTGGCTTTGATTTGTTTGCCTGGCAATGCATTTTGCATAGTTTGCATAATTGCATAATAAAGGCAAACGATATGGAAGAGTAGAGATTGAATTGAGACTCCAATTTTGTGAGGTGCATGGGAAAAGTCTTATTAAGAATTACACATATATTTTATATCATAGTATCAATTTATTTGGCGAATGTAAATTAAACAAAGTGTAAACATTTCGAGTATATTTCTTTGGCACTAGCTTTTCTGCAGCATATAAGTCAGAATACTTAATATATAGAATACATATATATAAGACAATTCACTACTAAATAAAAAGTTAATCAGTAGTTTTCCTTACTGTGGTAGTCTAAAAGTTAATTTGTAGCATGATATCAAATACTTTCCACTAATCCATTTCCACTAATTCCACTATCACAGATCTCCCTCATTTCCAACAAAAACTCAATGCTCCTTTCAGACCCCAATAGCCACAACCTCAACCTTATCTTATTTAATTAAAATATGTAAATTGGTTAAGGAAACTATTACATTTACTAACTACAACAAATGTTGGATTAATTTTGCATTAGAACTTTTCTTTTTTTTTTTTTAAATTTAATTTCATGTATAAAGTTTTCTTTTTAAATTAATCAATTTTTTACTTTTAGTTTTTCGCTATAATGACTGATACTAGTCGATATTTAATAAACCGATTAAATAATCAACGAATTGGCCTTTGTTGGACTTGACCTTTATTTGAACATTTCTGCTGGTAACACACAAACTTACAGGAATTAAAAAAAGGGAGAAAATTATAATGCTTTTATTGCGATTTTTACATTTACATTTCGAGTTTGTTTTGATTTGGACAATTTAGCACAAATCCGCTTATATTTTTTTTTTAATTATTGCATGCTCATGTTAAAATTATGTTAATTAAAGCAATCAGTTGTTATCGATTTCTAGTGTCATCGAGAGCGATTACATAAAGCGCGATATGTGTTATATTGCATTGTGTGATTTATATATACATATGTTTCTTTTTGGAAATGTATAAAAAGAAGACAATGGCTTTAAATGGCAAGTAATACGTTTTATCCCATCGTATGAAAAACAGTTGCTTACTGTCAACTTGACTGCATGTTGCCGCAAATCAGAAATGTGGAGGAGCGAGATGAAGATAGAGGGCGAGAGAGAGATAGGTAGATAGTGCTGACATGCAATCAGGTTGACAGACTCTGTTAAGTAGAAAATGTGCAGCTAAAGAAGAGAAAATAATCCCAGCAGTGTCAGTGCAAGTTTTAAGTAGAACACACAACAGATGCACGCACACATACACGCACACACCTGATAACGAGACACATACATATACACATACATTCATACATATTTCTTGATCCGTGCTACTTAAGAAAAACTAAGTGAAGCACATAAGTAGCAACTAATTTTCAAGCTGATGAAACAGCAGCGACGACGAAGATGCTGCCAACGGCAATCACGAAATAGGTGAGGGGGGAGGGAGAGGCGGGCGTAGATAGTGTTGACTGCAGAAACCATCAACAGCTGTCTCTTTTTGTCTCTTGCTCTGTCTGCCTGTCTGTGTGCATTTGTCTATCCCCTTTGTAGTTCTGTTTCTGCTTCAATCGCTGCTCTTTGCAGGTGTGTGCGTCTGTGCTTGTGTGTGCTGCCAGCTGCGCTTAATTTGAGCGAAGTATATGGATATATACTCATACATACAAACATATAAATGAAATGGAAGGAAAGAAACGAAGAATTGTCAAAGTCGACAGGCGAGCTTGCAAAAGTAAAAGGCAAAGTGCGAAGGCAAAGGTAAAAGGAAAGGCTGACTGCTGTGAAACTGCTGTTGAGTAAATGTGAAACAAAAAGTTGCCTAAAACAATTTAAAATTACCTCACGTAGTACGTGCGAAATTGCAAACGTTGAGTGGGCGTGGCAGTCGATGCAGGCCACTTCTCACTCTCATCTCACCAGCTCTCAACAATAAATGGCAGCTTATAAGTCAAGTGAAAAGCAGAGTAAACAGAAGAACTGAAACCAAACTTTGGTAAAAAAAAGAAAAAATGGTAAAAACGAAAACAAAAATAGTAACTGATTGCAAAATGTTTCATTGTGCGAGACTGGGCGTGGCACATGAGTGGGCGGTTGCTCTCAGCGTTCGCATGCTGTGGCATTTTAAGTACAACTTTATAGAGCATACCTAACGGCTCATTCTGACAGACCTTACAAGAGAGAGACAGAGAGAGAAAGAGAAAGAGATTGAGCGAGAGCTGCACTCCAATGCTCTCTTCTGATGACAACGAATGAAGTGTTGTCCGTTGTTGTTGATGTTGTTGCTATTGTTCCTGTGCACATTGCATGTGCAACGAGGCGAGCTACATCTTAAGTATAGGCGACAGAAAGAGTCGCAAGTAGTTTGATTTCTTATACATTTTGTGGTTCATCTAACTCAGAAGAATTGCATTAAATCTAACCAAGTTGCTCAAACGATACATATTAAAATATATAATCTAATGAATCTTAATTATACAAAAGTCATACGAAAAAAAAGTTTATTTTTATATAGAAATAGATTATTCTCTCAAATGAATATCTATAAGAAATTTTACGCGAAAAATCAAGTTTGAAAATTATAATTAAATGATGAGTAAATTTAATAGAGGTTTACTTTGTTATTTTAAGAAACTAATGTTAGGTTAATATGCATATATAGATAATATATTTATTCGTATTAAAGGATGTATCACATTGAATAGTGAAACTTTGTCGCCTGTACACGGAGTTAGTTTTTATCTGTTATTTTCTTTTCGTGCGTTGTATTTGTGTTGCTTCTTGAGTAGAGGAAATGCATTATCCACTTAAAAGTCAAGCAGGAAGGACTTTGCCTGCTGAGTTGGGTTAGCAGTTAGCAGTTAGAAGTTAGCAGTTAGTAAAGGTTTCAAATACAAAGCTCGCGTTGCAGACAATTATAGTCAGACAATTGAAGTGGCAAGTTGGAGTTGGGTTGGTCTGACCAACCCTCACAGGCTTAATTAACGTAGTTAATCTGCAACACCTTTTGGGCCCATAAAAAGCTATTGGCATTGCATGCCATCTATAGATAGATTTGGGGCATATCTAAAAAAACAACAGCACTTCAACTCTAATAAGGCAACTTGGAATGTGCTAAAGTTGCACCTGGAGTGGGCAATTCGCTGCTGTGTCCCTCTATCTGTATCGTGTGTGATTTGAGCCATAAAGATAAAACACACGCTGAGTGCAGACAAAACGCCCACAGAGACACAAGTTTGTGGCTTAAGTTGGAGTTGGGCTGTGGCGGTTGATATCAGATTCCGAATTGGGCTGAGTGCGAGGTTTAGCGGCAATCACTTTGGCAGTCACGTGCAGCTGCTTAGCATCCACCTCCAACTCCAGCTCCAGCTTCAGCTCCAGCAAACAGAACCACCCGCGTCATATGCCCCATTATCAATAGAAGCCGTTGCGATATCAAACGACTTCGGAATTTGGACTCCAATCTCAGTGATTGACATGCGGGTTGCAGGCATTCGAGCCATTCAACCATTCGAAACCCCATCAATAGGGGTATGTTTGGCTTTAATATGCCAAGTTTGCAGCTTAAGCTTCAAAAAAAACTCTACCAACTTTATAAAGTGATGTTTGCGCATATTTTTTTTTGTTACCACACAATAGTTGGTTAGCAAAATAATAAAAGTTTGTAAAATTAGTGCAACACATCTGCAAGTGTATTATGTGCACAAAGAAATCTGTTTATGGGCATTTCAAGTAAAAAACGTAAATTTTTTCTTGCTATGTCGTCTCATCAATCGGTGGAAATATACATAAGTTAATATTTGAAAAATCTTTTCTGTTTAAAAACTAAATTAATATTAAAACGTTTTAGTATGCTTATATCCTGCATTTATATTTTTCTCCGTTTCTATTCCTAGTTAGCATTTTAGTAGCACTATGTTTAGTGCAAGAGCTTGTTTAAGTCGATTTGATGTTACCAATTTATTTATAAGAAAAAATAACAATTTTAGGCTAAAATTTTATAATTGATTGAATGAAGAATATGATTTCGGTTTCTTTTTTTCTTTAAATTAAAATTTTAAAGTCATTTTAAATTCACTGACAAAAAGCTATTCAAGTTCTTGGTTTTATTAAGCGTTAAATATTTTCTTTGACAGTATTACAATAGTAATCAATAATAAACAAGAAATAATGAGGAAGATTACTTACCATATTTTTACCGGAATTGAACCACTGACATCTAAATTTTAGTCCGAAATATTATTTTATTATTTATTATTATTATTATTATTTTTGTTTTTTGTACGCTTAAAACCAATTGTATTTTTATGTTTACTGTTTAAAGATTTGATGCTGCCTTATGCAGTTTTATATTATGTTTGCTGTCTGGCAAAGTTCGATTACTGTTAAAGTGCTATAAAATATAAATGGCATTCTGTGTCTATCGTCCTCCACATAAAGTCCTCGTTGCAATAGGGCAATTCAAGAAGCAGCCACAAATACTCATATTATTATGATTGAAACGACTTGGCTGTCAGTCTGTCTGGGATCAGCAAACAAAAAAAAAGTTATATTTATATATATATATATTTATATGTATATATATTTGCTTGCAGAATATTGTATTTCCATTGACAATTGAACAGTGCAACGGGCGAAATCAAAAACGTAATCAAATCATATCAAAAAGCCAAATCGAAGTCGAAATCGAAATCGTCGACGTCGATTTGCAGTTTGAAAAAGCTATAAAAAGTCTTTGCATACTTTGAGGGCTGGCGGATTTGGGCAACTAATGCGCCTGTTGTTGTTTGTGGCTTGTCAATGGTTATTGATTGTCTGGTGTCATGTGTGCAGGCTGGGGGAGTGGTTAGGGGGGCGGGGGACAACGTCTAAGCCGCATGTAAAGCAAGGCGGAAGCTTTTAGGGCATTTTGTGCCCCTTCCCAAAACTCTGCTCTGCTCCACACATTTGAAATGTGAGTGAGTCGAGTGGGTGTGTGTGTGTGTGTGTGTGTGTGTGCGTGTGTGTGTGTATGTGTGTGTGTCCTCCCCATTTACATTACAACAAAAAGGCTTTCATTTTTTTATTTCTTAAATCTGTGCATGAATAGCAAGCGCATTTGCAAATATTCAAACATGAAAACGGCTTGGCAAATCCTCAATAGCTGAGCAGCGTATCACAAACGGCTCAGCTCCCAATCCATGCAGAGGAGGGGTGTGGAAGAGGGATGATGAGGGGTGTGGCAGGCAGTGAGTTGACAGTTGGACATGCGGGAGCGTGAAAACTTTAACAAAACTTTGTCATAACTTGCTGAATTAAATTTGTACAAGTCAAGCATTGAGCGCGCAACGACTGCAGCTTTATCTTGCAACTGCTCCTCGTTGTTCCAAAAAGTTTGCCAAATGAGCGTTGCATAGTTTTGGGCGTCGATTGCGATATGACAGCCAAGTTGCAGTTGCAGTTGCTGCACTTTTTGGCTTGTTGCTGTTGCTGCTGCTGCTGCTGGTGGTAAGCGGTTGTTGGCCAAAAACTATTGAAGCTTTCACTCGCACTCCTTTTCACCCGGGTGAATCTACGAGGAAGTATTGAATAGTTCTCGATTGACTCTGCACAACTGAAAGCTGCAATGTTAGCTCGAAATAATAGTCACATATGCTGCAGAATACAGAATACAGAATACGGAATACATGAAAACTTAACGTTTTCCCATTGCTTCTCTTTCACTTTACCAAAGTAGTTATTGGCCTAAGTGTTTCACAACTTAGTGCTTTGCAATCGCTACGAGACTATTATATAAGTATTTTATTTTGCCATTATTTGTGTCTATTTATTTTTTAAATTTATTTGCCTCAGTTCTTAATGTGCACTAAATAAAGTCAACAAATTTAGAAAATAGTTTTTAAACAGTAGAAAGAAAAATTTATAATTCACTTAAATATTAAATAACAAAATAAATGATTTAAAATTATGTTAATTCAAATTTTAAAATCTGTTTTAAAAACTATAAATTAGGAATAATTTACAAAATTAAATTAATTAATGAAGAAAGATTTTAAAAACCAAAGAATAAACGAAAAACTGATATAATTGTCAGCGCGATTTTAATGCTGACTCTACAAATTACAAATTATATAATATTTCTTTCTACCTAGTAATCATATTCCGGATATTTTAAGCACATAAAAAACTATTTAAGAAAAACGCAGGTTTAATTTTCTGCATTTTTGAAGATTTTCCTCTTTCTGAAAGCAGGAAACAATTTTAAACAATATGATTCGTAAATTTAGAAATTTTCACAAAGTTGAATATTTAAAAACGGTTGTGTTGACTTTCCAAATTCTAGATCAAATACCTTAGAGAGTATGGCCTAAATCCAAATGGTTGGATAGCGCCAAGGTTGCCAGACTATTGAACTGAGAGAGCTCGTTGGTCGGAGTGGCAAGTGGCAAGTGTCTTTGAGTGTGCGTTGATTTGCAGTCGCCCATTGACAATGCCAATGCCAATGGCTGTGGCTGTGGCTGTGGCAGTGGCAGTAACTGGCAGATGCTACGCGGTTGGGTTGCTCGATGCTGTTTTGAATGAATATGCATGAGCAGTTACAAGCCATCAAAACATGCCACACGCTTGCAACATACACAAGGAACAAGGAAAAAAAAAGGCAAACTGTAACTGAATCAACTTTAAGACTGAAAGATGGCTGCGGGGCATCTCCATATGAAATTTAACCGCGTGACTAACGAGTATATCGTTAGAGGCGACTCCACTCCACTCCACATCACACAACATTTGAACACCACAGCCAGCATGACGTATACTTGATGTCTGATATTCAACGTCCGACGACGAAGTCGTTGTTGCTGCGGCTGCTGCTGCCACTGCTGCTGCCACTGCTGCTGCTGTTGTTGTTGCTGCCGCCGCTGCTGCTGTTGTTGTTGCTGCCGCCGCTGCTGTTGTTGTTTGACGTGTTGAGTTTAATTGGAACACTCGACGACGTTGCTGATGGCGACGTAGCTTTTGATGTTACCATTTCTGTATATGGCTCGTCAGTCCTGCTGCTGCTCCTGCTCCTGCTTCTGCTGCTGCTGCTGCATCCTTGCGTCCGTGCTGTTGCATTAATTCATGCAGTTTCAAAAGCCCCAACACACCACACCACACCACACTTATTCATTTAGTTTTTTCTTCTATTTTTTTGTTTGTGCTCAGAAAAAAGGCATCGCTGGTTTTTAGTTAACGCGGGTGCTGCTCAGTATCCTTTTTCGTGGTACCCTTTAAATAATGCCAGAGCGCAACATCATTAAAGCTGCTTGAAAGCTGCCACAGACCGTTGCACTGTGCTCAAATCAAAAGTTCATTGCGGCCCCTTGGGGCTGTGCACTTTGTTGAGCACGCTGATAAACTGCATGCGGTGGCATCCACATAATGAGAATTAAAGTCGTTTAACAAAATATGCAACAGCAGCGTTATTTGGCTTTCTTTTCAACTTTTAGTGTTAGCCTTGAGCCTTACTCCAGTTTTTCAGTGATAAAGATAATTTTTTAAGGAAAAATTATTTTTTATTTTAACTTCACATCTTGTATAATTGTTAATGAATATTTATATATATTTTTAAAAATGTTAATAAATTTTGTTCAAATAAAGCCACAACTAATGAATTAAAATTTTACAGCACTTTTACAAGTGATATTTTTCATAATATGTATCTCAACTTCGTAGCTAAGATAAATTCTACTTTTCTAACTTGGCTAACACCTTTAAGCTATTATCACTATGCTAAAAATATTCAATAAATTCGTATTTATTAAAACCTTTTCAACACTAGAAACATTATAGATAAAAATGTGTTACTTTGTTGCATTTTTTATTTACATATTTATTATTTTTGGCTCAATGTAAAAATATCTAATAGATATTTCTTGCTACTATAAACTATTGTGTTTGGATAAGGGAATAAATTGTGTGTTGCACGCATTTAAAATGCTCTATGTAGCACAGGGGGCATGTAGAAACAGAAAACTTAAATACTTGTCATAGCAAATACTTTGTTGATGTATTTGTTATTGTTATTGTTGTTTTTGTTGCTATTGCTATTCCCATTGTTGTCAGGAAGCGCCAGCAAATGGCTGCCTCTTTCCTTGCAACATTCGTTGCTGTTGCTGTTGTTGTTGTTGTTTTGCATTATGTTGCATTTGCAATGCAAATGCTTTGTACTTTGGTTGCTGTCGTTGGCAACGACGCGTCGCAACGACAGAAACAGTAGCAAAAGCGGCAACAACAATGACGAGCACAAGGCTTATGTTTATGCAACTCCTGTTGTTGTTGTTGCTTTTGTTCAGCCTTTTATTTCTTTATTGCGGTTTATATAGGGATTTTAGAGGATGTGTGTGTGTGTGTGTCTGTGTGTGTCTGTGTGTGTGTGTGCGTATGCATTTTCTTTCTGCTGTTTATATTTCTAATAAAAATGTTACATCATTTTATGCATCGATGCACAAACACTTTCCCACTCATATATGTTTATATATATATACATATATATATATATATATATATATATTTTATATATAAAATAAGTAGAGCTTGGATGAGTAGACAACATAGGGATGAAATCATTGTACAAAATTTGGTTTTGGCAGATGAAATTTCATGCTTGGGGAAAATATATAAGGAATACATTTGAGTTAATTTAATTATACCCTGAATCCATTAGTAAGTAACAGTCAGAAGGAAGCATGTTCAACCTTGTAAGGTATATTTGTTATTCACCAGGATACGAATGGATGTAGCGTCCGTCTGTCCATATGAACATACCGATATCAGAGACTATATGAGCTAGAGACTAAGAATAATCTAGAATATAAGTTACACAGGGTGTCAAGCCGAGAAATCCGAGGAAGAATTTATGCCTTTTTTGAGACTATTTTTACAATATTGGTAAGAATTGGTACCTTTAATTTACGGTACGGGTGTGGTACCGATAAATAATGGTAAAATAAAACATATTGAAAAATTAAAAAGCACTTTCCATTCGGGCTAAATTGACTGGGAAATGCTCCGATGTCAGGTAATACCTGGTGATTACAATAAAAAAAGAGCATTTGAGCCAAAAAAAATTATCAATATAAGACAAATATAGCTCGGTCGGTATTTTAAATTTATAATATAATATATTTTAAATTTATAATTAATATCAGTTTCGATTTTTGGGCTTTAAGAAGATGTTGTACACAGGCTCTGATTTTCAAAATGCGGTTCTGATTCCGATTTCGCACTCAAATTCTCGTATAAATTTGTTACATATCTTTTGATTCGATACAGATCCAAATCCGATAGCAATAGAAGCAACAATTTAAAATGAATGTATAATATATATTTATATACTGCCGACCATAAAATATCATTACAACAGTTGCATACATTTCAGATAGGAAAACTTGTTAAAGACAAATATATCATATTTAAACCCAGCTGGGCTTAGGGAATTTCCTATAGCATTTCTACTTATCTGAAGCCAGCATTTTTCCTTTTCTTGCTTCTTGCACTTAAATACATTTCCACTCCTCAATTTGAGACTTTTATTTTCCCCAATCGAATTCTTACTGAGCTCGTTCTGTTTCTTATAGTTTTTCACAAACTTTATAGTTTTTCTTAAATCTGCAACACAATATTGAGTGGATAATAGACAGAATAGATTGTCGATAAAGTAAAAACGCAGCTGGAGTCGTTTTGCTGAGTGCGTTGAGGCGACTCAGTGCTGGGGAATATTGTTTGTCTTGTTGCCAATGTTTTGGTTAGCGTCTCTGGGTGATAAACATGCAACGCAACACAAAACAAACAACGGCTTTAAGATAGCTACAGATGTAGTTGGAAGTTGTGTGCTTTGTTGTTGTTGAATCTGCTTTGCCGTTGCATTCCATTAACATTACAAATGTGTTCATTGTTTGCAACTGCAGCAAAAGCAGAAGCAACAATAACAAAAACAATGATGCTATTTTACGCCGCATTATGCAAAAATGTGACAAGTGATAGAAAAGATAATGCTTGCTCTATGAGAGGATGCCACAAGCTCCAGCAGCAACAACAACAAAACTAGCAACAAAAACAACAACAACAACAACAACAACAATGCAACAACGCACAACAGCAGGCAAAACTATTTTTTTTCCTATGCGCAAGTGGCTTTATTATTTGCTGTTGCACACGCTACGCTAATATGCCATATGTGTGTGTGTGTGTGTGGGTAAGTGTGTGGGTGTGTGTGTGTGTGTGTGGGTGTGTGGGTGTGTGTAGGTTATGTGAATTGCTGTATCGACGTTGACAGTTTGTCTAGCTGGCATACGGCTAACATCTTTAGGCCGCAGACTAAACACTCTTTTAGTCGGTTTCCAATATTAACATTTTTACATTCTTCAATTTTTGCAGAATCTAGTGTTGCTGGCTGTACAATTTTCAAATAAATAGTGTTGGGAAATTTAGAAATTCGACCCGAGAATTTAGTGTTATTTTTGCGTTGATTTCGAATTGATGTTATGAAAAGTATTGCAATATTAATGTCACAAACAATTATTTCAAGAGAGCTAAACGCATTATTTAAAATACATTTAATTATATTTTAAATAATTTAGTATACTTTTTATAATTTATTACCGTTTAGTATTAGTAACAATATATAAACGAAATGATTTTTCCATTTTTAAATTGGCAATTATATTTCGATTTATTTGAATTCACTATATTATTAGTAATATAAATTAGACGATTAGCTGTTTTATTTAATTTATTTATTTTAGTTAAGGACAATTCAGACTCATATTGGAAAAGCAAAATGTTTAAAATGTTAATGTTCAAAATGTTTATTGTGCATTGTGAAAACCAGCTTTTGAACGACTTTGATTCCGGATGTGTTTCGTTGAATTACCTTCCAAAAATTAAAACCAAATTAATATATTTGAAAAATTCTATAACATTCTTAGATTCTTACTTATAATTGTGGTAAATAAAAATTTGTAAGTTAGGAAACGTTAGTAATAAAATATATAAAACACATAAATATTTAACATTAAGCAATTTGATTATTTAATTGTCTTATTTATTGTCATGCAAACGTTGCAAGCTTGATAGTTTTATTGTTGAGTTCACCAGTCTCGATTAGTTGCAGAGAGAATCACCATTTCATAGGACTCAATTGTAGAAAAGGTATAGCCCGCAACGACGTAGGGAAATCACCGCATGTCAAATTGTTTTCCTATTATTGTTGCCATTGTTGTCGTTGCCATCATGTGAGTTGGTGTTTTCGTTGATGTTGCTGCTGACGCTGTTGCTGGTGTTGCTGTTCTTGTTGGTCTTATCTTTATTTAAATTAGCATTACAATGCATTCACACACACACGCACACACACACACACACACGCACACGCATCACTTGTCTGCCATATTGTTTTGGAAGGGGCGTTGCAATTGTTGATTCTTTTTTTTGTTGCAGGCAACAATAAAGTAGGTTACGCTTTTGTCTGCATCTTTCCCCTTTTTGTGTGCTTGTGTCGCAGCATTTATTACATTTTTAATTAAATACGAGTTGCAGCTCAGGCGATTGACAAGCAGTCGAATAAAATAACTCTGCGCACCATGGCGTATGTGTGATTTTTTTTTTGAGCTCTGTGTGGCATGCTACACTGCAGCAGCAAAAGCATTGCTCGACAAAACATTAAACATTCAAGTCGGACTAATATCTACAAAAGCTGGGGCGTTTTAATCATAGTTTTGCCTCTAGATCAATCGTACATTTAAAGTTGAAAACGTGATTTTGGCTCGGAACATAAGTCAAAATTATAGTCCGAAAATCGAGATATGGAAATATGGGCATAGGTCGAACCTTTAAAATGCCATAACTTCGTTAAAACTCAAGGCATTTTCAAAATCAAGGGCGTTTTAGTTAAAGTTTGGCCTCTAAATCAATCGTACATTTAAAGTTGAAAGTGGGCATGGTCGGAGGTGGGCGTGGCATATGTCGATCTTTGAAGGACATCGCCAACAATCTACCAACCATAATTGGTGACTGTATCCATAAAATTGTGGGAGATATGTGACTTTAAAGTATATGTTCCAAGTTTCAAGTCTCTATCTCTAAGATTGTCGAAGAATCTTGCGTTCATACAGACGGACGGACGGACAGAAGGACAGACAGCATGGCGGACATTGCACATGCCCAATATACTCTTATACCTTCGGTATCATAGTATAAAAAGCACGTGTTCAGCAATGAAAGATCCAAAACACTTATAAATTTCACACTAGAATGCCAAATGAAATTGAACCAGAAATTGACAATATCTGAGTGTGAGTCTAAGCAACAAATCGAATTTTATATATATTTATAAATATATAAATATAAATATATATATATACAGTGAGCAAAATCTTATTTCGCACAGTGCCTAGCACCAATTTTAATTGCATGCCATAAAGTAATTATGTAATATTTTTCAAAAATTCCAAAGACCCATGGCAGGTACATTTATTAACCACCAAAATGAATATACGATCCTAATAAACTGTGGTTTTTCCACCTGCTAGGTAGGGTTATGTAAGAAAGTACCTCTATTTATAGCAAAGGCTTATTTCGCACAGTTACATTATGGACACCTGGGTGCCATTAAACCCGTATTTTTTTGTCAGGTTGAATATTTTCGGTATAAATAGACTAATTCTTCGTAGTCAGTTTAGTTTTTTCCTGCATTTCGGGAGCAACAAGCCAACAAGGACCTTAGGCAAACTGACTACCATTGAGCAAAGGAAACTCATCCTGGAACACTTAAAAATCGGATATTCATATCGCCAAATAGCTAATATGGTCAATCTAAACACCTCAACTGTATTCTACATCATTTGGAGTTTCGTCGATGAAAATCGGACAGAGGACAAGGGCGGAATGGCACCAAACCCAATTTTCACCAAGCAGGTCGAGCCGAGGATCATCAGGAAAACAAAGGGAAATCTTAAGCTATCGGCTCAAAAACTGACTCAATAGGTGCAGGATGAAATAAGGAAAAAGTTCAGTATGGGAACTGTGCTCCAAGTTCTGCGCAACCATGACTTTAATGCCCGAGAACCACGAAAAAAGAAATTTATAAGCGCAAAAACTATAGGGTCTAGGATGACGTTCGTCAAAATCCACTTGGACAAGGATTTGGAGTTCTGAAACACAGTTATATTTGAATTTGAGCACAAATTAAACATTTTTGGCTCGGACGGACGGAATTATGTGTGGCGACACTCCAATACTGAGCTCAGTCCCAAAAACTTAAAGGCAACAGTCAAGCACTGCGGAGGAAGTGTCCTGGTATGGGCATCTATCTCGGCAGCCCGCGACTGAAATTTTGTGATTATTGAAACAATAATGGACAAGAATGTGTACTTTGATATACTAAAGGAAAATTTACTCGAAAGTGCCGAGAAGCTAGAATACGACGTACTTTCTGGATCTACCAGGACAACGACCCCAAGCATAAGGCCGGAATAGTACAGTCCTCGCTTAGACCGAACTGTCCCCACATGATAATTCCACCGGCCCAGTCTCCAGATTTAAATGTTATTGAAAATTTGTGGGCTCTGCTGGAAAATAACATCCGGAATCACAACATATCCTACAAACAGGATTCCAAAATGCTCTACTGGAGGAGTGGAGCAGGATCAGTCCAGAAACTACCCGGAAACTAGTATCTTCCATGAATAATAGGTTAAGGGAAGTTGTTAAGGCTAAAGGATATCATACTAAGTATTAACATCCTTATTTAAGCTTTTATACGCCAAATATGTAACTTTTTTTAAGACTGTGCGAAATAAGACTTTGTACGAATTTTGAATATGTTTTTAGTTTTTGACTAATTTTAATTAATTAATTAATATTTTAATAAAAAGTAAAGTTTCTTTTTCAAATGTGATATAACATTAAACAAATTGGCATTTAAACATTTTGAATTTGTTTACTTGTTTAAACTTTATAGCACTTTAAATTTTTTGCTAGGCACTGTGCGAAATAAGCTTTTGCTCACTGTATATGTATGTACAGTGTCTACCACCTTATTTGGAACGGTGTCTAGCAAAAATTTTAAAGTGCTATAAAGTTTAAACAAGGAAAAAAATGTAAAATGCTTAAATGCCAATTTGTTTAATGTTATATCACATTTGAAAAATAACCTTTAGTTTTTACTAATATATTATTTAATTAATTAAAATTAGTCAAAAACTGAAAACATATCCAAAAACGTGTTCCAGCTTATTTGGAACAGTCTTAAAAAAAGTTAAATATTTGGCGTATAAAAGCTTAAGTAAGGATGTTAATACTTATTAGTATGATATCCTTTAGCCTTAACAACCTCGCTTAACCTATTTTTCATGGAAGATACCAGCTTCCGGGTAGTTTCTGGACTGATCCTGCTCCACTCCTCCAGCAGAGCATTTTGAGATCCTGTTTGCAGGATATCTTGTGTTTCCGGATGTTATTTTCCAGCAGAGTCCACAAATTTTTAATAACATTTAAATCTGGAAACTGGGCCGGTGGAATTATCACGTGGCGGCAGTTCCAGATAAGCCAGGACTGTACTATTCCGGACTTATGCTTGCGGTCGTTGTCCTGGTAGATCCAGAAAGTACGTCGTATTCTAGCTTCTCGGCACTTTCGAGTAAATTTTCCTTTAGTATATCAAAGTACACATTCTTGTCCATTATTGTTTCAATAATCACAAAATTTCAGTCGCGGGCTGCCGAGATAGATGCCCATACCAGGACACTTCCTCAGCAGTGCTTGAATGTTGCCCTTATGTTTTTGGGACTCAGATCAGTATTGGAGTGTCGCCACACATAATTCCGTCCGTCCGAAGCCAAAAATGTTTAATTTGTGCTCAAATTCAAATATAACTGTGTTTCAGAACTCCAAATCCTTGTCCAAGTGGATTTTGACGAACGTCATCCTAGACCCTATAGTTTTTGCGCTTAAAAATGTCTTTTTTCGTGGTTCTCGGGCATTAAAGTCATGGTTGCGCAGAACTTGGAGCACAGTTCCCATACTGAACTTTTTCCTTATTTCATCCTGCACCTATTGAGTCAGTTTTTGAGCCGATAGCTTCAGATTTCCCCTTATTTTCTTGATGATCCTTGACTCGTCCTGCTGGGTGAAAATCGGGTTTGGTGCCATTCCGCCCTTGTCCTCTGTCCGATTTTCGTCGACGAAACTCCAAATGATGTAGAATACAGTTGAGGTGTTTAGATTGATCATTTTAGCTATTTGGTGATATGAATATCCGATTTTTAAGTGTTCCAGGATGAGTTTCCGTTGATCAATGGTAGTCTGTTTGCCCATTGTCCTTGTTGGCAGGTTGCAGCCCAAATGCGGAAAAAAACTAAACTGACTTAAAAGGTTGGTCTATTTCTACCGTAAATATTCAACTTTAGGTAAAAAATCCGGGTTTTATGGCACACAGGTGTTCGTAATGTAACTGTTCCAAATAGGCTGGAATCATAAAATTGGGTACTTTTTTACATAACCCGACCTAGCGGGTGGGCAAATCCCAGTTTATTAGGGTCCTATATTCATTTTTGTGGTTAATATATGTACCTGCCATGGGTCTTTGGAATTTTTGAAAAAGAATGCATAATGAGTTTATGGCAGGTAATTGAAATTTTTGCTAGACACCGTTCCAAATAAGGTGGTAGACACTGTATATATATATATATTTATTGGGAGTCTACAATTTTTCAAGCGATACGCTTGAATGGGAGGCAAGAATCCACTTTGATGTTATGCAATCGTGCGAGGCAGAGCCGAATGGACGACATGGATGCTGCTACACACACACACACACACACACACACACACATACACACACACACACACACACACACACACATACAAACACATACAGGCAAAGTGTTTGTGCATTAATTCATGTTTTGGCCATGGCTTTTAACTTGCTCGCTATGCAGACAGGTGTGCAAAATAACTGTCAAATATTTTACACCTGTCGCCTTTTTGTGCATGTAATTTTCCACTTATTTGTTTGCTTTTGGAAAATCACAGCTCCAGAAGGACAGAGACGCTGAGCGTCTCAAAAACATTTGCCAATTGCAAAGTTTTTAAAGTTATTAACAATATCCCTTTCAAATCTGGTGACTTTCAAATTGTTGGATCGACTTGGAGCATTTGGGAATTTTCTGACAAGCACTTCAAAAAATTTCTTGGCTTGCCATAATTGCATAATTCGATCTCTCGAAATTTTAAAGAGTCCAATATTAATTTAATTTTTGTTTTTGCTCTCCCGTCACATCTATGAAATGTCAACAAAAGCACATCAATCAATAAGGTTATCGCATATTTGTTTTTTCAATAGATTTAAATTTAAGTTTCTAATTATTTATTGCCGTTTATTTAGACAAACTAGAATTGCGTTTTTTTTTTTCATTGTACACAAATATTTAAATATTACATTATTTGGGTTGTGCCAATTTCTCGCCCATTTTCTCCAAGTTGGCTTTGGTTTGGTTGAACCACGCCTGCAAATCATCACCGATCTGATTCGCAGTAATCTTAAAATCATCAGAGCTGAGGGTGGCCTTCAATTTGTCAACGAATTGCTGGACGGTCTCGCCAATGGCGGCCACAGGATCTTCCTTCTTTGCTTCATCGGCGCTGCAGTACTATAATTATAAAAAAACAACACATTTGCGAATAAGAACACATGTTTTACATAACTTTTTAGATTCATTTCAACATACGACAAACATTGCGACGAGCAACAAAAGAATAGCGATCTTTGCCATTTTTAATTAGATTTATTCGATTGAATTTAGCTCTGAACAGAAACACTGTGAATCGAGTACTGATTCAACTGCTGGCAACCGACGCAAATTTATAGCTCGTCTGCTGCTTTCCATGATGATCACAATCCAGAAAGCAGCGCAGCTCACACATAAGCTTATCAGCTATTATATATACGCATATATATATATAAATATATATATATATATATATATTTAAATTTATTACTGGGACGCGGGTAAACTTTTTCCTGTTTGATATTCATATTGGAAAGTACAAATTATTTTGATAATTTAAAATTGAGCGATCATCAAAGATGCGTTCTAAGATTTTTGATGGCGTTAAAGCCACTAACGCAGATAACTGGGCAAAAGTGACAAACTGGCTAAGTTATAGGATATGCCTGAAGAAATTGTATATATATATTTACGTATTTTTTTTTTTTTTTTTTGTAGTGTGTACATATTTTAATTGTACATTATTTAATTGCTCTAAGTACAAATTTGAATTTTTAATCTCGATTTCGGCTGCATGTGGCTTGTTTGAAATTCCTTATAATCTCTAATTTTTAGCTGCATGCTTTAGTGTTGTGTATTTTTTATATTTTTATTTTCGAACAAGGTCAACCTTGAGTTAACATTTTAAAATGTACAGTGCCTCAAAAGACACACGATTAAGTCTCAAACATATGTCATGTCACTCCTCGTCAGATTGTTGCATTATTTACGCTTTATTCTCGCTAATTTATAATTTTAAGACTAATTAATTTCACTTACAGCGACGAAGGCGAACAGCAGAAAAATCACAACAAATTTGCCCATTTTATGTGGTTTTAATTTCCCAAGAAGATCGATTCAACTGCAATGAATGAATGCCCAGAACTGACTGCAGTAAAACACTCGAGAGCCTTTAAATTTGCAACGACTACCCAACATTATAGACATAATTATCGTCATGATCAAAGTGCATTTAGCTCAATCTGATTACAAGGGCTATTTTAAGAAATTGCACTTAGACAAAACTATAGTTCAATCTATAGGTTAAGTGTAGTTATGATTGCATACTATATTTGATTAACATTGTTTTAATTGGCTAACATAAGTAGTCAGACACAGTTTATGCATTTTAATTTCTATAAATAACTTCGACGAATTACTTAGGGGTACATCTACTTTTCATATATATACATACATATAAATATATCAATTTATTTATAATAACTGATATCCAATCAAAGAATCGAATTATTTGCTTAGCCTGAACTCATTCAAAATGTGTCTTCTGTCAAGAGCTAGATTCTTCCAGATCAGATGAAGTTAATTTTATATTATAAATTGATTCCTATATCAAATGATTCCTATATCAAAAGTCTGAAATTTTAAGGATATAGCTTATTTGTTATGCATGGACCTAATATTTAATTATAGGAAACTCAAAATAATAAGTTTATTTAAAAAAGAAGAGATTTAAGCATAGCTCTACTAATATAAATATAAATAATATGGTTGCAATGGAAATAATCATATTTTGGCAACAAATTGTGTCATTGTGTCATATATGTATATCCCAAAAGAACAATTAAGGATTGATGAATTCTAATTACATGTGATCAGGTCTGCAAGGGTGTTTCATCTTCGGCTTGTCTAAGATAGAATTTATTGAATTTACGTCAACGGACGACACGTGGAGCATAGAAACCCAATTCTGATAAGGTGCTCCACATTATCATATGTATATATAGTATATATTTACATTAATCTTAACACGTGACAAACATACGTCAATCATTTAAAATGGTCAAATAAGTTTGTGTGTTTTCATCTAAGTGATGTTTCAATTTTCATCAATGCTCATTAAATAATTCGGATCAATTAAATTGTGTTATGAATAAAAAAAATTAAAATAAATAATTATAAAGTCCATAAATTGTAAATAACCTATTCTAATTATCTATTTTTTTTGTGTAGGGTGTAAGCTGCTGATTAAAGAAACTTGATATTTATACACAATGTACATAATGTATTTATGTACACTTATGTACACAAAATAGACACATTCTATAAGTATAGTTTGTGAATATGTAGACAAGATTAATTTTTGTCAAATCACTGCTTGAGCTCAACTAACGGGGTCAGGGTAAATATTTGAAATACCCTTACCTAGGGTATATTAACTAATGTATGTCTAAAATGGAAAATTGCATTTGCTCTATGAATAAATTAATTTGAATCAATAACAAATTTGCTGGTGCTTCTTAAAGCGATAAATATTTAAGTGCAAAGCAAGTAAAGAGTTAAATTATTCTCTGCAAGGGTATTAGGAATTCGGCATATTACTTCTATCTCTTTAAAATAATCTTTTTATGAATAGCATTTAAAACTGACACACTGAACACACAAAAAGTACAGTTTGAGCTGGCATTTAGTAACTTGTGGAAAAATACTGATAAGCATTGATTACATGGTCGAAGTAGTTGTCCGGCTCCGTTGATCATTGCTGCAATTCTAAGATTTGTAAATATTCTAAAACATTTCCGAACTTGCCATCGACAACCGTCTGCAGCTTGTTTGCACTGAGTAAACGCCATAATTTGTTAATCTAAGCTATTTATTCGTTAAATAATCTTATTTATATGTTTGCATAGCTTAAAAAAGAATAATAAGTCTTTGTGAATGCAGTCGATGTTGAGCGAAATTTTGGTATATATAGAAAAATATACAATATATTTTTTTGAGTTATTCAGTCATTTTAGCATTGTCGAGAAATATGCATGTATTCAGATATTCCTATATATATATATATGTACGTATATATATATATAGATGAAAGCCACTTGAAAGACGGGACAGACAGCATCTGTTTTTGCTGCTTTTCGACGCTTAGTTTCAAGTGCAATCCATTAAAACAATTTAATGTAAAATTGCTTGGCTGAAATGGCGCTCGGATGCTCACTTATTGGCTTCATCTGGCTCCTTCTTGGGGATTCATCTGGCTCCTTCTTTGGGTCTCGCTGAGTCTGGGTTCGTGTTGATGTTGAGCTGTGAAAATTTCGCACAAAAAGTTTATTTTCCACTTGAGAGCAACAAGCAGTGAAATTATCAACGCGTCTAACACAGACGGACAGACAGACAAACAGTCAGACGATGCCTTTATGCCCTCTGCTAGTCATTTGCCCAGACACAAACAAATAAAATTAAGTGACGACAGAAGCAAAACGCAAAACTGAAAACTGAATACTGAAAACCAGAGCGAACCCAGGCACCAAGCTGACAAGCCAATGTAGTGCAAAATATGTGCATACTCGGAAAAACTAAAAACCACTAATAAATTTTCACTTACCGCAATGAAAATATTTTATTTTCATTTTGCAAGCGTCGTAAACTTTGCCGATGCAAAGTGCGAAGCTGTCTGCGGTAGTCGCTCGGCTAATTAAAATTGAAGGTGTTGAAAATCAATTGGATTGAGATTCCCCAAAGTGAGGGTGAAAAGAGTTTGGAAACTGCCTGGGTTAGTACCTCATTAACTGGAGGACTACTCTTTCGTAAAACAATGCCGCCCAAGTGGAGGGAACGGTTCACAAGTGGTTTTCTAAATTGCTTCAATGTGGCTCTGAATTCTATTTAAGAAATTCCTTAAATAAATAAAATAAATATGCTAAAAGCGTAAAAAAAAACAATATACGTTAAATGTCAATACTGTTAACATATAGCTGATCGGTGATTAGAATTATTTATTTTATATATAACTAAATATTTGATCTGCTCTGTGCTAGATTCCTAGGCTCGAAAATAGTTTAGGGCTTGAGAACATTGGCACAGCTTTGATCTGCTTAACACTTAGATAACTTTATATCTATAGTACAGAGTTGAGTATATGCTCTGGTACAGGAGGATGGCATTGGGGCAACGGTGGTCCCAAGGTTGGATATGTGCGCAGTCGTAGTAGCTCCAAGATCGTCTGCAATTCCAAGACATGAGCATAATGTTTGCGCACATTGTCCAACAAGTGGCGATGGGTCTTGATCTGTTCCATGCTGCAAGATCGTTAGTAATTAGTTATAATATTATTACATATATATATTTTTGATATTGGTAGCTTACCGCTCGCGTTGCTCCCGATCGCGACGCTGCTCCATCATCAGATCGCGCTGTGAGTTCTGAAGAGTGACGCTAACTTTGAGGCGTTCAATTTTGGAATCAATCGCGTGATTTTGTCTTTTGATTTCCAGTGTCTTTTGCTTGACACTATCAATCTTGATGTTGCTGTAATAAATATATGTGCTTAGTCTACTACTGATTGATGCTTATCTTGAGCACTTACACCCGATCGATTTGCTTCCGGAAAACTGCAATTTTTTGGTCCACGATGCGTTCGATGGCGCCAGCTGCCATGTATTTCTGGCGGTCGACTTTCACCTTGTTCCAGTTGCGTAAAATGTTGAGAAACTCAATGGACACTTTGCACTTCTCGATGGCATCCAGCATGTACTTGAGATAGGCAATGTTAGCCTTGTACAGCTTGTGTTCCCATTCCTTGAAGATCACCTGACGTCGGAATACAGCAACTCGCTGCATGGATTTTATCTTCTTGTTACCTGCGTCCTGTGTCCAAATGGATAAAGGGTCATCTAAAAAAGAGGTGCCGCCTTGCATATGGCATAGATATTCACCTTTATCATCTCGTTAACATCATTGATGTCATCCACATGCATCAGCACACTGTTCGACAGTGACTTGGTCGAGCCATGGACCTGCACCTCCACCTGGCCTAGGGTCAATGTCAACTGCAACGTCATGTTCCTCATGGCCTCCAACTGAAAATAGGAAGTGAAAAATAAAATCAATTTATTGATTTATTGTTTCGGTTTGTTTAACTTGTTTAACAAAAGTTGATCTGACTAACTTAGTGAGAGAACACAAGAAACCTATCATTCTGCTGATAAATATATGGAATAAATGAGTAACGCCAACTTTAGCAAATGGTGGGATCTATGTTATTTATAAAGTATATTTATATTTAGAAAGTTTAAACTTTGGGAGTTGCAGACAATACCATCAGTTGGGATAATGTATAATTTGAACTTGTTTGGGATATTTCTAAATCATTTTTACTGTATTTTGCACCTTTGAAAATTACACTTGCAAGCAACTCTGTGTGATTCGCACACGCTGAACAAATATCGTGGTATCGATAAACGATAACGCAGAACCTATCGGAAAATGGCACATTGCCAGACCTGTGCAACAATGCTGCAGATTACAATCAAGCTTATTCATTAAACTTACATAAGTCTGTATTGTGTCCTCCATTTCCAGCTGCGTTTGGGCCTTAGTCTCCTTAAGACCAGCGATCTCCTTGGTGAGGCCGTTGAGGGCGCTCTGGCTATCCACCAACTGGTGGCTAATGCCCTTGAGTCGCAGCTCGCTCTCGATCTTCTGCCGGCGCAGCTTGACAAATGCATCCCAGGCCTTGGCATCCACCGAGGTCGGACAATTTTTGGGCGTCTCATTGTCGGCGATGTTGGCCAGAAATTCGGTTATTTCGTTGGGCAAGGGGAAAGCTCCACGTTGTGTCTGTTTGGGGCTAAGTCGCTGAGCTGCCTCACTGCAGATCAACGATGAGTTAAATATCTTGTTGGGTAACTTGGGGCGCTTCTTGAACAGCTTAGTCATCTCGTGAGCGGCATGTGGCACAGAGTTGAGAAAATTGCCGCGAAACTGGCGCTCGCAGGCTCGATCCCTGGTCTGTTGTGCCTCGAGTCGTGTGCGGACATCCTGCTGGCCCCGTTCCCAAAAGTCCAAGAAATTCGTGTAGCGTTTGATGTACTCGTCCAGCTTGGCAATGTCGCTGCGCAATCTTCGGATTTTATCGCGCAGCTGTCCGCGTATGTTGCTGGTGGTGACCTTGTTCAGCATTCGGACACGCGACTGCTTCTGGGCAAAATCGTACTTAAGTTTGAGCATCATTAGCTCCGTGACGCGTTGGTTCAGGTTGAGGATTTGCTTGGTCTTCAATACCAGCGTTTTGGCCTCGCTCTCGTTCAGAATGCCCAAATACTTGCGCCGATCCTGCTCGAGCAGCTGCACAGCATCCTCATAGGCGCGAAAGATCTTCTGGTCCTCCAACGAGTACTCGTGCGGCTGCTTCTTGAGCATGAACTCCGGAATGGCTATGTCCTTTTTGATTTCCTCCTCCCACAGCTTCTCGATAACGCCATCCATCATGACAATCAGGGCCCGTGCCCAGAACTCCATAGACCAGAGCAAAAGTCGACCTCGCTTGCCGCCCGTGTCTATTGCTTTGGGCTTGCGTCGATTGATCGCCTTCACCTCGGAGTCATCCACCTCCAGAATGGACTTAATGGCCTCATCCTTGGCCAGGGTGGGCACCGTTTGCTCGGGCGGCTGAAACGAGTCCATCCAGAGCAGTCTCAGCATGCAATTCATGTTGTCATAGATTCGAGTAAGCACTCCATTTGTGGCCAGCACATTGTCGATGGTCTCCTGTTTCAACTGCTGCGCCTCGTGGAAATACTTGTTGAACTCCTGCTTCAGGGGATCTACCAAATAGTAGCGGTGCTTGCAGTCATCGTTGAATACTTGATTCGATGTGATTGTTTCCTTGGACTGCAGCTGGAATTGGGGTGCCATCATGTGGTCATAGACACTGGTTCCTTCCACCACGTACAGATTTAGTTCACGGCCTGCAGACTTCTCCTCGCCCTCGAATGACTTCACGTCCCCGTGCAAGGAGTGTTCCTCCAATTCTTCTATGGAAAGCACCGAGACACGCATGTGATCCTCCAGATCGTAGAAGCGATATTTATCGAACATCTCCGTATTTGACTTGCGCACAACTGAAAAACTCTCGAAATTCGCTTCCGAAAATATGGAGCGCACTTTATAATTAATATTGACCGCCCGGCTTGTCACCAGCTGCATAATCCAATCCCGTATCCTTGACTGATCCTCGATGGCGCGCATCAGTGATTCTCGTTCCAAATCACAAAGCTTGTGCGCCTCCTCCGTCAGCGCCTCCAGCCATTTGTAGTGGTAGCAAAACTTTTTGAAAATCCCCTTCGATTTCCCAGTCACGGAAATATCGTAGTCGATCAGCGCCGTCACCTTGGCCGAGAAATCCTGAATCATCTGAAGTATCTTGTCGCGCTTAAGCCCATCTGCGGCCGTGTACTCCTCCTTCACCTCCAATTTCACGGTGGCTGCCACAAATGCTCGTGACACCATCCCCGTCTGTGCCACAATGTATTTCTCCGGCACAGTTATTTCCCTGTTCTCTCGCACGTAATCGGCCAGGGAGGGCAGGCGACTCACTAGGAACACATTGTTGGCGTCCAATAACAGCAGGTATCTGTAAAGGTAACCCAAACAGGGGCACAATTAGCTAAATTGGGACAACAGATTTGAAGGGATACCTACTTGGAATTGAAACACTCCTTGGCGCGCAGCACATATCGGGGCCGAAAGAAGAGAGTGACAAAGCGGGAGATCATGAATGCCTTCTTGGCACGCTTGTGCTGCCGAAAGTGGACCATGATGCCATCAACGCCCCAGGTGAGCAGATGTCTCGACATGTTGACGTCAATGATGTGTCCGAAGTGGGCCGATTGTATCGATGCAGTCCACTGGAGTTCGCTGCTTTCGTTTAGCACAAACTGATCGAAGACGGCGCTATCCTTGACCACGCCCACAATCTCAATAAGCACCCAGCGACCCATGGGCGGCTTTACGTTGAATGCCACATATGAGTTGGGCAACGGCAACTCACGTCTATGCAGCCGCCTGTCCTTGCCCCAATTGTATATCCACATCTCATCCGCATGGCCCGGTTTGGGTACGGTCTTATCGCGGGATATCATCACCAGGAGACGGGGCCCCTCCACGAGGAGGAAGCTGTGCACAAACACTTGCTTCACCAGCTGCTCGTCCTTGATGGCAAAGTAGTGCGTCATCTTGGGCGGTCGGTACTCAATGTTCACAATGTGCAGAGCCTTGGCCTGATCCTGAAAGACGGCGCAGCTGTCGTGATAGTCCATGGCAAAAACAGCTGCCGCATCGCATGTCAGCTCATAGACGATGCTCGGCACCGAGGGCTTCTCGAAGTGGATCAGCAACAGGACACCCTCCACGGTGCCGACAATTACATACGGATTGTTGCGGTGCGTACAGATAGCGCTGGCCAAATCAATGGGCACCGTGGAGATCGTCTTGCCGGTTGGTAAATCCATCATGGCAATGCCATCGTTGTGCAACACCACGGCGCATTCCTCTTTGAAGCAGGAGAGCAATCCAAAGGCCAGCACTTTTTTACCGGCAGCAATCACCGGGCTCAGCTTACCCTCACTCTCCTCGACCAGCACCTGGTCGATGCTGCCCAGTTCGCCCGAGGCATAAAGCTCTCCATTCTGATTGCTAATGAAGGTGCAGACATTTATCAGGCTCTGATCAATCGTCCACTCGACGACAAAGTTCCCGGCCTTCTTCTTAATATAGAATGCCCGGACGCTGTTCCAAATGAGGAATCCCGCTCGGTGGAACAGCAGAGCATGTGGACGAGCAAAGTCCTCGTTGGCATATTCGCTTAAACTGGCGATTGACCAGCGCTGTTTGATGGCGAAACAGGCGATGTCGATCTGGGAGAACTCGCCATAGTCGTTGATCACGTAGAGTCCGTCGTCGCTGAAGCTCATGAAACTACGCTCGGATTTGAGATAGTTTCTCCCCATTTCCACCTCGGACACCTGGTGCAGGAACACATCTTTCTCCGCGTAGCACATCCCGTAGCATAAAATGCGCAATTCAATCTTGTCGTACTGGACTATTACCGGAAAGCTTCCAGAACCCAATGCAATCGAAAATGGTCGAGTATCGATATATGTGGGATGCTCCAGGATGGTTGTGTTTGTCCGAAAGTTGAACACACAAATTGCATAATTCGGATAGCCGCCGATGCCAATGAGTAGATCGTGATCAGAAAAGCGTATCATTGTAAAGTTCAGAATGGAAGCTGGAAGATTTTAGTTAGGATAAATAACCAAGTCTACGATTTTTATTGATTTTCAGAGATGTTCCGTAGGCGCACTTACACGTCAGAGTCGAGTATCTGGTCAACTCTGGATACTTGTAGACGTAGACATTGGGGCGCAGAACACTTTCGGCAAATCCAAAGAGCGGAAAGCGATTGTGGCCGGCAAAGACGCTTATGTTTAGGCCAGTTGCCACCGTTTCAGCCCTGAAATAGCTGACTGCCAGGGTTGACATCTGCGTGAATTTGATCAAATTGGCCTGTCGGAGGGCGACAACATCAGGACCCACATTTGCAATGCTGCCGCCATCATAGTTGTTGCACCAACTAAATTCAACAGTTTCAGTTAATTAATCTATAAAATGTATGTTGTATGTTTACCAAATCGTTGAGCTGATATTCATTTTGCTGTTTAAGTGACTCTTGTGTTTGCCTCTGTCTTCCAAATGCCGTTCGCTTCAGTCAACAAACCAAACGGTTGCTAAGATATCAACAATTTGCCATGGAAACTAACATTTAATTCAAGCAAACTGACAGAAAATTCAAATTCTCAATTCGTACACCGTTAATTGTTGTTCATTGGCGACATGCGTCTAAGCGGCAACAACAGCTTGCAACTTCAAAAACACCAACTTACTCAAGAGATGCATAAAATTATGATTTAAACGATTCTAGAAATTATGTCCCATTTTTTTTTTTTATTTCATCATCGCTTGAGAATTGTTATTTTTATCGCCTCAATTTTATTGTTCATTTCTGCTATTTTTCCTGTGCAAAACCCTTTTTATGACCCTATCGAATGCGATTGTTCAACTGCAAGCTGCATTTACTAATTTTCAAACTACTTTTCATTTTATAGCCTTAAAATTTGTGTATCTAGTATTTATTATAAGAGCTTGGAGAAAGATATGTTTCTGAACCACATAAGATATACATATACATACATGTGTATATTAGGCATAACCTTGTTGTTAAATAAATAATTTGAAATGCATTTGGATGATCAATTTTAAAGCTTTTGCAGGTTCCAGATTTTCGTTGACAACAAACTAAAATTTACAGTTCACGGGAATAACAAAATAAAATAATATATACAGTGTCTTGCAGCTCAGATCGCCCAGTGTATTTATCTTTTTTAAGACTGAGCGAACTAAGCTGCTTTATGTATTTTGGATATGTTTTCAGTTTTTGACTAATTTTAATTAATTAATTAATATTTTTAATAAAAACCAAAGTTTCTTTTTGAAATGTGATATAACATTAAACAAATTGGCATTTAAACATTTTGAATTTGTTTCCTTGCTTAAGCTTTATAGCACTTTAAATTTTTTGCTAGACACTGAGCGATCTGAGCTGCAAGACACTGTATGTTCATTTCATGTCTTTACTCATTATAATATATGTTTCAATATCATGTCGAGTGGATATAGAAATGTTCATCTGTGCTTCTGTTTTCAATTCTTACACCTCTACTTTAAAGCTATCCTCTTCTAACTTGGTCGATATTCGACATTTTGGTTTTGTTTTTAAGCAATAGAAGATACACTGATCTTCTCATTATATCATATATTTGTCGAAATAGACAATATGCTGAGATTGTGCTGGGCGTAGACTAACATTTAACTTCAGAAAACAGAAGGCATATAAACAAAATGTTTTTTAATCGTACAAAATCATAATAATATTTCGATCTGTGTACTAAAAATTAAATGAAAGCAGATAGACAAAATTCTACAATGGAATGTTTTCTTCGGATTTCCAAAGATATATTTATATAGATATATATTCTATAGAATTGTCAAGTATAATCGATTGATTATGTCTTATGCTTTATTTACCAGATACATATACATATATAATTATTTATAATTTTGTAGTCACTTACTTAAGTTATAGCTCCATCTCAAAATGTTAAAAATACCATATTTAAAATATCGAATTTATATCTCCTTGTTATGATTAAATTTGCTTTGCAATTTTATATTGAATACGAAATAATTTCTGTAGTTATTTTAGACCTTAATTGTGTTAGATTTGTGTAAATTTACTTCAACACGATATTCATAGATTTATAAAATATGTTGTACAGTGGAATTAAGTTGAGGTTTGACATTGAAGTGACCGTTTGCAGATGGAATCCAATTACTGGGGAGTTACGTCAGTGGCTCGTACATTTAGGGACTGGCCACAGAATTGGCATAACTAATCAGCTGGCCTCTCTCTACGTTCGGAGCCATTTTTCACATTCGCCAGCAGCACCTGCAGCCCCGGAACTTTGCTGCCTACTTTGGGGCGCCACTCAATTATTTATGTGCCCCTGCAGTGCAGACAGTTGAAAGTGGGTGGGCAGAGCAGGGCAGGGTGTGGCAGAGCAGCAAAGGGATTGGGGTTTGGGGCTGCAGACTTCATGTAGCACTTTTGCACATGTTCCGTCTCGCAGTGGGAAACGTTGGCGCACAGCTTGGGAAGTCTGAAATTCAGACATGGAATCTCTTTAATGTTAATGACTGAGTGCAAAAAAAGTTTTGTAGGACTTGAGGCGGCTTTGTGGCAAGACGTCGTCACCAGGCTCGGGATTGCAACTTTGTCGTTGTGTGTGTGTGTGTGTGAGCCGCCAAATCTCTGGCGACAAGTTTCTGCTGCATACTTCGAGGAGCGCACAACTTTTCTTCTGCATTTATGCGACACTCATTAAAAACGCATTAACAAAACATTGTAAATCAAATAAGTTGCAATAAGTTGCACACATGCAGCTGCAGCGATTCTGTGTCTACGGCTTACCTGAGTTGCAGCTATATTTAATACTATTTACCTTCAACATATGCTCAAATATGGACACCATTTTTTGGTTGTTTCTCGTATTAAACACACTTATTTATCATATGAATTCCAATTTTAAAATGTGGAAACAGATGAGATTATGACACATTCACTGACCACATTTCAGCAAACACTGATTAAATAAATTAATATAAAATACTATAAGCACATTATTTTCTTAAGCCAACACATTTCTCATAAGACCTCTTTTCAAACATCATCATTATAATAAATAAATTATGAGCTGGACAATAAAAACCCACAGAGTGTGTTGCCATCACACAAATTTAAATTCCAGAAAATAAATAACTGCCGCGGCTCAGTTGTGTTGAAAATTTCTTCCTTCGGCAGCAGCTGCAACAACTACAACAACGATAACAAGAGACACAACAACAACAACAACAACAAGATTGGACAACCTCAACGTGGGTTACACAATTGGCTGGCAAGTGGCTAAGTGGCTGTCTGTCAACCAAACAAGTTCGGGTCGTCCTTCTTTGTGCTCCAGGTTCATGTGTGAGGCGTCATTCAAAATGTATGTTCAAATTTTGTAGCCCCAGGGGAGTTGAGCTAGCCTGGTGTGTGTGTGTTGTGTGTGTGTGTTGTGTGTGTGTGTTGTGTGTGTTTTGTTGTGTGGCAATGCCTAACAATTTCTTTATGCATTGCCATTTTGCATTCTGGGCTTTCCTTGAACGGAAATCCTATATTAATATGAACATTGGCATCAGACTTGCTGTTGTTGTGGTTGTCCCCTTGAGCGAATTTGTCTGCTGAAAAATACTTGATAAATTTTGAAAAAGTGTAGATTATTTTTGCATAATAATTGGTTGTGTGCTGTGTGTGTGTGTGTGTGTGTGTGCTAAACCCCATTTAGAGGGTATTTCCGCTTTAGGGCTAATTAAACGTGCTGCATACAAATTGAGCGCTTTTAGCCCATTTTATTGCATTTAATGCTTAACACATTTTCATTACAGCCGATTTTTATTTACTTATGCAAATAGCCAGGCTTAAATTGAACGTATGCCAAACTTGTCGCTAATGGTAAAAGCGGTAAAATGCTCTAATTGCATTCATTTGCAAATATGTCTAATTCTAATTTATGATTCTGCTGTGCCGTTCTAAAATAAATATTCAAATAAATTACAACTCCCAAAATGAGCTTTTTACGAATTTAATAATTCCGTTAATTGGACTCTGGTTGGCCGAGTGATGGCTACCTAAATTATTGATTATTTGGCACACAAAGCCAATTTCAAATTGTTTTGCCATAAATCAGCATCTAGTAATCAATTTTTCTTTTTTTTTTTTAGTGTAATTTAATGTATATAGTGTAGAAGATAAGAATATCAATGATATCAACATCGGCACCTATGAAATGAAAGTCAATCGTGTAAAGTACGCTACGAGTTGTTTATGAGGAAAGGGGGTTCCCCTTGTTCACCTTCCTGTTCTGGTATTTGTTATCGGACAGACAGCTGATTATAATGGGCTGTGTATTGCAGTATCCTGCCCCTGCCCCTGCCACTGCCTTTTTATGCGTTTGGTTGTTGGTGTCGTGCAACTCGTTAAATTTCCATCAGTGTGCGTTGTGCGCCATATTGCCCCAAAGTGTCACACAGTGCGAAACTTAAGCAATGAACTCTGATGTCCTCACGTATTTGTGTGATATCGATTTGCCTCACAAAAGCCACACACACTCACACACTGCGAGTGTGTCTGCGTGTGTGTGTGTGTGCGTCGCTTAGCTGCCACACATGTACGTAATTGATATTTTATGAATGAAATGTAAACACTTTTTTTATGTGGCAAGCGACCATGGGAGCGCCAGCTCCAAATGTGAGCGTAAAACTTTGACATGATGTGCCACATGCACCCTCCACTTGTCGTGTGCTCGGTTCATCAGGAATCCTTTGCATTATCTGGATAACACTGGGCGATAACAAAATAGGTATAAAAAGCTTAATTGATAAATTTTCATTCAATTAATTTATACAACTGAATATTAAAGGCAAAACGGGATCTATTAATTATTTATATATTTATTTTAAATTTAAATATTAAGTTTTATTTGTAATTAATTTTTGTTTTTCATTTTATTTGTTTACTCTTTTTTTCACTACTTGTTCCTTATTTAGTCCTGACAGTTTTTGGTAGCTCATCGAAGCTTCGCTGTGACTGAGAACATTGCCGGTCACAGGCTCTTGAGGCGCCTCGGGGACACAATAAAATGGCAACAAAGTGTCGAGCAAAAAGCAGCTTCATAAAAGTATTTTCAAGTACTTTTATACAAAATAGAAGGCATTAAATGCGCTATTCTTAACCCAATAGCAAACAGCCAACGACTTGTGCCGGTCATAAATTTCAAATTTTAGCCATAATATTTTCCTTAGCACACACATTATTTTCAATCTGCATATATATACATATATATATATATATATATATATATATATATATATATGTATGTATGTATATGTATTCTTTGCTCCCCTTTGTTTTTATTTCATTTGCAATTGAGAGCAAAGCTGAATAAAAAAAATGTTTTGATTATAATTACAATAGCATTTTATTGGCGATGATTTTTTAATCGCTCTCCGTGTTTTTCTTTCGGCTGCCAGTCTTTTGTTTTTCCCCAAAAACTGATGATTTTAATTAATTTAATTGTATGCATGGAAATGGATATGGATACGTTGGATGAGCTTCGACTGATTGTCGAATCTATATTTGCATTAGCTAGCACAAAATTGTTCAAAATGAAAATGGTAAAGTGCACATTTCATTTCACATGTTTGTTGTTGTTGTTGTTGTGGAAAACTTCAGCTCAAGTGCTGTCTGCTCTGCATGTGGAAAGTTATCTGGTGCTGCCAACAGTGCGTATGATTGATGTGCAAGTCATGGATGGAAAATTTATTTGTATTATGCTCAATTCAATCGTGTGATTCTTATTGCTTCACAGAAAAACTTTATTGAACATTTTCTGCATATTGTTATTTTATTTCTCAGTCAATTTAGGTTTTTGCAGTGCTTTGATGAAAATGCTTCTAAAAACAAAGTGCTTCAGTTTCAGTTTTCATTGCCACAAGTGTGATAGACGCGGACTCAAGTATTCGGCTCTGACATTTGCGGTATCTTACGGACATGTGGCAGGCACAGGGCGTGGCATGTGTCCCTGCCAGCCGCAGACATAGCCGCAGAAAGTTGCGCCTAAACGGAGCTGTTGTTGGCATATGCAAGACGCACTACAAAATGATATATTGGCCCAGAAATTTGAACAGTAAGTCATTTAGTTGTGTTGTGGCAGGCTCCATAAATCAAACGATGAGTGTGCCACGCGTGTTTGTCATTAGATGCTTCAAAAGATGCTCTAATCTTGAGAATTGATACTGATAATCCATGAGATTGCTGAAAGCAAGCTAACATAAATATTTTAATGACATTTATTTTGTTGTTTTATTTTACTTATATTTTATTATTCTATACAGTTTATATTTACTTAGCATGTAATTACTATCAGAAAAAGATATAAATTTGCATATATTATGGTATTCAAATTGTAAATCTGTGTTTTAAAAATTTTCCGAATATGGCTATCTGCAAAATGTGATATTCTTAAACTAAGCGTAAGCGAATTGTATATTTATCGATATATTTTGACTATCGATAAGTCTTGATCCATTCTATTGTCTAAGATCAGCCAAAATAGTTATAGAAATAAAATATCTTTATGCTGATAATAAATATAAAATAATTATATATTTTTATAGCTGCATCCTTCTGTATTTTCAGTACTATATTTAAATAAGTAATTAATTGTAGCTGTGTAATTAACTATAAGTTATAGATATGACTTAAAAATCGGAAAATTTTTCTGTTTGCTGCGAATCCGCATTCGAGATGAAGAATGTCGTATGCGTAATATTTGAGGAAGGCCTGCCACATGCAACACAGACACAGATGCACACGTACATCATATATATACACACAGAGAAACAACGGCAGATAGATGACGAGGGAAATGCCTTCACACATATTTGCATATTATGAATGCGACACACACACACACACACACACACACACAACACACACACACCAACATACTCTTGCTGGCTGGGACAAACAGAGCTAGCAAAGTACCCAAATTCCATGCTCAATTTCAGATTTGTGATGGCGGCATACCTGAACACAGTCACGCCCACTTCCTCAACACATTCATGCCACACACGGTTTACGTGCCGCAACCGTAACGTACACTTTGTAGGCATATAAATTCAGATTCGAATTTGGGTGCCGTTGTGTTTTGGCTCATTTGGGCGACTTCTGTTGTCGGAGAATCGTCCCAAAGTTGGCAAACGATGCCGATAACAACAACGTGCAGCAATTGACAGCTTTGCAGCATATCAAACATTTTTGTCAGTAGTCAATAATGAAGATGCCCCAAGTAGCAAGTACCAAGTGCGTGCACACAAGTGCTTTTTGTGGCAACATTTTGTAACATATTTTCAAACGCCATTCAAATATCGTTGGAGATTTATAATGAAGCATTCGGCAGAATTGCGATAAAACGGCAGGAAAATAAATCTAAATTTTTCTGCAGAGTTGTGTGTTTCGGTATTTGGAAAAGCTCCTCAAAATTGCAAATGAAAATTGCCACTTTCGATGGATACAAATAGTTCATTTGAGTTCTTCTATTAACAAATGAGATTACAAATATTAAAGATATAGTTTATGAAATGCAGAAATAAGTTTCGATTAGTGATTTCTGAGAAAATATACATAATTTAATTCAGTTCAGTATTTTTGTTTTATATTTATTTAATTTATGATAAGTGAAGATCAAATTTATGAAATAAATATACAGCTTGATTAATCTTAAGTTCATTATTTACGATTACATTTAACTTAGAAATTTAGACTGTACATACATATAAACAAGTATTTCTGTCGTTGATTAACAATTCCTTTACATGCTTATTTTTTATATTTATTATTTATTTATTTAATCACAATTATTTAAATATAATTGTAATAAAAAGTGAATATAAGCTTCACTTTAATTTGCATAAAATGAATTGCTGACAATATTAGGTGATTAATTTAATTCAGTTATTGTGCTCGAAAGTGGTTCTTAGTATTCATAATTTTTTTATTTTAATATAATTTGAAATACGTTTGGTTGCAATTGATATCTGAGTGGAGAAGTTTGTCTGATTCGATGTTGAATGATAATTAAATTATCAGCTCTACTACATTTGATAAAGTAAAGTTTTTAAAGAGAAACTTCTTCTTGGATACATCGACAAATATATCGAGTTTGAATCTGTGCAATTTAAACAAACCTTACTGAATTGGAACTGAAGTGTAGTTTTACCCACTGTTTGGTAATGTTGCATGAACTTCAGTTAGCTAGTCTCACTTCTCGACTCATTCGTATGAGTTTAGCTCACATTGTCTCCACTTTGGCCTGCTCCATTCTGTTGCATACCTCGTTCCGCGTGTGGCAACCACGTACATACGTTAGCTGCCCTGTCGTGTTTCGTCTGGCACGGAAATGAACTTAATTTATTGCGCTAAAAAGGATTTGAGTTGGTCGCCTTTCCACACACTACTCCGAGTCCGTCTTTCCAATGCTCCACCCACAGAATCGTTTTACGTCGTTTGTTTTCCCGGGTTGTGTTTTGTTTAGTTTTGTTCTGCTTGGTTTTGGGCGCTTTTTAAAAAGCAAGCGCAAACTGCGATTCTCGCAATCATGGCTATAATGATTTGTGTGCTTAACGCGGCGCCGCCGTCGACGTCGGCGTCGCTGTAAGCCCTAAATTATAAACTATCTACTGAGAACAAAACTTTGCAGCAAACATTCTCACACACATTCTCAACACACACAGTGTGTTTGTAGTGTGTGTGCTCCTTGCTGTGCTGCTTTTGTTTAATTTGTGGCCAAAAGTTGTAATCATATCCAGTGCTGCGTGTTTCGCAGGACATGCTCCTGCGAACTACGCTGTGGCCAATTACAATTTCCTTTAACATTAATTAGCATGTCAGTTTTATGGCAAATGGCTTTTAATTTCGCCTCCAGTCAATGGCATTGCCAATGGCCTTGTGTTTTATTTGCCAGGCCAATAATTATGCAAAGCAGCTGCCCACATTGAGTGCCAGTTAAGCCATTTGCGAAGCACGCAGAGGGGCGAGAGGAGGGTCCTTATAAGTTTGATGATGCGTATCCTTAATAAAGTGCAAACGAGAACTTCGAATTCCAATGTAAGTGTAGCTGTAATGTAAGTAGTTAATAAGCGCCTTAGTGAGTGCCCATTCAAGTTGACTCATGCATTATAGCTTTAACACATTTATTTTTCATATATACATATACTTGATTCTGCGTAAGAGTGTTGTAAGCGAAGGTGCGCGACTCGCAGATATTCAATGCCTAGTTTTATTGGCAAACATATCTTAAGTCTTGTATGTAATGACATTTATTGATATCTAATGTAGTGATATTTTACAAAAAACATGAATGACAAAAAACATTTTTAAATTATAAAAACTGGTCACCAAACAATACGCAATATTGAGTTTTAATCATTTTCCAACGATATGCTTCACATTAGACATTTTAAATTCGATAATCGTTTTAGTTTCGCTTAATTAATTAAATTTTTATACATTAATTAATTTTCTTTAATCGCACATACTTCAATTTATTCCACTCATATTTATAGATCAAAGGTCATTGGTTTCATTGTTCTTTCTTCGGCATTGTTTGATCTTTTGTTTTCTTTTCAGTATTAATAAATTTTAATTAATAAAATAAAATTGTTATTATTACCTTAACACTTAATAGGGTTCACGTACGTCTCTTGTTTCATATCATATTTTCGCTTTAACCTCTTTAGTCTTGGGAATAGATTTCGGTTTGGATTTCACTGCGATACTCTCTATAGGTTTTTGGCCCCGCTGTCTATCAATGCCCTGGTAGACTTTCATTATCTTGTCAGTGTGGCTTTCGAAACTGTCAGGCGACAACAGCAGCCACCACATTGCTGGTTTATGCCTAGCCGACATTGTAAAAGGTAGATCTCCAAAAGTTTGTTATTTTCGAAATGGCATTGTTTTTTTTCTCACATATTCGTGGAACAGTCTGCATCTGATAAATGCGTCAGGTAGACAGGCACTCAGATGTTTCGGGGCAGACACGGGTTCAATTTACGGCCTTTGAGATGTCTGTTACCCGCTGAACCGCAAGTCGAATTCATATGTCAGACATTTGCTTAAGTGACTCCACGGAGATGCAGATGGAGATGGAGATGGAAATGGAGAGGGAGAGTGCCGGAGCTCAAAGCCATTTCGCAATGCTGTAGTTATCATAACAATTATGCTGCAGAGACAATTGCAACAATTGCGCCGGAGGAGCCACTTCAAACAATGACATAAAACAAAGCCAACGAAGTTTCAGCATTGTAGTTTGCAAATTAAATAATTCCCAGTTACATTTCCGTTTCGCCAGTGCGTCGACAATATTATTTCGCATTTGCTGTGGCTCCTCAGCAACCAGTTACCAGTTACCATCTACCAGCTACCAGTTCCCTGGTTGTCGAGCTGATTCCGAGGGCTAATTGTGCGGCGGTTGCCATTGCCGTTGCCGTTGCCTTTTGTTTAAGGACGACAGCGTCCAGGACAATCTCTGGAGTTATATGACTGCAATAACACTAAATTGGCTAGATATTTCGCGGTTTTGCCGCTGTGCTGATTCTCAACGCTTCTCCCATTAACCCCATGCTATCTGAGATTTATCAAACTTATATTTTTGTTTAAAATTAAAAAAATATAATTTCACTAAATTTGTTATATTTTTTCTTTTTATTAAAAATGAGTAACTTTTATGAAATTTAAATTATAAATTATTTGAAGTACAACTTAATGCTTTTAATTAATGCCATTCGATTAATTAACAAAGTATTTAAAAAAATCAAAAACCCACAAAAGTGATTTATAAGATCTCAAAAATATTTAGGAAAATTCGTTTAGTTTTGCGTATTGTTAATCTAAACCTTAATCTGCACTTTCAACTAGATAGTCTACGTGTTTGTAATTATTTTATATTTAAGTGAATAGGTATTAAAAATTAAATTGTTCAAAAGGATCTCAGCTAGTTTGAGTTTATTTTATGTGCAATATTATAATATATAATAATAATAATAATAGTTATAATAATAATAATAATTATATATATATATTATATGATCGCAATGAGTAACTTTTGGTACCGTCTGCCCTCAGTGGGTTAATTGACAAATGCAAGTTGACGCTATCGTCCAGTGCGTTTAGCTTTTAATTGTAGCAAAGTTTCGGGCGGTGCATTTGCATATAATTATGTAGGGAGTTTTATGCGCATTTGCGCTATCTGCATTGCTTCATCCCTGAAAATGTGGCGTCTCTCCCGTTGTTGCCTCTGCGGCTGTCAGTGGCACGTCGCCTAACCATATGCAATGCAATTGCACAAAACTGTCCATCAACGCTGTCATTTACTGGCCTGAACAGGCCCAAACTGTCGTCCTCATCCTGAGGCTGACGGATGGCGGCTGCTGATGCGTTTCTTAAATGTTTGCGGGCTGTAAAATTTATTTAAACGCGCCTCTGTCATACACATGACACATCCCGGCGGACAGAGAGGCAAACGCACTGCGTCATCATCAGACCCATTCTCTGCTCCTGTTTCTGTTTCTGTTTCTGATTCCTATTCTGTGTTTCATATACGAGTCTCCCTTGGGGGCCAACAGTGCAAATTGCATTCAAACGAGACATTTCTGAGCAGCCATGTTGCAAATTAATAAAATTTGTGAACATCTATTGACAGGAGGCTCATCCAATTTAGTTGAATATTTAGGCAACATGAACAAATTGCAGACATAAGAAAGACATAGCTTGCGCTATAAATTAAAAAAATATAGATATATTTTGAATTGAACATGATATAATAGTGAAAGCAAAGAAAAACAATTAAGATGCTGTAGTCGAGTTGGCACGACTACGATATACCCTTAACCCAGTTGTTAAATATAATCTACTTTTATTGGATAATTTCCCTTTAAAATGATTTGCACTCAAATGTTCAGTTCTGCAAGTGCATTTCTTACAGAGTCTTTTTACTCACAAGCATATACATACATACTGACATACATACGTACACAAAACAGTACTTATCGGGGCTTTGCAGAATGCACACAAATATATTGACGCTAGCGTCGATTATCATGCCATCTCTTTCTCCCACATGCGCTTGCCTATTTATGCATACAGAAATTGCTTGCGGCTGCTGACAGCAAGAAGATCAATATGAAAATATATTTTCGACTATAACTTTGGTGTTTCTTATCCGATCTTAGTGGCAATTGATCAATAATATGTATAAGCATATTATGTATAAATTAGAAGCCTCTGCCTCTTAAATTGTGGAATTTATTGTTATCTGAAATCGAAATGTATCGATAATTCCAAAACTGAGGCAATTATCGATAAAATAAAGCAAACTTGATCTGCGCCCAGTACACGAGAACTTATATTCCAAATTTGAAGTCTCTACCTCTTATAGTCTCCGCGTGTTCATACAGACGGAAAGACGGACGGACAGAGGGGCTATATCGACTCGGCTGTTGATCCTGATCAAGAATATATATACTTTATGGGGTCGGAGATGCTTTCTTCTGCCTGTTACATACATTTGCACAAAACCATTATATCCTTTTTACCCATTTTCAATGGGTTAAGGGTATAAAAACTAAAAATATTTATAATATGATGATATGGCTGATGCTTATAATCCAAGCGGATTATGGCGAAAAACTTGGCCACGTTTGAACCTGCTAACCAAATAAAGTTTTTTCTCTCAGGGAAATATCGTCGGAGGCGATGCAGCTCCTCTTCTATTCCTGCACTTGTGGCATCCATCACAGAGTAACACAAAGGACGCAGCTGTGGACAGTCTAGGGCTTTGTAGGGTTAACAACCAATCGATTGGTTTAATAAGTAGAGTAATGCAGAATAAATCCTTGTGAAATGCAGATATAAATTGTTGAATCCTTTCACAACAACAAATGGGGTTATCTTTTCTGCAATTTTTGCATTTAATAATTTTAGTAATATCCCTTTAATTGAATGAGATTTTATGGGCTATTAGTTATTCCTGTAAATTACATTTTGCCTATAAACGATATTAAGCCAAGCCAATTTGCAGCAGTCTCAAGTTTTTTGAATTATTATTATTTTGTTAATATTTTAACACATTTTCGAGGCAACTTTCCGTTATTGACGCTCTTAACCCAATTTTCCTTTTGGGACCGAGCATTACACATACGCCAGGTGATCCTAGTTGGCCATTGCCAGAGCCTGGCGTTTGTTTGGCCAGCTAAGTTTTGTCGTTATTTTACTGTTTGTTTGGGGCGTGCAACGTTGGAGAGTGAAATGACAAATAGCCTGCGGCTTATATACTTCAATGCTGAGAAGATGTCATTGTGTAGGTGCATGTTCTTGTGGGTGTTTGTGTTCCTTTTGTTGTTGTTGCTTTCGTTGTTGTTGTGTGTGTGTGTTGTAGTTTTAGCTGTGTGTTTTGTTTGGGTGTTTGTTGTTTTCTGATGCTGCCTGCAATTTTTGCAGTTGTTGTGCTTTGTTTTTGTTTTCTTAACAACTTGCTGATGTTGTGGTTGGGTTTGAGGGGTTTTATTTTGTTTCTTTTACATTTTGCGTACATTTGCGGCTTGCAACATTCGCTATGCGTCCTGTGTGTGTGTGTGTGTGTATATGTGTGTTGCAAGGACACGAGCTGCACCACATCCGCTTGAGTGCCATTAAAATGCACCCAGGGCGGTTGATTGGCAAAGAAATATGTAACATGTGGTTTACCCAGACTTTTACAGGACCAAATACGAATTGTTAAAGCTGTGCTGCCTCAGTGAGAGGATGCATTTGGTGCATGACACCTTCAGATGAACTTCAAGAACAAACGTCCTTTTCAGTGTCACCAGGATTCATCCTGTAGTTGTGGCGATTCCTATTTTTATGGAGTGACTTGCAATTAATTTCAAATGAATCAATTATTATTAACATTAATTTTCTCTTTTATGCAATGAGTTAATTCAAGCAGAAAAGCTTTCTTCGATACTCAGCTTATGGCCAATATTTATTTTGGTAAGTTTGTCTGCTTAAATACGCATAGTGATTAATTTTTGGTACAATTATTAAATGTTTAACCAGCACCTAACCTGCGGCAAATATGTTACCCTTTGCGACTGTGTGTATGCACAACAAATATTTATACGTACCACGTATGTACCTACACACATAGACACATATATGTACATATATTTATATATAAGTATGTGTGTGCTGGCGGATATGTATGTATTTTGCGCATAATTATGCAAAGCCCGCTTGCGTTTTGTTTGGCCAACGCAACACTTTGAATTCATGCAACTACTGCTGAAAAGATGAACATGGGCGGGCTAATTAACCAAAAAAGGGGCAATCAGTTAACAATAACAAAATAACAACTGACGTAAGTATTCTACTTATTCTACTATATAGTTTAAATACAATACAATTAAGCTGAAAAGCCAAAAAGACTTAAGATTAACTACGAGTACATGGAATTACTTTACGGTCACACAATTAATTGTTGAATAAATGTCAGACTTAAAACTTAAAATTATATTTAAATATTAAATTAACTAAATAGTTACAAGTTTGTAAATCTTATAAATATTTTTGTATTTTTTAATTTATTTATAATTTAAATTTTATTTTAAATTTAGTTTAATTCTAATTTTGTATTTTTGGTGTTGGCTGATTTTAGTTGACAATTAATAAATAAAATAAAAAAATTTGAGAATTGAGCATCGGGTAAGCACTTGATGCAAAAATATAAAATATCAAAATAAATACAAATTAGCCAAATTCTTTTAATGTTTTGAGACGAAACTTGAAACAAAGTCTATCTTATTCTCAGCTAATAAGTTTTTAATGGAAGCAAATCCCTTTTTTATACGTGCCTACAGCACTGGGATTTTCATCCCCCGTAGCGTGGAAATAGTTGCCAAAGCCACCGCACGAATTTTCTTAATGAGCTCAAACGTCACACACACCCACACACACACACACAATACACCCACACACACATGCGCACACATGCTACAAATAAACTTTGGCCTTTATCCACTGAACGTTATGTGCAGTCACACATAATATTATTTCTTGCTTAAAATGTGTAAGAATTTGCTTAGTTTAGCATGTGGAAATTCATTCCAGCATTCAGCAGCAAATTCGAATGTACTTATGCAAAAGCATAAAGCTTAAATCTGCCATGCCACGCCTACAACGCCTTTTTATAGCCAGCGAAGTCGGCGAAGACATAACAATTAAATTTCATAAGCCGTCAAGCGATTTAAACTTAATTATTTTTACGGCTAGGACAGAAAAAACGAGGAAAAGGCAAAGAATAAAAACATCGGTTATGAAAAACCTCAGCGGAATTACACTTGTACTAAAGGAAGCAAATATTGAGAAAGAGATAGCGAGGGAGAGAGAGAGAGAGGGAGATATGTCTGTCTTCTGCTGCCTTCGCTGCTGTTGTTGTATTTTGGCAGCTGGGCGTTGGCAGCTGCTTCCACTCATTAGGCGCTTTATTAAGCGAGATAATTAGCCGAAGCACGTAACTTGCAGTTAATTGATATTATTTGAACTCCACGCTCGTTATGTTAAGGTTCAGTCTCAGTTTCAGTATCTGTTTTTCTTCCTTACGCACTCTCCCTCTCTCTCTGTCTCTCTCTTTCTGGCTGTGCTGCAGTCACTTAACCTTTGAACTTTTTGCAATTGTGCACAATTAAGTTCAAAATTGTGTTACAATGTTAAGTAATTGTTTATGAGCCGATTAGGCTGGCCAACAATTCTGCCTGCCACAGCACTTAAAGCCCATTAAAAGCAGCCGTGAGCCAAAAGATTGTTAACTTAAACGATGCCCCTTTTGATGACTTCCTTCAAGCTCTTTGCCAGAGTTTGAGCCACAACTTTTCAGCTAGTTTATTTGGCTATTTGTTGTGGCCATTTAAATCTATGAGCTTCTCATTAGCTGCATTGCACTACATTAATTTGATTTTGCACTCACACACACACACACACATATATAAGGAAAAACACACACACACACACATTTACCTCACGGTGCGATTTAACGACTTTAATTAAGGCAAGAGTTGCTGCCAGATATTTTCGACATGTCGACTGCGACGCGCTGACCTCATTTTTAATAGTCGACTATAAATAACAGAAATTATGTGCACGCCGATCTGGAAGGCACTATAAGAGACGCCCAGTTGTGGCAGTTGGATTTGCAAACGGATTCGAGTTGGGGTCCGACTGGTGGGTCGGGGTGTAGGTGCGGGCCAGTCTGGGCCAGTCCCTCACTCGGTTTTGGGCGCGTTTTTCAGCGCCAGTTTAACGCGCTGTCATGAATTTTAATTCGACAATACTTTGGCCTGGGGACACGCAACACGACAGTCCCAATCGAAATATAGCAAACATCAAGAAGGAGTCGAATTTGTTGGCACGCCGAAAATAACATACCCTGCCAGGAATCATTATAAATAATTCACATATTTAGTGACTGCATCAAGAAACTGAGTAACTGGTTCGCAAAAGACCAGTTAGACAAACTTAACTTGGCTTTTATTCAACTTTAGAGTTTCAGAGAATTCTCATTCGATGTGTTACCAACTGCACTAACAATCTTATATACCCTCTGCCAGGCTACAATCAAGAATCAAAACAAAAGAAACATAAGAGACAATCATAATACTCGTAGCGTAAAGAAATTTAAGTAAAATGCAGACTGCTTGTTTATCGAACTGTGGGAACATTTCATAATTGTGCTGCTCAAAAATCTTTCAATAATTAAATAAATCCTAACTTTATCCAAGCTTATGAAAACAGGAGCTAATTTAAGCAAATCATAGAATAAATCACTTTTTTATTTGAAAATAAAATGCGAGTCATAGTTTTTTAACAAAAAAATCATGCTTTATCCATCATGTTGAATAAGTATCAGAGAGTTTATTATTTATTAATAAATTAATACTGTCTATGCCTTAAAACTTAAACTTTCAGCTGCAACATTTATTTAAGCAATTTTATAATTTAATAATTTCAAGTTAGGTTCCAAACATATTTTCTCTCTTGAAGTACTTATATAATTTATTCAATTGTGGAAAATTACATATTTTCCATTATTGTTTGAGGAAATGCATAGCATTATATTTTTGCATTCAAACTCCACAATTTCTTTTGATAATTTTTTAAAACCTCCCATTGTTAATGGCCAGGCAAATATGATGTGGACAGGGGTCCAGTCAAGTTGGCGACGCTCCGACGCCGTCCACCACAATCGGCATTAATTTAGCGGAAGTAATGCGAAAAATTGTTGGAGTCCTTGCTGAAGTCCGTGGCAAGTAGAAATGTTTTTTATTGTGGTCCGCTTTGAGCCGAGGCTAATTGGTGCCTGTACGTTTGCCAGTATTCAACATTCACATATTAGCAGCATCCCAACAAGAACTCATTTATTTAATATATTGGCCAAAGGGTTTTCCAACTGTAATCCCCATTTCAATATTCCTTTTTTATCTTTTTTCTTGCTTGGTTAATTTTAATGAACAAGACATTTAGTTTTATATTTTTTTTTTTCGGGCTGCTTATTTAATTAAATAAACTTGCCCTTTCTTGCTTTAGTGGCCATATTAGTTTTTATGGCTCAATGTGGAACTTAATGCAGCCAAGTGAATCCCCTGCTGCACGAGGTGGGGCAAGGCAAGGCGAGGCGTGGCAGGCTCTGCTAATTGCTTTTATTTGGGCCTATCGAAAATATCTAATGCCGTTTATCAAAAAGTGCCACATGGCGAGCTTATTTCATTGTATTATGTTAATGTCATTTTAACGTGAGCCATAGAAATATATCTCGCATATAATTTATAGGCCATCTACGCAATAAAGCTAATGGACGTTGCAAGTCTACCAGGATGGAAAGATTTTGATAGGTAGTTTTGGCGAGCAACAAAAATAATAGTACAGTAAAACTTGCTATAGTTGCACGATTAACATATGAATGTAATTGATCACTATTCTAGTTGAATAACAGAGTGCAGAATATGGCAAAAAGAAAATAAAAAGGGTTTTTATTGCTATATTTATTGTAACTTGTTCATCAGCTTATTAATAACTGATAATTTTATTTTATACTTACAGCGTACTTCAAATTTGAATTTAAATTGATTTTTGGTACATAAATTTGTTCATAATTGTTTGCATTAAATGTCCCATTACTTTTCAACATCGAGCTTGTGAATTTGCCAACATTTGCCTCGGCTCATATAATCTGAAGCTGCAGGCTTTCAGCATGAATTCGACACATATTTAAAAACTCATTCACACGTCGTGACAACTTATTTAACAACTCAACTCAACTCGACTCAACTCTCCGGCAACAGAAGGCCGTGGAACAGTTCTATAGATCTTGTACGATGTACTTAAATTACTTGACGACGACGAGAACGACGACTGCTGCTCAGCTTGAATGCAATTTAAGTACGTACTTCAAAAGCAAATGTTTTATAGAGCACCCATCTTATATATATATATACACACAGATACACACACACACACATACAGTATCTAGCTGGAGAGCACTTTGCGACCAAAAAAGACACTTTGCACGGGAAGCTGTCGAAATAGGAGCCGACATTCGCCTCCACATTCACATCCACATCCACATCCTCCTCCTGTTCTCGTCCTGCCTGTGCTGTAGGTTGCCTCCACTTTAGTTGAGTTTGGAATATCTCTTTTAGTTTTTAGGTTTTACTTGTTCTTGCCTCCTGTTGCTGTAGTGGCATTGTATTTTATTATTTAAAAGCCTAAAATCTATGAATGCGGTGCAAATATTTGCCATTTTTAAGGCAACATTTGCAACTGACTCACTGACTGCATTTGACAAGAATATTTAATTTTACTGGTGAGCAAGAGACAAACTCTGCCCCAAACATGCTGCACACTTTGCAATTTGACAACCGACGCTGATTCGGTTGAAGCAGCACTCTTTGGCAGAAGGATATAATTACTTTGTGATTCAGTTTATACACTCATTAAGGAAAACAAAAACAATGTGGTTAAATAGGTATTTAAAAAGCTTAATTATTTTATGCTATCATTTGTGTACTTTTAAGTAAATATTTTCATATATTCATAAATTATTTCGTCGAATTGCTGAATCATTTTTTTATAAAACATGTCGAGTTTGGGTGATTCTGATTAAGTTTAAGGATTTTAAACACATGTGGAATCGTTATTTATCACAGTTATGATATAGGAAGATTACTTATAATTGGAAGCTATATGTGAAAATAATACTTATACTTTTGTATTAAAATTAATATTTATATTTGTGTGTAATTTAATGTGCACAAACATAAACTGAAGAAAATAAATAAAAATATACTGGCAGAATGAAGTAAATTATTAACTTAACTATTAACTATTAACTTGCATACTCATTTAAAAAATAAATTTCGGACTTCCTGATATTGAACTTTGAAAATGTTGAAAACATTTTTATTTTTAATAAGAAAGCCACAAGAAAATCGCTTAACTAAAGCCTTAAGGGATTAATTGAATTTTTGTGGGTATATGAAATCTAAAATATTTACTTCCTTACCGGCTACAGAAATATACAAAGACGTACCAAGATTGTCGTAAGAGGTGGGCAAGAATAATCAATTAAATCAGAATATTAGAAAATATTAGAAAAGGTTTTGGAAAACTTAATGTCTGTGTAAAGTTATATAGACAGGGGAGGGGCTGGCACTCTACTTAACATTATGAATGCCTCCTATTTGTTGCAAGTGTACAAGTTCGTCGAGTTTCTTGTTGCACTTTTATTTCTTATTTGCTTCTCGCTGTTCACCAAATGGCATTCAATGGCATTGTACTGAGTGCTGATGCTTCCGTTTCCGGTTTCGTATTTACATTTGAGTTAAATGCAAAGTTGCAACTTGTAGGTTGCAGTTCTTTTCAAACTACGTGCACAGCCTGGGGCCAATGCGATTCGGTGTCTGTCTCCAATTTCCCCAACTCGAAGCAGTCTCAGAGTGAAGTGAAGTGAGGCGAGCACTTTTTATCTGTTTAATATTTAAAATGCTCTATTTAACGTAAATATTTTCAAAGTAATTGACCGAAATTTACATAAATAAGCGCACTGAAAGACACACGTTTCCCTGCGCACAACCACACCTTACCCGCACACACACACACATACACACACACACATACACATGGGCATGTGTCCTGCCTAACTGTTTTGGTTCGACGTAACCTCATTTGAAAAATGTCAAACGCAGTTCTGCCATTAAATTGTGGGTGGTGATGGTAATGGCAACCAGCCAGCACGCAGGACACAGACTACAGGACACATGACACAGGACTCGGGAGTCCAGTACAGTCTGGACTCTCGGGCGCACCATCGTTTGTTTGGCCTAATAGCTTTTCTATAATTTATCATAGAATATTTATGGCACGCGCTTTTGTATCTACGAATTATGCATTTATTATTCAAATGCTTTTTATGAAACGCCAAACGAACGGTTTTCTCTGTCCACAAATTGCATGGCCAAAAGGGAACCTGGCCATAAACGTTGTCAGCGTTTAGTTTGCGTTTTGAAAAATTGTCATATTCACAATGTGGGAACGGAATTCCATGGCCTGCTCCGTCCCCAAGTTAATTGGCAAATTTAAATTGAATAAATATTTAATGATAGTGCAATGGACTTTGCCAAACGATTTCAGTTAGCAGCTGGACTCGTATCTAGACGTATGTATGTATGTATGTAGCTGTGTCCTATGTACATATATGTCATCATTACAAATAAATTGATGTTGTTGTTGTTGTTGGCTGGTTTATTTATGTTGCTGTGCGAGCGCATTAAGCTGTTAAATGTTATGTACGCGATTTATGTGGTTCAAGCGTAATTGGCATCTAAAATGGCTGCCACTAAAATTCGTGATTGGTTGTAGGACACATTTGGGTTAAATACTTGATTTACTATTAGATTGATTGTCTGAGCTAGCGGTTAAAAGTACATTACACGACACCCAACTACAAAATCGGAGGAAAATTGTAACAATTCCTCTGAATTGCCATGGCCATTTCTACCAGCCACAGCCTAAACGGTCTGTAAACGGCTAAAATAAATGGCAAAAACAATTTTGTATTTGGAAAAAGTTGGCAAAGTCAAAATCAGTATGCAAATTCTTTAATTTGAAGTCTAGACACCTTTTTGATATCTCAGGGCACAGATCTCTCAGGCCTGTACCCTGGCTAGTCAGTGATCCATCGGCATATTATTTTATTGAGTGTAATTTCATAGGATGGATTTAATCTACAGATGGCCACTTCCTCCTGCTGCCCAGGTGTACTTCGAAGCATTGCTTCAAAATGTGTTCAGCTTTTATTTCGCACCTCGGCTAAATTTTCATCTCGTGAAAGTGCAAAACACTTTCATTTCCCCTATTTTCCATAGCCATCTCAATTGCATAGCTTTTAACTTTCGTTGCACACTTAATATTTCTCACCTAAGTAGCCACAACAAGCAACTCTACTTTAACTTTGCCCACGACAAACTTGGGCACACACAAGCCGCACTCAGCGCCGTAGCATCAACATCAGCGTTGCAAGTAGTGCACAAGTAGTCCAATGCCATAAATGTCAATAGACCAAAAACCATTATGCATAATATGCCAGAGGGAGGCGAGCCACATGCAACATATTCAACCAGCTGCACCATCTGCCGCTCGTCATCGCCAGCGTCGTCTCCGTCCATGTGGCATGCTAAACAATGTTTTTCCATTACAAAACAATGGCCCCGCTGCTGGGACTTGCAACACCTTTTACTTGTGGCATTCGTTGTCAGTTTTGCCAACTTTTGCTTTTTATGTTTGCGCGTTGCAGTGTTTCCCGACTTGCCACCCAAAAATGTCTGCAGTTGTCGCCGCAACTTTTCGTTGCATGCTTTCGGCTGCGAAGACTTTTGCGCTCATTTTGGATTTTATTGTCCAGCGCACAAAACTTTAACTGTTTGTTGCCAAATTGACTGCGACTTGCTGCACAGTGTCCTTGTCAACGAGCTCCGCGATCACTTGTCCTTGGAGCTCTAAATTGCAGCACAAATAAACGCAGGCAATCGTTAGGTGATCAATACTGATTTGCTGAAGTTGTGCAACACAAATTCATGTGCTCTTTTTAAGTGCAACATATGTATATTTATACCAGCTTAGATTATATTGGATTTTCGTGATTGTCAGCAAAATATATATATTTATATATTTATATATATATATTTATATACAAGCACACCACAAATTGAATCAAAATTGGTGCAGTTTCTTAGATGTAGTTTACTGACTTACAACCATTCAGAATTCTGATGTTAATTAAATAAAAATTTGAAATTATTCTTTTACTCTTACTGACTTTTTTTTATATATTATCGGCAGTATTAGTTTTAGTAAATTTAAGATGTATATCCCGTACTGTCATTTATGAAGAATGTCTTGGAGCACAATCAAGATTTAAATTCATGTTTTCGACCATCTTTAATTCCACAATTTTCTGTTTGAGATTTTAATCAATCATTAAACTCCATAATGAATTAATATGAAAGTTTTATGGTGAGAATTTTACTATGCTGTTTTTACTGTTTATTATTTTATATTTTATTTTTAATTATTGAAAACATTTTAAGTTTACGCAAACAAATGGGCTTTTCTGCTGCTATTTTATAATTCCTCGAAAATGTTTTTCGATCGCATCGCGTGACAAATCCAACATTTCACGGACAGTCTTGTAATATTGGACACCTTTCAGTTGATCCATAAAGGGACGCAATAATGTCTGATATAGTATTTTTGCCTTGGGCTTGGCTTCGTTGGGACACCAGCAAAGCAGAACCAATTTAGTCCGTTTAATCTGCTGTTTGGTGACCTGACAGACTTGACTATATTCGAGATCAAAGAGTCCATAGCGACATTCGGAGGGTCCGTTGCGCACCAGATCTTTCAGGTACTGGTTATATTCGTTGTCGCGTAGACCGACAGTCTCCACATCAATCAGATTGTCGGAATTAATCTGGAAAATTATGTAACGGTATTCTTGGCTCCTTTGTATCGCCTCGTAGAAGTCCAGGCATCTTTCGCTGCAGATAACTTCGCCCATTGTTTGCCTTCACTTATTAAAATACCAATGATAAACTAAATTTTGTTTTTTTAATAGAAATATGTTGACTCAAGTGTAATTTTTACTTATTTAAAAAGTAACTATTTCAATCAGAGCTCACTGAGTTGTGTGTTTGTAAGAACAAAACTCATTCGGCATCAAAGTCAACAAAGAGCAGAAGGGAAGTTTTAGTTGCATCCACTTTGATTGCCCATTGCTGGGAAATCTCACATTCATATGAATTTACCACAAATTCTAAATATATTTAGTTAGAAAAGTGTTCTTAGCGCAACTTTTTTTCGAGTGTTAGCTAAGAAAAAGGGGCAATTCAACATTTTTCTTTCCACAATCTTCATTTGATTTGCAAAGTTTGTTAGTAAAGAAAAAGAAGCTAACTGATATTTGATAATATGACACTGAAAGTGAAGCGCAGCTTTAAAACAATCAGCTTAGCCAGGTTAGAGCATTATACATATGTATCTTAACATATATATATTTTAATTTTAATCATAATTATAATATTTATTTAATCCTGACTAAAACCAGTAAAAAACGTATAGAAATACTATTCAAAATAAATATGTAAAATTATTTAATAATAAAAAATACAATTATAAATGAGTAATTAAATTTAAATTTAAAATGAAAAAATAAATAATTAAAGCAAAAATAAAAATAAAATAAATAAAAAAATTTAAGCACGCAACGTTTTTAAAATGTTTGAAAAACTGACTGATGAGAAATTTCATTTCAATTTAAGTTATTTTATGTTGTTGTGGTTTCCATTGTGTCAACTAATGTGGATGACTATTAAATAAGTAAATACCTTCTCTATATATCATTGTGTGCTCTTTCGTTCGACTTAATCCAAGTAAGCGAATTAATCACTAAACGCTTTAAAACGTTAATCATTGAAGGGAGTGCGGAGCTTTTCAGCTTTGAAACGCTTTTAATTCAATTAAGCTGCGCTTTTGTCTGGCACTCTGGCAATAGGCAATTACCAGTAATCGAATTTTGCCACGACGAATCCGTTTGGAACAATAAATTGTTCACTTGCAACCCCGAGGGGCAGAGCAAGCATGTTGGGATGTCGGGCAGTCCGCGATGGCCATGCCCACAAAATACCATTGGAGTCTAGTCAATTTCAGCAACTACCCAAAAATGCAAATGCAAATTGGGCAAGCTTCTCTGCTTGTGCTCCCCTAATCCGCCTCATCGTCCTACCCTCCCCCTCCACATCATCCTGCTCGGCGGGGCTGGTACATTAAACTTAGCCCCGGCTTAAGCTCTTAAGCTTAACTTTCACTTAACCGCAGCAAAGCGTTAAAAGCATTTCATGTTAATGTCTAATTAAATGCAGCGTGTGCCTCTCCAGACACCCAGCAAGCTTTATTTGTTGAAGCTCCAAGTAAAATTGCGATGCGGCTTCATTTGCATTTTAGATCTGGACATGCCCGGAGCTCTTCTTCCTGAAATGACAATCGGATGTATTTCATTCAAGTGCGTTAAGTGGACGACTCCCTTACTACTGCTGCTGCTGCTCCTCCTCCTGCTCCTCTTCCTGCTCCTCCTCCAGCTCTGTCCAGCTTCTGCAGCTGACACTCGCTTTTGATTCTCTTATGCATTTTTCAACATTTCGGGAAATACGATTCGTATGCGTTTCTCAGCTGTTGTAAGCGTTAAATAAAATATCAGTTGTCATCAAAGGTGCTCCTCGCTCGCCTCCGAAAGAGTCGCCTTCATTTGTCACCCGACTGGGTTTGACAATTAAAAATTGCAATCAGCTGGGAAGAAGGCAGCTGCCACAAACGTCAAGTTGAACATCATGTTAACTCCGCTTGATGACGTTGCTGCATTTTGTGCAACTTTTTCTCTGCCCCCGGCCGCTGCACTTGATTTCTCAAGAAAATTAGCATGAAGCAAAAAGTTGACACTTGCCATACATTTTGTGTGCGTCCTAAAGAACTGCGTATATGTGGCATACACTGCAAACAATCAGAGGCACCAAAAGCAGACCTTTTTTAGCTTTAATTTGTCATTGTTTTCTCTTCGCTTCTGGCAGCCATAAATCTCTGAAATCTCGTCTTTTCCAAGGAATTATTCAAAACTATTTGTTTCGCTTTTTGCTGATGTCATCTAAAATTAAATAGCACTTTTCCGCCAGGCAAACATACATTTATATTTACCCCCACTCCACCACAAGAATTGCGCTTTAATTTGCTTACTTTTATTATATACACACACACTCACACACACACACTCACACACACACACACATACGCGTTAATATATATGATGTGTATTTGTATGTTTCAATAGGCATTGTCGATTTTGTGGCAGTGCTTATGTGTGTTTGTGTGTGTGTGTGTGTGTTGGCCCCATCCACCGATATGTGATGGGTTTATTATTGGGCAAATAAATTAAAATTGTTTACCTTTCAGCGATTCCATCTACTCACTGCGCAGGAAAGAGACAGCATGACTTTCTCTCCGATTCAATTGCGGTTTCGTGAGTGCGCGTATGTTGTGGCAACTTTATGTGTGCAAATTAATGGATAAATGGTGGCATCCACACAGTCACACAGCACATATGTGTTATACATATATATAGAAATAACGAGATAGAACATTCAATAAAATGAGTTGCGCAATACGAAAGTAAACAAAAGTGTGCGAAATATGTGTTGCATGCCACAGCAGGCGTTGCTCTTCAAGGACTTGAGTGCTCGCCAGGAAATAAGAATGGGAGATGAACTGGCGAAAGTAACCTATCTAAAAATAATAAGCTCTATTTATACTGTTACTCTTACTACGCAATATAGAAATATTATAACAGGGGTAGCTACTATACTAATTCCAATAGTACCTTCTTCAAATACAAACGCAGCCTTTCTCTGACTCACAAAAGTGTTTTAATCACCTTAAACAATTGTATTCTTGGTATTATTTGACTGGTTGCAAAAGTTTACCATTTTAAATATACTGGAAATGCGTTAAATTTGCAGTAAAATCAGTTAACCGATTAAACTACAATTGCAAAATGCGGTTCACATTGATTTGGTTTGAATAAGTCTGACTAGGTTTGGTTTTATTGTGTTTGGCTTTAGTTGGCAAATGTTAATTTGTCATACTCAACTCACTGGGGATTTGTTTTCACATAGCTGGCCCAGCACGTGAAAGCAACTACTTAAAATCAAGGAAATATTTAAAAAGAAACTCATCTCGAGAAAAGTTTGAAATATGTCCGACGACGAGTCGTATTCGTATCAGCCGGAAGTTGAAGCGGTTCGTATAGTGTTGAGTGTTAATGTTGTGGAACAACAATTTAATAAAAATCATCTCAGAAATACACAGATATCGAGACTGAGAAGGCGATGCAGTTCATCAAGGAAAATGATCTGCCCATGTCGGATCTGCTATTTGCCCTCAAATATGTTCGCATTGCAAGTCGCGACATCGCAATGGATGAAAAGTTCGACGAAATCGAAAAACGTTTGAAAATGTTGCGCTCTGAGAACATTGCTTTTGTGGCGCCCCCAATGCCTGATGAGCTTTAAGCTATACGATATGTATTTTGCTGCAATTAACAGATAAGATTAAGCTTAAAATAGAAAGCAACTGAATGTATAAAAAAAAAACTTAAGAAAGGTATTTTCTTATTATTTTTACAGATCTCTGATAACGTCAAATTGCTTGCTGGCGTTTTACAGTGCCTTTTAAAATATTTCTACATTCATATCCGCCCTTAACCGATTCTGTTCCTGGAATTTAAGAGCGTGGCACGAGTCAAATAGATAAAATTAGACGCTAGATAAAAAAAAGCACAACAAAGATAAGAGTTGGGGGGAATGAAATTGGTATAGATTGTGTTAGGGAGGGTGGGGCACAGGCAAAGTAAAATTGCATGCAAAGCAAAGAGACAAAACAGCAGCAGAGCAAACAAAATTATGTTTAAGGTTATATGCTATGCATAAGTAACTAAGCAGACACCACTGACGGATCGGACGGACACGAAGCCAGCCAGGCGAGCGGAAACGGAAGCTCAAGTAGCAAAAGAAAGTGTCTGAATGGCTGCTCTGTGCATGTATGCTATCCGAAATACATACATATGTATGTGTGTGTGCCAGTGTGTGTGTTCTCATCTACACATACACATGCATGTACATATAGTGTGTGTGCATGTGTGTGTGTGTGTGTGACTTATATACGAGAGCCGCTGGCACTTCCGACAATTGGCAAAACATAACAGAAAGGCAGCCAACCAATCCAACCAGGAGCGGATTTCAAAATCTATATATTAATTTCAATTATTGGCATTTTCTCTCGAGATAAGCCTAATCCTATATCTTTTTAGCTTAAATACTCGCCAAGATCTGAGAGACAGACTTTCGAGCTGACGGACCAGTTGCTGATGCTGATAAGGAGCTCAAGGAGTGGAATATATGATAATGCTATCCACATGTCTCACTTTCACAACATCCTTATAATCCTTTACACAATTTTAATTGGTATATAATGAATTTAAAAATCAATATAGTTAACTAACCTCCTTTTCCCAAACCAAATAACTTATTTACATTTTAAACAATTTTCTGAAACCCTTTCTAGGTTTAATTTGATTACGTAAAGTCCGTACTCATTGCTCTGTACATTTATTAATTTGGTCAGTGCGTAAGTAAGGGCGCTGAGGCCCATGAGTGAGTCCGCTCCTGTCATTTGCAGTGCAGGATACCAGATGTACGAACGGACAGACAAGGCAGGAAAGAGAGGAATAGAGCCAGCCACAGGCTGCGATGCTCTGCACACGCGCCGAGCGAGATAAAAACATTTGTATGCGGTGATAAGAACGCATCCACTTACTTTTGGTCGCGCATGACTTGAATTTTTGTGCATTACACACACACACAAACACACACACACACACACACAAACACACACACACACACACACAACCCTTTGTGTTTTTGTAACGATCGTTGCCAGTTAGTTACAACTAAAAAACCAGAGAGAACGTTGCAGTCGGAAGTAACCGACAGCGAAGTACTATGATACCACAATTTGTGGCGTCAACTGAGGGCGAAAGTGGGCGTGGTTGAAACAAATTAAAGATAAGGTTCCTAATAATCTTCCTTCCAAGCTTGGTAAATGTAGCTATTAAATCGCGGCAGATATGGGCATTTATTAGTTTTTGGGGGCGGGAGCAGGCGTGGTCTGAAATATTTTTTCCCAGATTCCTGGAGGGTGTTACTAGCAATATACCTGTCTAATTTGGTGACTTTAGCTTTAAAATTGCGTGGTCTTATGGATTTACACCAATAGGTGTATATTTAAAGTTGAAATCGTGATTTTGGTTCGGAACATAAGTCAAAATTATAGTCAGAAAATCGGGATATGGGCTTAGGTCGAACCTTCAAAATGCCATAACTTCATCAAAACTCAACGCATTTTCAAAAGCAAGGGCGATTTAATCATAGTTTTTCCTCTAGATCAATCTTACATTTAAAGTTGAAAACATGATTTCAGCTCGGAACATATGTCAAAATTATATTCCGAATATCGGTTTATGGCCTTAAATATAATTCACACATTTGCTTATTTGTTGACCTTGATTGCAGTTCCCCAGTTCGCGGACTGTGACATTAATTATAAATACAGAATTTTAGAATTCCAATCGAGTCAGTCCTTTTAGGGAAATAAAACAAATTGAGTTTTTCATTGAAAAGTTCCAGTTCAATTACACAACCCATGAGCGGAAATAAGAAAATGAAAAGATTCGTATCTGCAAAGATTGATGTGTGCAACAGCAGCAGCAACTAGGTCCTATCAACCACTTCCCTCTCCGCTCTGCTCCAATTCTGACTCCCACACACACACACACACACACACACATACGGACATGAATCTTGTGGAGAACAAGCGCCGAAAAAATATCGAACCGCCCGCAGCACTCGAATGTGATTCGTTCTGTCTGAATCTGCCACTCCCCCTCCCCCCCTAGCCATTCCCTCCCCTGCTCTGTCTACGAGTGAGTGCACCCCTTATGCGAAAATAGGATTTGCTTGCAAATTTTTGCTGTGCTGTTGTGGCTGGGGAGGGTGGGGAGGGTGGGGTGACCATGTGCGGGTTACGGATGCTTTGCACTCGTTTTGTTTGTTTGACACTTGCGTGGTTAGTGATTGTCCATATTATGTGACACACTGTGTGACAGACGAGCAGATAGAGCAACTCTGGCAGACAGGCAGGCACTCCGAAAGGAATGGGGCAAGTGTCGCACTTACTGCCAAAGAGAGACACAGAGAGAGACAGTGAGTGCGAGAGAGAGAGAGGGGTAAAAAAGAGGCTCAATTTTGTGCTGCATCAGCGCTGAGTTGGCATCTTCTGCCAGCTGACAGAGTTGAATTAAAGTTCAGTTCAAGTTGTCAAATTTTTGGTGTGATTGCCCTCTGGCAGAGTTCGTACCTTCAGTAAATGAATTTGACAACAGTAAGTGTATTTGCAAATATTATATTTGTACGTTTATAGGACGTGCCTCACAAGTGTGAAATTACAATTGATGACAGCGTAATGAAAATTAACCAAAACATATTTTGAAGAACAAATTTCTCATTTGATATTGAAATTTAACTATCGGAATTCAAAAGACAAATCGATACACACGAGGCTCCATCCGTATTTTTGTCCGAATCGAAGAAACGATTGGTTCAGTGATGCCGAAAGAGAGCCGATGAGTCGTAGTCGGCTTAAATATCTGATCTTTCTTGTTAGCATATAGCTTAACATGTTTTCTTATTGTGTATCCAACTAGTTGACGTGGATTGTCGAAAATGTAGAACTCTAATTGAAACTCAACTCCTTTTGCACTATTTAAAGTTGCCACTTTCTGTTTAAGTCTTAAGACACTAAATCCATTCCTCTTCATCTCATCCGTCTGTCCGTCCGTCTGCCCGTCCGTCCGTCCATCCGTCCATCCGTCCATCAGTTTGTATGAAGAGAGAAAAAGCCTGTAAGAGCTGAGTATACCTAATTGGACTATAAATTCTCGAATACCACGTGCACATTAAGTTTATTTCATTTTTAATCGATAGAAATTACATTTGAATACATCTAGATTTGTCTTTAAATTTGATTGTGAAAATAAGTTGGCCTAATTTAAGTCAGCTGTTAATTCAATATCAGTTAAGAAACATGGAAGAAATTACTATATTAATATTAACCTAATTATATTAATATCAACCCAATGCAACAAGCGAATAAATGTGCACAAAATGATGTTTTCAATATCTAAGAAATGTACAATTTAAAATACGGAGGAGCTTTGTCCCAAATCGAGATATCCCGAAAAGAACACTCTCAAGAAGACCTGTCCGAGCCTTTAAATAATTCATATTCTTATTCAAATCGTTATCATTATATCTGTAAGCAGTTCATATTTTAGTCCCATTAAAACAGATATCCGTAACTATGGGTGTTATTCTGCTCCTATCATTTTAAAATGGATAGTTAAAGTTCATTGTCAGCAGGCAGACTTCGGTCTGTTTGAGTTTATCTTTGGCAGGCTTAAAATAACTTAATTCTTGAATGGAATTACTTGAGCTCTCGGCCTCTATTTCAAGAGTGTCACATTTTGAAATACTTTTGCAACTGCTTACAGAATCCATTAAGAAGCTCTTTGCATACGAAGGAGGGTAGAAAATCAGGCTCCCTTGAGCCTGAAAGTGAGTAGTATATAAACAGGAAGGAGTTAGGAACAATGTGCATAAATTGTAATACCAAATCCAAATCCATGAACAGATCGAACTAAGCCAACTAGCGCCTGGTTGCCTCTGGTGACCTGTGTGTTTCCCACAGCAGTCAATGGAAATTGTGCAGATTTATGTTGCCTGGTAAAAAGGGCAGCGCCATATTTATTTGAAAATAAGTTGGCCCAGAGGCAAGTGGGCTGTGCTGGGCTGGCTAAGCTGGCTGGTAAACAGTTTACAAATAACAGGCTGGCCAAAAGCCCCCAAAAAAGGATATTACATATCCTGTTCGCAGTCGTGTAAATGCCATTATAGATTGAATATTTGCAGGCTCCTCGGCACACCCCCTTCCCCCTACTCTCCTCAACCCAACCCCGTTTGATTTACGTTGTTTCACAACTTCCGCCACTTTGCTGCACACTTTTTGGGCTTCTTCTTTGTTTTGTGTTATTTTGTGGCGTGGTTTTCAAGTCCAAAACGCGGCAACGTTGACCTTGCCTCCTGGCTTTAACTCTGACTCTGAGTTATGTGCTGTGCTGCAGAATATGGGAGGCTATTAGAGGCTTACTGTCCATATACCGCGACACCCCCCACCCCCCACCTCCCTCCACACCCCTTGGTACGTGCAAGCTGCGCTTTTTCACACACACTCAACATCGTTATTGAGTTGGGCTCGTGATTATTGCCATTATGGCATGAGACTGAAAGCGGCTCAAATCGTTGCTGCTGCCCCAGAACTGTGAACTCTCTATTGCTGAATGGCTCCGCTTTGCCCCAAACTGCTGCGTTTCGTCTCAAGTGACTATTCACAGCCTGAAGATTTATTGAATGTGCGCGATGGTCTCCGCATCTTCTGCTGCCTCCTGCCTCCTCCCAGCTGCCTGCTGCCTCCAGCCTGCTGCCTGCTGCCTCCTCTCGAATGTCTGCTGCCTGCTGTCTGTGGCTGTTGTAAGTTGCTCTGTCTGCTCTTTGGCATTGGGTATTGAGTGTTTATTTATTTTCAAGCATCATAAAAAATACAGCAAGCAGCCAGCACGAGGCAAGCACCAAAGACACAAACACACATTCAATAATATTTTCGCCTCGTGGCAAAAGCAGCTGCAATTTTTACGCCATTTTGTGCTGTGCCAACCCAACTGTAATTTGTGGCCTGGGAACTTTGTCTATTGCTCTTGTTGTACGCATTATTGTTGTTGTTGTTGTTGTTGTTATTGCTATCGCTTTTGTGTTTGCTGTTGCTGTTTAATGAAGCATTCGCGCTGAAGTAGCTGTTGCAATTTTTATTTCATTTGCCGGTCAATGAACATTGGAAATGTGCTAAGTGCCATCGCTTGTCTTTAATTGTCTACAACTTTGTTCAATGGCTTTTAATGAAGTGTTAAACACTCATTGCCACACTAACGTCCACAAAGCCATAACCATGTTGCCATTAACATATATTACGCATACGCCACGTTGCGTTTGCCAGCGGGTCCTTGCGAGGTCCTTTTTCTCATTAAAACTCAATTACTGTGAATCGATCGATCTATTTCATCTGTCAAACAGTAATTTCTAATTACTTGCATTTAACTATTATGTAATCGCTTTTATTTATTTATTTATGTTTGTAAGTCAATCAATTCGCTAAATCCCAAAGATAACTTAACATTTTAACGTACTATTTTGCGGTGAAGAGTGGAACGCTTTGAAGAAGAGTTATGCGGAATTATTGTTAACGAGTTGATTAAGCCATATTCGCTCACACATCTGTCTATTTCCATTTGTATTAATTTCTAAATTGGAAAACATCTAACTTTTTCTATTATCAGTAAAGACAGGTTCAGACCAACATGCCACAAACCACAAGTACAGCTTCCAATGGTACAAGTATAGGTTTTTCTACAGTACTACTTGGCACAGATGAAACTGTATGGTAATAAAATATATATGAATAGATTAATCTAGATTTCATGAGATTTAGTTAATATATCAATTATTAGATTATTGATTACAATAATAATTTGTAGGTGGTAAATGAAAGCCTCAATCGATGAATGTTAGTGACGTAAACTACATTAGCTTTGGATGGTCATCCACCCTCAGCTGCTCAGTAAATGCCTTTGTGCCACATGATGAACATATACATATGTGGAATATGCGTTCTCTGTGATGTTGCAAGCACAGCTTGGGGCATTTCCGCTTTTGCCACCGTCATTACTGTCATCATTTGGCGCTCAACTAAAAAGCAGTCTTAACTTGTTTTTTTCTCTCTTTTTTTATCTATATATTCCATGTGTGCATAAATATAAATATGAAGCAGTGGAACAGGGCGCTTTTACTTTATGCATGCAACTGCTACATTTTATGTTGCACATATATTTTTCATAAACTGCAAATTTAGGTCACAACCACGGGGTCTGCCAGTTAGCACACGAGACTGGGCCTGGGACTGGGACTGGTTCTGGGCCTGGGTCTGAGTCTGGGCCTGGGGGCATGCATGACAGCAGCGCTAATGCAGCAACAGCTTTGGGTTCCCAGCGGTCAACGTACGGCGTTGACGATGGCGATGGCGACGTCAAAGCGTCGTCAAAATGAATATGCGCATAGTTGCTGCGGAAATATTTAACATACGCCATGCATGCCGCATGCCGCATGCCGCATCGCGAGTGTTGAACATAGCGTGATGTGCCGCAAGCAACGGTAGCGAGCGGACCTTTGCCTTTGCTGTTCTGCGAATCGAATTAGCCACAAATTCACAGGAATTTCAGATGAATTTCATATTTCAGAATTCATTCATTTGATTGTTTTTTATCATAATTAAATTGTAAGAAAATAAAAATTAAGATTATGTTAAAATATAATTTACATTTGTGGAAAATCGAGTCGAATAGCATTTGTGGAACTGCGTTAAATGTGAGTAACACACACTCACACACACACACACACAGAATATTCGTACTCGCATGACTGTGAGGGGACTTGCCCCATATCAACAGTGCCCTGCCCCAAAGTATGATTGCGTGCCTAAGCGCCATCTTACGGTTGATAGCTTCATTACAGTGCTGTTGTTGCTTATTACCCGTTAGTTGGTGTTGTTGTTCTGTTGGTATTGTTGCTGCTGGTTGTTGTTGGTTGGTTGTTCTGGCTGTGGTTGTTAGTGTTGCTGTTAGTGTTCTTGGCATGTTGCAAGTGCTGATTACGGAAGGGCGTCAATGTAGACGCCGGCAACCTGTGCCACTTTTATGGGCGGCTTGTTGCAGCCAACGTAATTTTTTCTAAATTTATCTAAAGTGTTCTTTCTTTCGCTGGGCATCTCGTGCATAGTTTGTTTAATTTTTAAATTGCCAACCCGAGCTCTCCGCCGAGTCGAGGACCAGTTGTCCTCGTTCCGCAAAGCAATGAGTCGCTGGTTAGCGTTGCTGCAAGTGAAAGTTTCTATTAAAACCCAAGTGTTATGGGCTCTCTTAAGATGGTGAAATTATGATTGGTGCAGGGAGAATTTCTTGTAAGCAGTCGTTTACCGTTTGCCTAAGTGCGCAAATCCTAAGTGTTTTTCCCCACTTTCCCTCGCTGTATATGGGCTTCAATAGGTGTCAAGTGTGAGTTTTTTCTAGGTCAACATAAAAAATATACAAATAAAGCAAGATTCCAATGCAGATCAAGTTAATTTCAGAGATCCTGTGAATTTATGCTACTTAATCATCATCGATAAAAAATGTTGGAGAACGTTCTTTGCAATCCACATTATAAGTTTGGTAGTTTTTGCTTTAAATTGCAAGAAGTGAGGTCCATTGGGAAAAAATGATTAGAGAAGGCAACTAGTAATATTCCTTTTAAGTTCGGTAACTGCTGCTCCTAAATTCCTTCTGATATAGGATTTTGAGAATTTTGGAGGAGTCCATCTTCCAAGTTTGCTACCCTTAGCTATTAAATTCCGTGAGATATATGCTTTTACCGTTTTTGGGGGCAAAAACAGTTGATAGAAATATATTTATTATTGCCTGATTATCCTACCTTATCGCTCCTGCAGCTAGCGGACTATGAAGATAACATTTAAAGAAAATTCTGACGAAATTACTTAATTATTCAACAATTAATAGTGCTATTATGGAACTGAACAAGACTGATGTAGCTATCTTGTTATTCAATACTTCAACAACAACGGAGCAAATAAATAAGTAAACAACTCTTCCTTCCCGCAAATAAATCATTTGAAGCTGTCAAGCTTCACACGCCCCAATCCACACCAAGTATCTGCTTGCACCCGATGTCATGCCCCAAGGTCTTTCGGCGCTTAATTCGACATTGCCAAGGGGCACGCAATCGGAGACGGCAACGAGCGTACTTCATTCCATAATACGTGTCTCAAAAGTTTCCAATAATGCAATATTGAAATGTCAAATGTTGTCGTACTTATTTCGCTACGCTGATGTTTTGTTTACATACCCTGTCACTCAATATCCTAAAGTGTCACAGAGAGGGAAATATTTATATTTTATATATATTTTATTTGGCACGATAGGTATCCTTTGGTCGAGCATTCCTGTACATCTCCTCAGTGTGCAAAGTGAGTTGTGTGTGCAAATAACACAATTGTCAGCGAACACGAAATCCAGCCCCAAGGATCCCAGCCCAGACAGACAGACAGACAGGCAGATGCAGCAGGTGTGATTGAAGGCAATGTGACAACCAAAAAACTGTTTAAAAATAATACGAAATATTGAAAATATCAAAATGCGAAGCTCAGCAAATGATGCGAATACCAAAATCTGTTGTTGACTTGCCGTTTGAGGAGTGCGGTCAAGTATATTCCTAATAAAATATGTGTGCTTTTCTGGGGTGCAATCTGGGGCACTGTCTGATGCGTAAGCGAAAACATTTTCATTTTCATTTTCAAGTGAAATTCAATTGTTATCGAGGCATTTGCATGGCTGGATGAGTTGGCCCGAGTTGTAAACAGTTTGGGGGGCAGCTTATCATAAGCAATAAATGCTAATGGATGAGCTTTGCACTGGGAGTCGCGTCCTCTGGGATGGCAGCCATTAGTTGCATTGGCTATCTGGCTGTCCCCATCGCTTGAAAATATAAACCGGCGATGTCAACAATAATCCAGCATTCAACCACCCGAACCAACCAAGCCACCAACGCTGCGCCACATTATTTACCCCCAGCGACTGCTGTCCAAAAGCAAAGGTGACAAGAGATATCGCAATTTTATGAGTAATCCCGACACTCTCTTTTCATGCCAGACCAAACCATAAGTAGAAGTATAGTTAGGAGTGGGAGTGGGAGTTGGAGTGGGAGTGGGAGCGAGTGCCAGCTGATGACAAGGACTTGCACTGATTACGGAGCGGAGCGTTACTGACTGTCCCAGCAATGGTAATAAAATTCTCACTTCTGGATAGATTTTTGCATTGTCGTTGGAGTAGATAATGTGTGTGGAGGATGTGGGTGGAGGAGTGGAGTGGAGCGGGCTTCTGATCCGGGCTGCCCCTTGCATTGTTTGTCAGCGTCTGTCTGGCTTCGGATGCTGCGGATGTTGTTCTGAGTCATATTAAAAAGTAACGAGCAAAATATTATGAAGCCAGACAAAGGCATTTCCGGCACAGGAACGAGCCGGAGCAATAGCAATAGCAATAGCCAGAGCCATAGCCAGAGCCAGAGCCAAAAACCAGAACCCCGAGCTACCAATATTGGATTCACACGTTGTTATGTAGGAGTAAGAATCGGGTGTGTCTATATGTAAGTGTATGTGTGTGTATATGTGTGTGTGTGTGTGTCTGTGGTTGTACAACGTCGACTATTGTTTGTTGTGCGTTGTTGTTTGTTGGATGCCCCTTTTCATTTGCCCAGTGGCAGCTACATGATGTGCTACACAACAGTCAGCCCTAATATTATATTGTATTTTTAGACCAGACAAGTCTGCATTGCTGCATGTCCTTTGCTCACTATGTCTGCGAGTCTGTCCCATCCTGTCTGTCCTGGTGAGTTGTTAAGATAGCCTATCCCCGCATCCCCCTCCACCATTCTGCTATTATTAATAACCATAACTCAAATCTATTGTCGCTTTACTGCTCATTGAATCCTGCTTGTGGCTATGGCTTCGTCAGTATTCCTCAATTACTTCGAGTCTGCATTAAAAACTGTTTCATTTGACCGCGAACCGCTGGATAATCAGATTGGGGGAAGCAACCAGGTGGACTCAGGGTTAAAGTTTTTATGTTCCTTGACTTTGGATAATGGAAATGTAATTTATTCAAAACAAACACATCTATTTGCATAGAATGAAAATTTTGTGGAGAAGTATTTTTTCAAGGAATATTTTTATTAATTTATCTGTTCGTGAATTTATTGTACATCTACAAATAAAAAATGAATTTTAAATGTTTCTTTTAAATTATTTAGAGTATTCGCATGAATGTTTACTGCGAAGGAGATTTACAGTTTTTTCCTTATTTAAGATCAATTTTAATATGACATATCCATAAATATTAATTAGAACCAATTTGTCGTTGGTAGAAATATAAATTATAATCAATCTAAAACTTTTTTTCACACACTTTTCAGATACTTAGAATATTAATGGAAAATATGTCAAATGTTGTTCCCAATATTTATGGCAATATTTAGGCCATGTCATGCTTTTTACCAAGGCATTGGTGTCATTACCACTTATTGCCTCCGATTCCCATGCCGCTTAAAAGAATTCATTTCTTTCCTTATTCTCTTAACCATCGCATCACAAATATGCTCAACAGGACTTAGATCCAGTGACTTAGTGGAGAGTTTGGCTATTTACAGATGTGCATTCTTGGACCAAATATGGCAAATCCTCTGCTCCACTATCTCGTTGAAACAAGAATGTCCCCTTTAGTTTTATATGTGTACTCATAGAGATGGTTGTCCACATCAGCACTTTCCTCATCACCAAACAGCAATTGTCCAACTCCAACTTCTGCTCTCCTCAGTCGTGGTTTCTTTAGATTTTTGACTTCGAGCACAAATATTTTATAAATAAAAAAAATGAAATTATGACTGATAAAAGTGCATTGTGAAGAAAAGTGTGCGAATTGGTCTGATTGTGGATGCTTCCACATTCTACTAGAATTAAGTAACTAATTATTATTTTTTTTAACTGACAAATCCAGTGGAAACGTTCTCAGAAACTTCTGCCAAGTGCGCTTGCAGCGAAATTTGAGTTCCTTTTGCTCAGTTAGCCAACTGTCGTCATTTGGCTTATCATTCGGGGCTTCAGCTTTGATATGCGGCAAACGGGAACTGGCTTTTGCGCCATGTTTTAATTGTGCTCATATCTCAGGACCTGCTCAGACCCCTTTTTCCTGAGTGTGCAACACAGCCAAACTTTGCTATCTATATGTGTGTGTGTGTGTGTGTGTGTGTTTGGCTTAAACTTTTTTGGGGGGTTTGAACACACTCACACACAAACACACACAGGCACAAATTGCTCAACAATCCATGTTGCCATTTTACAACACTTGAAATTTCTTTGGACATTTGCTTTTGGCTTAGACCCGGAATCATGTTGACTTTTACTTTAGCAAATGGCAGCTGAGCAGGCTACAGACAGACGGACAGAGGGGACCGGTTAGTATAATTTCAATGTGCACTGTCGTAAATAGCATAAGAAGAAGAAGAAGAAAAGAAGAAGAGGAAGAAGAAGAAGATGGGGGGCAGCTAGCAGCAAAAGCAGAAAAGATGCTGGCGTTGAGAAAACGATGAGTATTTTCTTAATTTTCTTGCGCTTCCTGCATTCTGCATTGCAAAGTTTTGCCAGCAAAGTGCGAGAGAGTTTTCTAGCTTTTCTAGCTGCAGCAGCTTTTCCGTTTGTCACGACAGACAAGACGCCAACATTAAAGTATTATGCAAGCGTATTAATGCACTCAACGGAACAGAGCAGAGGAATTAGAAGTAGCATGGGGTTCACAGAGGGGCGGCAAAGTGACCAGCCAGCTAGTCAACTCTGGACACTTGGACAGAATGGGATTTAGAGTCCGAGTCCAAGTTCGAGTCCGAGTCGTACTTTTGAGCACTCACACAGCGTGCGTCACACGGCCAAAGAAAAACAACTTGCAAAAAGCGGCAAAAGTTTTTCCTAAGCAGGAAATAATATCTACGCTGCGAATGCTTTTCCAACTGTCACTTGCAATTGCAATTGGAATCCGCAATTTGAAATTTGCTTATATATTAATTTGATAGCCAGAAATTAACTGAATCCGATGCCGAATCGAAACCAATACCCTGGAGAGTGTCCAGTGTGACTCTTGTTGCTGTATTGTTCTTTCAGCTGTCAAATTAAAGTCAACCACAAAGTGCCACAGCGAATCCCACTCACAAATACACATTCACGTATGTACATACATACATATATCTATATATATATTTACCAATATTATCTGCAGCACGCCACCAGGGGAATCCCCCAGTGTATTTCGCCTTGACACCATAACTGATGATTCCCTGGCAAGGCTCTCCTTGCCACCATCCCTCTGTCTGTCTGTCTGTCTGTGAGTCTGCGTATCTGCATTAAACGTTCACACATTTACATGATGTATGATCGGGGTCCAGGGCTAACCCCACACCAGCCATTAGCAACAGAAATGGCCACTTAATGACAGTCAGGTTGCAAGTCGAGGGTGCCTCTCCTGTGCTGCCCTGCTTAGAGTGTCTTCAAGCTCTTCTGTGCCACGCGAGTTCCAATCAGACAGCGCCTCTTACCTGGCGCTTAATCAAGTCATCCTCAAACAGTTGCAGCTACAAAATACCCTCTGCCCCTCTACCACCCCCCCACACATACTTAAGAACCATAAAAACACATTGAGCAAACACTTACCACACGATATTCATACACAATTTACACATCTGCAGAACATTTCGAATCGCACTCTTTCAACTGTGCCACAGTGGTTAAAAATAGCATAAAGTAAAGAATAAATTATGTTAAGTTAATTTGTTAAATTAAATGCAATTTCTATTTGTAATTTCACGTCTCTAACCTTAAGATATGCGCTGTAATTATTTAAATAAATAGCCAGTAATTAGTAATTAATATTTAGTTAAAGTCTCAAGTGAGACTAATTTAAGGCTTTCTTATTTACACATTTTCGAGTGATTTTTTAAATTTATTGAGCTTATTATTCAGCAGTGGAAACAGGGCATTTTGTTGATGGCAAGCTCACTATCTGCATGCCCCTCTTTTGTGGCAAGTAATGTAAAAGCGTAAAAGCAAATGCACTAAGAGCATTTCAAGTGCGCCGGTGGAGAGTGCGGGACTCGTGAGTTATTTGGGGGATGCCCCCGCCGCATGACTGTTATGGTTATGTGGGTGGCACGAGGAGTATTCGCAAAAACCTGAGGCTGCCTTTCAATCACTTAAATTTGCTATGGTGCACACACCCAAAACACTTGAGAGGTCCCCAGGTTATGTGTATGAGTTCCATGCTTTGAATGCTTCAAGTGTGTGGAGATGCCTTGGAGGTGGCAGTGGCAGTGGCAGTGGCAGTTTGAGTTCGAGTTTGAGTTTGTGCTTCATTGCGCGACTTGTTTGAGTGAGTGCGTCATTTATTGTGTATTTATTTGACAAGCGCATGCGGCGCAGACACATTAGACAGAGACACGTGTGCCAAACACATTCCGAAAAGAAGGGAGAGGAGCAGGAGCGGGTGGGGCAGTTGTCAGACCACGGTCTGGCAAAATGATTTCACCATGTTTAAATGGTAAATGATGCAACATTTACTCTATTATATATGTGCAATTTCTCCTGGAGCGTGTTAACTTTTGCTTAGTTTTATTCTCGATATTTTCGTTTGGTTATCATCTGGTGCGTGTTCCTTCGGGCCTTCATCATTAGTTAATGTTGTGGGGGCGTCTCTGAAGAGCCCTTGTTTGTATTACTTTAAGTTTGATTTATGTCGCTGTCCGCTAACTCGGCTGTGTGAAGACTCGACTCACATCTGCAAATCGAATTTAATACCCACAAAAATGTTTCCTTTTGTAGTAGGCGTTTAAAGAAGCCGTTGATTTATTATGATCCTTTATTTAATTGTGTGTCTACTTATTACAGTGACCAGCGACAGACTAACTCTCTCTCGCTGGTCAGTCTTTACAACTCTCTTTTGTGTCTCATTTAACATCTGTTAAATGAGCTTAACATTATATCTTACAGTCCTAGCGGTGGACTAATATCGTTAGTGGTGGCCTGCTACAACTCGGCCATCCTGACGTTTTGGATCCCCTGATCACGCTTAATTTTAAATCACAAATTTTGTTTCGTATTCTAAACTTAGCCTAATTAATATTATTTTATTTATGTTAACAGGATATATAATTTTAGTGGGATTTTTTCTTTTTACCCATCCAGTGTCTTATATTTTGCGCGCTCCAAACACCTTGATAAGGGTTACGGGAGACCTGAAAACCTTCAACATCCTTTAATAAAAATCGATCATTCCTGAGAATCTTTGCTATCATATAAGGTCCTTTGTTCTTTGGTATTAACTTTCTGGATGCTCCTATTGTGCTGTCGAAATTTTTAACCATTACGTAGTCACCTTTTTTATAATCTTTCGGTTCCTTTCTCCTAGAATCATATTTGTTTTTATTGTAAGCTTGGACTTGTATTTGTTTCTCCATTGCATTGGCTCTGATCTCTTCTAAACTTTCTTTTGATGTTGTGACAATTATTTCTTCTAATTTTTCCTTTAGCTCGTCTTTTTGAATTCCCCTTTGACCTACTCCAAACAACATGGTACTTGGCAATTGGTTAATACTCCTATGTTGTGTGTTGTTAAGTGCATATTCTACTTCTTCTAAAACCATGTCCCAGTGTATACCTTCTTCTGGTTCTACTAGCTTTGCTATCATGGGCCCAATGCTCCTGTTGGTTCTCTCAACTTGACCGTTAGCCTGTGGCGACCCTGTTGCGATTTTCATATGTTTGATGCCGCTTTCTACTAAAAATTGGTCGAACTCATTTGAGGTGAAACAAGAACCACGGTCTGAAATAATATGTTTCGGTCTGCTGTAAGCTCTGAAATAATCTTTGAGTGCAGTAATAACTTCTTTTGTGCTTGTTGTCTTTGTTGCATATAGTCGTGTAAATTTTGAAAAACCGTCTATGATCACAAATATGTATTTTTTTGGTCTGCCGGAATCAACAGGTCCATAATGGTCGATGTGTACCAGTTCAAACGGTTTATTGCCTTTTGGAATGCAGTTTAATAAACCTTCTCCTTTTCCTGTCTTTGGTGAAAACGCTATGCATTTCAAACAGTTTTCTATGTGCGAACAGCATTTTTCTTTAATTTTGGGGAACCAGTAACTTTTGTTTATTAAATTTGTCATTTTGTCCCTCCCTATGTGTCCTATTTCGTTGTGGTATTTATAAAGGACATGGTCCTCCATCTCCTCTGGCACATAAAATAACATTCTATCATCGTTTGTTTTTCGATAAATTATTCCGTTTCGCATTTCGAATAGTTTGTGCTCAGATGTTTCTAAAAATGTCTTAAGCTTCTTTATATTCTCATCTTTGGCTTGGCAAATAACTAAATTATCTTCGAAACTGTTTGTCTCCACTACGAGAATATTGTTGCATCTACTCAAAGCGTCTACGTGCTGCATTCTTGTTCCTGCTCTGTGAACTAGTTCGTAATCGTAATTTTGCAGCTCTAAAGCCCATCGAGCAATTCGAGGATTAAGCTCAATTTTGTTTAGCGTCAGAGTCAAAGAGTTGCAGTCTGTGACTATTTTGAAACGTTTACCTTGAAGATATATCCGGAATCTGCGTAAAGCGTACAGTATTGCTAGAGTTTCCAGTTCGAAACTGTGGTATTTTGCTTCTGCGCCTGTTGTGCGTTTCGAAAAGTAGAAAATTGGATGAAGCTTACCATCTTGTTTTCTTTGCAGCAGGACTGCGCCAAAACCTAAAGCACTGGCATCGCAGTGTAATTCAATTTCGTCTTTGTAATCGTATATTGCCAATACTGGTGATTGAATTAACATCTCTTTGAGCTTCAAAAAACAATTTAATTCTTTTTCGTTAAATTCGAAAAGCTTATCTTTTTTTAATAGATCGTATAACGGTTTGGCTATTGTCGAATAATCTTTTATAAATCTGCGAAAATATGAACATAGTCCGAGGAAAGATTGAACGGCATGTGTTTTCTCTGGTACTGGGAAATTTTGTACCGCTTCTATGCCTTTGTCGTCAGCCCGAATGCCTTCTTTTGTAATTGAAAATCCTAAATACTTAACGGTTGATTGCAAAAACTCACACTTGTCCATACGTAATTCCAATTTGTTTTGGACAAGTCTTTTAAAAACTTCTTTGAGTGTTTCTAAATGTTCGTTTACATTTTTGCTAGCTACCAAGATATCGTCCATGTAAACTGCGACTTTGTTTTCTTTGATCAAGTCGGAAAAAATTGTGTTAACAAATCGTTGAAATACTGCCGAGGCTGTTTTCAATCCCATGGGCATTTTGAGAAATTCAAATTGTCCCAAAGGTGTAACGAACGATGTGTATTTAATCGATTCTTTTTCCACAAAAATGTGGAAATATCCGTTTTTAAGATCTAATTTGGAAAATACTGTTTTGTTAACTAAACTGTCGAGTAAGTCGTCAATGAGTGGTAAAGGGTAGTTTTCTTTTATTAACACTTTGTTAAGTTTTCTAAAATCAATGCAAAGTCTGAGGTCTCCTGTTTTCTTCTTTACTAAAACTATCGGTGAAGCGTATTCTGAACTACTAGGTTGTATAATCCCGTTTTTTAAATATTCATCTAAAAGATTCTGCAGTTTGTCCTTTTCTGTGTAAGAAAGTCGTCTAGGAGTACAACTAAATGGTTTTGATTTTTCTAAATTTAACTTTATTTCGCCTTTGATAACTGGTTTATCTGGGTTTACTGCTTTTGTGTAAAAATTGTCTAATAATTGCTTGAATTTGCACTGTGTTGTATAGCTAACGTCGTCTCCGATATTGTATTCAGTCGTTTTGTCATTTGCGAGATCGATATTAAATATTTCGTTGTAAAAATTTTCGTGAAGACTATCGGTGCTGGTTGTTCTAATAATATTCTCCACTTTTTCTTTACTGTTGTTTGTTGGTTGGTTGGTCGTCAGATCGTCAATATCACCTGCTTCATTGAAAATTGAGTTAACTGTTGAGTCAATTTTAATATTGGGACTATATGTTCCATTTACTTTCTTATTACTGTTTGTTACCATTGCCGTATTAATTTCATTTTTAACTGTTGGTATAAACATTCGCCTATTTTTGTCACAAGCTGTTGCCATAACTATTTGAATATTTTCTTCTGTAACTGTTGTATTTTTTCCTAAACCTGTTGTATTTTCTTCTGTAACTGTTGTATTTTCTTTTATAACTGTTGTATTTTCTTCTAAGCCTGTTGTATTTTCTTCGGTAACTGTTGTATTTTCTTTTATAACTGTTGTATTTTCTTCTAAGCCTGTTGTGTTTTCTTCTGTAACTGTTGTATTTTCTTTTATAACTGTTGTATTTTCTTCTAAACCTGTTGTATTTTCTTCTGTAACTGTTGTATTTTCTTTTATAACTGTTGTATTTTCTTCCTTAACTGTTGGCATAGCTCTTTGTTTTCTCATATGATATCTTGGTTCAGTATTGCTATGAGGTTCCAAGCCTCCAAGTTGTGAATCAATTTTCTCCACCGTAACCATCCTCAGGGTGTTTAAATCTAAACTTAGGTTGCATGCGTACATGAAATCCCTTCCAAGAACTACATCATGACTCATAGACTCGTTTGCAACAATGTTTAAATGAAAATAACATTTTTCCGATTTATTTTTTAAAATGTAACAAATTGATTTTCCAAAAATTTTTAATTGGCTATGATTTAAGCCGAAAAAAGAACTTAAAACGGGTTGTAGCGCTAATTCATTTGGTACGCGATGTTTTTTTATAAAAGATATGGGACTTCCTGAGTCTATGAGGCATTCTGAAATTAATGGAGACATAACGGAGTTCGCAAAATATATTTTAAATTTTCTTACATAATTATTTGTACTGTTGCTCTTTCTTTCGGGACATTGTGACACAAAGTGACCAATCGTTCCACATGCATAGCATGACCCAGGCTCGCGCTTTGGTTTGCGGCATGTCCGGGCACTATGGCCTTTCGAGTTGCAATTCTCACAACGCATCTCCTTGAACTCCTCTTCTTTAGCCGGCTTGTGTACTGCTTTGAAACCTTTTCCTTGCGGTAGATGAATGTCGGCGAACGCTTTCAACATCTGGGCTGGATCATTGAAGCATTGAATGCGTGCCTGGTTACGCAAAATGGTTGAAGGAATGCCTTCTATGATGTTTTCCAGTAGTTCCTCCTTGTCAACGTTGATGTTACTGGCCAAAAATATTTTGTTTTGAAAATATGATCCGAAGCTTTCTTTGTAGTGCCATTGTCGTTTTTGGAAGTTGTCTCTGGCTTCCATTTTGGAAATCTTAACACTGAATGTCACGATCAACTGATCCAACAGTTGTTCAGCTGGTTCCAAGATTCGTGTTTCATTTCCGTGCAACCATTGTTGTGCTTTGCCTTTTAACTTGGCTAAGATCAGCAAATGCCAGTCAGTTGTGTTTAAATTGTAAATCTTTGCAATATTTTTGACTTGTCTAACCCAATTACGAGCGCATGATTCGCCATCGTAATCAAGTGTAACTTCCTTAGCCAATTTGAACGCTGTTAAATCTGCGTTGCTAAACTTGTTTACATTTACGGCCTGGTGATCAGATTTCACCACAGCACTGCTAACATTGCTGTTAACTCCGACGTTAACATCTGCTCTGCGTATGTTAAAGTTGTCTCTGCCGTCGCCTCCGCCTCCGCTGACGTCATTGTCGTCGCCGCCGTTGCCGTTTTTGTCGTCGCCACCGTTGTCGTCATTTTCGTCATTGTCGTCTCCGCCGTTGCCGTTTTTGTCGTCGCCGCTGTTGTCAGCACCGTTACTTATGCTGCTGTCCTTGTCGCCACCGCCTATGACGTTGTTGTTGCTGCCGAGCGTCGACTTTTTCAACACGTCATGATCCGTTATTGGCGCCGCGAGCAAGCGAGCTACCAGCTCTGTCTTAGTGCCCGTGGTCGGCAATTTCATTGCCGCTAGCCACTTTTTCAATTGTGCCACTGAATATTCATTGAATTTTATTTTGTCCATTGTATTATTACTTTTATTCCTCTTTTTTTTTCCGGTGATCCCACTTCTGAGATTGTAGTAGGCGTTTAAAGAAGCCGTTGATTTATTATGATCCTTTATTTAATTGTGCGTCTACTTATTACAGTGACCAGCGACAGACTAACTCTCTCTCGCTGGTCAGTCTTTACAACTCTCTTTTGTGTCTCATTTAACATCTGTTAAATGAGCTTAACATTATATCTTACAGTCCTAGCGGTGGACTAATATCGTTAGTGGTGGCCTGCTACACTTTTTTTAGTTTTTGCCTTCTTTTTTTGTGGCACACATGTGATTTTATTAAAAGCACAATAGGAATTAAAATAGAAAGGTGATTTATTTTGTACAAAAACATGTTACGTCTCAGGGGTGGTATCCACCCCCTGTCCACTCAACATATTTTTACGAGTGAAAAAACTGAGAGCTGAGGACAACACAATGTTTCATTCATTCATCAATCAGCGCGCGGCATTTCATGGAAAATGTCATCGAAAAAAGACAAATAAAAATTGGATAGCTTTGAATGAACGGCTGTGAAATACCCTATATATAACTAAGTTAGCTGTAGTTTCAAAAGTATTACTAACAAAATATTTATTAGTATATTTTTAATATAATAACAGATTACTTTCCTACAACCTTTCCTTTTACTTAGGGATTGTTCATCAAGTTCACATTTTAAGTCCAACGAATACTCCTCTTGGAATTCCATAGATGTGGATGCCTTGTGGGGCAACAAGAGGTATTTGATCTACACCCACTTCAGTTGCTTGTTGGGGACCTTTTTATTCTCGACCCGTGAAGATTGCCGAGTCACTTTTCAGTGGCTGCCGCGTTGCGGAGTCCACACAGCAATCAATATTGATTGCATAATGAATGACAATCAATGCATCGTTTGACACTTTCCTCTTAAACACACACTCACACACTCACCTCCACAACTAGTTCTCTTGCCAAATTAGTTTAAAGCCAACTACAAGCCACTAAAAGCCATTTTAATTGCATTGAGTGAAGAGCCATTTCTGAGAGTTGAAAGTTCCATGCAAAAGATCCCAGCGATGATTCAATTGACATTCTAAACGGACAGAGAGCGGATGTTGATCCAATGACCCCGATTTCATCACCATCTCCACTTCCTGCCTCCATCCATTTGCCCTCTCCCTTCCTCTCCCCTATCCTTTCTCGCTGCTGTCCTTTTGAGTGTTTTTGGCTGCAGTCAACCGAGCTCAGACTGGTCAGTCAGCCGCACAATGACCGCCACTTGGATGCTGGTCCTGTTACAGTTGCCACTCGATTGCACGTCTCCATCTCCAGCACTGTATCCAGCTTCATCCTGTACCTGTTTTGTTATTTTTGTTACTGCGCATTTTTGAATTCCTTTTTTCGACTGACGGCAACCACTTTTATTTCGACCATGTTTTCGATGCATTGTTTGTTTTGTTTTGTTGCATTTGGTTTTTATTAAGCTGTCTGGTATTGCGCAATTTTAGCAGTTGCTACCTTTGGCTGCAACATGCTGCCAATTCATTAAACACCCTAATCCAAAATAAATTCAAGTTAATTGTAAACAATTGCAAGACTTGAAAAATAGAGAGAAGATGTCAAAAAGCAATTGTTTGATTAGTATCTTATTAATATAATATTAAAAGCGATTTAAAAAAATATATTTACTCCAGGTTTATAATTTTATCTTATGGCTTGATTTATGAGAGTTGGAAATAAATAAAATTTTCTTTCTGGACTTTCTACAATTTGTAATTTCTACAAGTTTCGGAATCTTTAAGGGGTACCTGGAATTCGTTCAATCCGTGAAGTTCATCTTCAACAGTTCCTTTTGTGCACATCACTCAATCGGTTCGTGTGATTCTGATATTTTCTAAATTGAACATATTTCCGTTCCAATTGTATCGGAGTTTTTCTTCTTTTTCACTTTTCTCAGTTCTTCACCAACGGAGAAACTCTGTAACAAGCATTTCCTGTTTGCTTCGGTTCGGCACTGAAGATCCAATTGAGTCAACTAAAGTGGTAACTTTAATATAAACAAAATTATTTAACCTGGCCAACATCAAACAAAAATTAACATGAATACATATTCGAAAAACAAACAATAAAAATATGCATTCAATTTATAAAAAACATCGGGTAATAAATGCAAATGAGAAATGTATTTTTTAGAAACACGTAAAAACCGAAACTCTTTGTTTAAATTGCGTGTGTTTTGCGCCATTATTTTAAAAATGTGTTTGTTTATATTGTGTATGTTTTTTTATACAGCATTTTTTTTAAATACGAGTAAATTTGTTGATATTTATTGACATTTTTTTAAAATCCTTCATTGGGTTCTGACTGTTTAAATCAATGTCTTTTATATTTCATTTTAATGCCAATCATCCATAACAAATTAATAAGCAAATCAAACTGAATAATTGTTATGAGTAGAGTTTTTTAACTTAATTTGGAATCTCATTTAAAACTTGGAGAAACTCTAAAAAAAAAACAGAATTTATTGTAATAAAAGTAAAAGTCGGTTATTTTTCTCGCATTTGAATCGCTTTTTACTTGACAACTTTTACTCACATTAAATTGTGAGCAAACTAGATTTTATGGAAATCACTGGAAATTAAAAGGAAAACTGCAGCCTACACATTAAGTGAAGGTGTTACATAAACTGCATTCTGCCAGGATCAGCATTTTAAATTTTTTTCTTGTTTCACTTTTGTTGTTGTTGTTGTTGTTTTTTGAGTGCGTGGTTAAAGCACGTTACATAAAATAAATATTTTAACAAGTGTTATTTTAATTGTGTGCAGTGCAACGCAGGCGAGGCAACAATTGCATGTGTGTCTTGTTGTTGTTGTTGTTGTTTTAGTTGTGGTTATTTATCTTTGTTTGCTCTGCCTGTGTATACAAATACACACACACACATACGCACACACGCACACACACAGTGTAATTGCAGGTATCTGCCCCATTTGCATGTAAGAATGCACAGAACTTTGCAACGGACACGTGTGGGCGCATAACTTTGTGGCATGTCGATGGGAAAGGACAGGGGGAGGGGTAGGGGGTGTTGTGAATGTGTTGCATATTCATGCGCAGATTTTTACTGGCTTTAGTCATTTTATCTGATTAACGCCTCACGCACAAGTCCCAGCTGCGTCCTTCAATCGAAACAGTGCCCCAATTTAATTTGCCAACAGGCGTCGCCGGCAACGACAAAAGTTTTCACTTTGTCACCTCTGCGGCAAGTGGAGGGGTGTTCTTGCTTGAGCCTGAGCCTGAGCCTGGCGGTTGCATAAATCAATTCAATTTGTAATAAATTTCAAACTTTTCATTTTATATTAATTTTATGCCAGCCCCCTGTCGTCCTTCGGGTTCGTCCCTACGCAAGAAATCAATTTTATTATAATAAAATAAGTGCAAGAAAAGTTGCGGGTCCTTGGTTAGTTTATCGTGTGCGGCCCCAGCATATTAATTCTTTTTTTCACTTTGCCAGCAACCAGCCTCCTGACCAATACTCTCTCTCTCTCTCTCTCTCTTTCTCTGTCTCCAAATCGTCCTTTCGCCTGCTGCTTCTGCTGCTGCCCATGTCCTCACTGCAGCTTAACAAATTGACTTTCCTCGGCGGCGACTCGCCTTAGTTTTTTGTTGCACACTTACGTGCTGTAGCCGTAGCTGGTTCCCCCCTCCCCCCCCCATTCTTTTGCTCTTTTTATTATGATTACGATTTGAGTTATTGCTGCAGGCAGTCGCAATATCAGGCAGCACCAGAGCCCAGGGAATGGGATCCTTTTATGGGCTGTCTGGTCGCGTTGTCGTCACTTTGTCTGCGGCATCGCCGCCAGTCGCCGCCAACTCAGCACATAATTTCCAATGCCAACTATTTTTGGGCGTTTCTGACAAATTAATATGCATTGATTGCTGAACGGCAGTCTCAAAAAGAATGGAATTAAGTAAGAAGTGGGTTAAGTGAGCAGTCGTTCATCTTTGAACAGAACAGAACGATTGGGATTCAACTCAATTATCAGGCTTTGAACGGACTGAGTTGAGTTTAAAAAATTAAATACCAATATTGACATGACAATATTCAAATAAAATCGTTTTTAAACTTCTATTAACTTTTGCCTTTACAAATCACACTGGCAAAAATGTTCTGAATTTGTAAACATTGCATAAATCCAGAGTTTCTGTCTCGATGCAAATAAAATCTGATTAAGCTTTCAGCTCTCACTTTTGGCAACCTACTTTCCTTAACTGCATCCGTTCCTTTTGTCTGGTCGTTTTCAATGCAATGCAATCAATTTGTGTAAAAAATTTTGTCATTTGTTAAATTGGAAATTTTCAGCTTCAGGTCATCATGTGCCATATGCCTGAATCGGTTGAACTGCATTTCTGACTTGGTCCAGTTTCCATGCTGGCAAATTCCTTTGCACATTTCAAATGCCCTTTGTGCAGGGCCGATTGTCCTCTTTTGGGAATATATCTTTGCCAGCCAGTAATGTAATGGAATTTTGTTGATAGACTAGCCGATGGCAAACTCAAAATGCATGCGTAGAGTGCAGGTATTGTTGATTTTTAATTGTGCATCCTCGTTGTGAGACAGGCAAATTAAATAATTTATAGCCTACTTGCCACAGAGCTGACAGAGACGACCACAAAGCACAAAACTCCAGATGCTATTAGGCTCCGAGTCTTCTGCTTCCTTCTGCTTCCCTGCCAAAGAAATCATTATTTAACCGAATGCTGTTTGCCTGCCTGCTGTTTGCAGATGTTCTTCTCGTTTTGTCTCCTAAAGACCCCCTCATCGCAAATTTGTGCAATTTGTGCTCCGGGAACAAGAAGCAGTCAAGAAAACAGCTCGTATATATTAAAGAGTCAGCAACGGTAAATACTTTAGGAACACTAGAGCTTAAGTACTTTTAAATATGCTAGTAGTATTCTTGACGTATAACATTAGTTGAGCTCTCTATATATTATTCAAGTCAAGTGGGAATGGTTCTAGTTCATATGATATTTTGTAACCGGCTTAAAATTTAACTTAAAGTTGAGGAATAGAAGTTGTTGGTCTATATTAGCTACAATTTATTCAGATATCTTGCAACGTTGAATCTTTTATCTATCTTATTGTGTGTATCATTAACAATGTGTAAAAATAGAATGACCTGGTTATGCAAAAGTGTGTAACAGCATTATGTTATCGATAACTTCCTCCGTTTACCAAATAAAATCGATATCAGATAGCAATATAAGCTATAGTATATAATAGATAGTTTTACAAATGAGTATGAATATTTATCGCTATAATATTGTTGATATGTTGAATGTTAATCCAGATCAAATATAATATGCAAGAGGAACTATTTTTCGTATTTTTTTTTCACAAACAAAATATACACATACATCTAACAAGTAGTTGGAGTGGGTTTACAGTGCTGCTGGTTAACAGATGGTTAAAAGTCGTAACAGTCGTAGAAGAACAGTAGATCCTGTGAAAATTATAGTCCGAAAATCGGCATTTGGGTATGGGTCGAACCTTCCAAAATACCATATGTTCGTCAAAACTCAACGCATTTTCAAAAGGTCGATTTAATCATAGTTTGGCCTTAAAGTTGAAAGCGTGATTTTGGGTATATATTTATATATATTTATTTGGTAAGCTCGTTTTTATTTTCTTTTGTTGGCCATTTTCCAACACTAGAAAATTTCGACAATTTTCTCGCCTCAGCTTGTGCTCTTAACAGCGTCCTCCATTACGTGGCGCATGTGGAATTTAATTGCGTACACGTCGCGACTAAACGATGGACAGACAATTGCTTTATGACTGCACAGAGACACACTCACACACACACACACACCTGAACACACCTGAACACACACATCTGCACCGACGACACAGAGTCGGTTTTATTGAAGTGTAACTCTTGACTGGACATTAAGATCGTCTGGTGTTTGCCTGATGCTCCTCCTTTGCCTGGCACCAGCGATGGCAGTCAAAGTGTTTATAGCGATGTCCCTCTTTCGTCTGGCACTGAAGCCCCCAGTGCCTGGCACCTGACAGCAGCTGCTGTTGGCTGCTGGCTGCTGACTGCAGTGAGACCTGGGCACTTGGACGCATCTTGGACTCATCATCAACGTCAAGTGGAGGCCATTGGAGGCAGCAGCGGATGCGGCTTTTGTTATTATTGTCGCTTGGTGTCGTCAGTTCGTCGTCGTCCTTTTGGGTGCTGAAAGTTGTGGCTTTTATGGTGCACTTTCGACGCAATTGGCTGTAGTGCTTCTTTCTCTCACTCACTTGCTTTGTATGTCACCGTCGACCATCAACACAATTAATTAAATGTTGCGCGAGGTGCAGACAGCGATGATGCAGCAGATGCCAGCCATCTGACGAAGATTATGACTCACTTGCTCAGGGCTTAGAGATGGGGAGCTTATGAGCATGAGCTTAAATTGAGAGAATCAATCGAGATGTCTTCGTTGAGATGTGATTTGTTTACAACCAATTAAGTCTCCTCAAAAAGGAGGTCAAATAAATTTGCCGACGTTGCCATATTGTAGTAAGAATCATTTCTAACTTGAGAACCAGACTTTTAAACATCGTGTTTATATCACGCTGAAATTTATATGGATTTAAAAATAAATATAGCTCGATTTCTAGGAACTGTTTGCCAAACTCTCGCAATTATACGAAATTAACGCTATTTCAGCTTGATTCTCAAAATTATGAAATGGAGTAATAAAACTAAGGGAAAATGGAAAATGGACAAGCGATACAACTTGAACTATAACAACACTTTAATTTATAATTAAACAATTTTTAGAAATATTATAACTACAAATAAACTTTGACAGCTCTTTCCGAAAAGATAACTTTAGCCGCCTCCTTTGTTTTATCACCGGTCAAGTTTGAAATATGCTAAATCACTGAAAATAACATTGTTAAATTTAATATTGTTAATTTAATACTAAATTTGACGACGGCATCTTATTGGTTGCATGCAGATAATTTTGCAAATACCACAATTACATTTGACATTTGAATGTTGAATGGTACAAAAACCTACATTTGGTATGAAAATCTAACCACAAGTTCAAAAAATTGATCAATTAAACGCCTGTGGCGAAGATTCACAAATAATCAAATATTTGTGACTTTATACTTAATAAGTTAAGAGTTGTACACATTTCTGCCCTAAGCCATTTCACTGTCATATTAAACTAAAATTGTGATGCCAAATTGTTGCACAAAAATGCCCCGAAGTCTGAATTAATAATGTTTCACTAGTCATTAAATCAAATAAATGTTCAACTCAAAATGATGTAAGTCAACTTTGAATTAGAAACTTCATCAAGTCTAATGGCTTTTTCGTTGACATCCGTTGCATTAATTCCATGTTTGCCGCACTGCTAACAATATTAAAATCTTTATCAAATCGAAATTAAAAACCAGTTTGAATTGCTTCCTTGCGAGCCCCCCCTTTATCCACATACCATCCACCACCCATAACTGGAGTAGAGTCATTCTCTCGCAGATCTACATCCGCCTGGTCTGGTCTGGCCATAAAACTTTAAATAAATATGCAGCGTGTGCTGCCGTTTGCCATGGTGAAGCGGATGTAGTCTTCCAGTTCTGTCTGCTCCGTAACCGATAACATCATTATTGATGAAGACGTGGGTGGCCGGAGCAGGGCGGGGGGGATTGTGGCAGGACAGAAGTCACTGCTGGCAAATGGCAAAAAGGCAGCAAAGCGTGCGCCGCACGAACAGATTGCAGGAATGTGCCTCAGCTGCCGCTGCCACTGCCACTGCCACAGCCACACGGCTACGGCTCGCACTTCCGACTGGGGCATTGGGTAGAATACGCCTGGGACTCCGGCATTGGCACTTGGGGTGCATGGGATGTTTGGGCTGAGGTGCTGGTTGCTGGTTGCCGGGTGGGTGTCGTCCGCTCGTTTAGAGATTGGAAATCGTAGACATCGTCGACGTAGCAGTCGTTGTCGTAATAACTGTAATTGATTTTTGATTTGTGATTTAATTTAACAAAGTTAAATGAATTGAAGTGAGGAGACGACGCCGTCGTCTCGTTGCTGCTGCAACAGAGTGAGCTGTGGCAGGAGTAAGCCGGGCTTAGCTTATGTCTTTTCCCGTTGCTCATCAGAGTCTTTGCAGAGCTTTGAGGCAGATGGAAAATTTATTAAGTTACATTTCTTACAACCCACATGCAAATCAGACTTAAGATTAAGCTAAATGCTCGTCACAAGTGTCGATTGCCATCATTCTAGAATCGGTTGGTTGTTTTAAACCATATTTAATTTTATTTATTTATTCTTTATTTATTTAATGGCGACACATTTTTGAAAAGGGTTTTATTAAATTAAAATTATGTATTAAGTAATATAAAATTAAAAGGAAGAAATTAAATAAAAAACATCAAAAATGAAAAATACACATAAATAAAATAAAGAACTTAGTAAATACATATGGGGATACGACATGGATAACTCTATTATTTATTAATTATAATAATTTATCTTAATCGCAAGTTACATGGTGAAATCAAAATAGGTTTGAAACCATTTCCAACACTAAAATTAGGTAATTTATTGAACTGGTAAAGGACATTACTTTATAGACTTTCTTGATATTAGTAAAGCTATCTCCGTTTATAAAATTGTTAAATTTCCTAAAGTTTTCATTTAAACCAGAGGTGTTTGTTTTCCAAGAAATTATAAATATATTTTAAGCAATTTGTTAAAGATCGTCAACATTCAAGCGCTTACTTAGTTCCAGCTTATTGATTTAAGAAAGTTGTTGTATGAATAAGTAATTTATGTTTCTACTTTAGAGATACTTTTCAGTTCAAGTATGTGATTGTTTGTCTTATCAATGTATTAAGTTCGTTAACTATATATATAAAATATTTATATGTCCTGAAATCGAATTGCAATGTTTTCTTTCATTATTTGGAATCCTAATGCAACTCTGCTCTAATATTGCCACAAGTATCACATTTTTAAAGTCTCGTTAAGGATTTGCTTTATTCACAATAAGGCTGAATCCTTTTTTTTTTCAAATATTTATTTCCCAATACTTCTTTTGTGCTTTTCATGCTTTCAATTCAAATGGATAAAATAATGTTTTTGAGCAAACCCATTTGTTGTTCGCTTTTCAGTTGCTTCCAGACCTGGTCCTTCGTTTGCTTTGTCATTGCATAGGAAATTAATTCCCATTTCTGAAGCTACACATTTTTGGTGGTTGCTAATTTCATTAGGCAAGGCAAGAGCCCGCCAGGAGCCCAGGCAGTACTCCAAAATTTGGCCAATTCAACTTCATTTGTGAGCAAACAGCCAACAGCCAACAGCTGAACTGAAACTCCACAGTGAATAACAACAACGAGCGCAACTCTTGACTTGATTTTATGAGTTTTGGGCCAACTAGAAATTACTGCAATAACAGTAAAGCAACCCCAGGCTCACAGATGAACCCCAGTCGCAACTGTCGTAACTGTGCAACCCTCTGGCCAATCATATTGAAAACTTTAGCTACGCCAGAATCCAGAAACCCCATTCTATGAAGAACCCCTCCCCTCCCTCGTAGTGTGTGTGTGTTTCTGACTAATTCTACATTTTAATTGATGCTCGTTTTGTTTTATGAGATTGCTGGCTGGAAGCTACAAGCCATCAGATACTCGCCTCAACCCGCCTGCTCGACCCAATTGTGCCGCAACTGCATTGTCATTTGCATATCTTGCCGGTATTTGCCACTGCCACAAGCACAAGTTTATGGGCCACTGGGCTGTGGTTTACTTTTCCACGCCATCAAATCGCAGCCACCCAACCAATGACTGGCATAATTCACACGCCAATGACTTTGAAATCAGCGTAATACATATATATATATATATATATGTATACATATATGTTTATGTGTGTGTGTGTGCATGTTTATATTTATAGCAATATGCATTGTGCGTTATATGGCACATCTTGGAAATCTTATCGGGTGTAGCACAGCTCATGTAACGTGGAAATCGCTCGAATATTGAAATTGGCAATTTTGATATTCATTAAATGCGTCATTCCGACCCGCTCCCATTCCCGGCTGGCTGCCACTGTGGCAGGCAGCATCATCTGTTCATGGGAGCGTGCTTATCCTGGCATCAGCTTTCGCACAGAGCACCAATCAAGTTCCATAAGCGTCAACGTCGCTAAGCAGCGAAATCAATAGGGCCCGGACTAAGTCTAATACTGACTTGTTGGGATTGGGTTTGGGTTTGGGTTTGGGATTGGGTTGGGGTTGGGCTAGGGTGACGTGTATCTCATTTACGATAACCGCAAAGGAATTTCACACGCTCTTCCACATATTTAATTTGTTATCGGTGTACTTAAAATTTCGATTCATTATGAAGCGCTCCGTTTGATTTAAAGCTTTAACACGTTTTCCCTTCAAACATAAATACATGTCTGTATATATTTTGTATGTTGGGGGGCGTAATCCAGCCCACTTCCTCTTGGCTGTGTAAATTTCATCAAAATAAATACAATTTATAGCGTAATAAGCCAATTTATGCGCCATGTTCGTTTTTCTAGCTAAGAAACGCACAATTTGCATAAATTTACGCTTCTGCGATGGGAATTGTTGGGGCACATGTTACTTAACACGATTATATGGCAAATGTTAAATGTATAAATGGCAAATAAATAATATTTGATTGCCCCATCCCAAAACAGTACATAACTTAGACCCGCTGAGTTATTGTTTAACTTGCCCCCTACGAATTGCAAAGTAGACCCAGCTCCCAAATCTCAGCCTAATCTTTCTTAGAATCTTGGCAGTGCCGGATTTAATGGCCCAACGTTGACCAAGAAATGGAAGAAATACGCTCACAATGTAATCAAAGCTTTACATTATTGTAAATTATAGTAAAAAATCAGCTAGAATAATATTAAAATTAATCATTTCTGTTTTCAGTTTCAAATTTAAATATTTGGGAGTATTCAATTACAAAATACTGTAAATATTTTGCTTGTTAAAAAATAATAAAACCAGGTAAAAAATAATATTAAAAAAGAGGTAAGACTTTATTACCTAATATGGTAGTAATATTCAGTTAATACTATTTTAATCGAAAGCATAGTTTATCTTAATTAGAATCACTAGCAGAGTCAATAAACTCACTTGTGAATTGCATATTTTTTCACTAATAAGAAATATATTTACAAATACAACACTATCAAAATTGGCTGTTTCTGATTTTCTTAACCACATTTAGTGGAACTTTTTCTTTTCGAAACAATTGTAGAATCTGTAGATCGAAGTAATTAAAACGGTGCGATAACAAATGTCGCTTAGAGCCAAAAAGAACAGAATGAAAGGAAAACAATTTAAGTATAGCAATCACAAAAGAGCAGACCGAAGAAAACATTCCACAAGAGAAATGACAAAAACAAATCAGCTTTGACAAATTTGTATGTGAAAAAACAAAAAAAAAAAAACAAAAGAGAAAACAAAGCGAATTAAAAAAGAGAAAAATGTCACACAGGGCGTATGAGCCACATTTTTAATTTCTGAACATTGTTGCCGTAATTGGTGTGGCAGCTTAACTGACGAAGAAGAAAAGTGGAAAAGTAAAAGTGGAAAAATGTGTGATAGAGAGACAGAGAAAGAGAGAGGGAGATAGCTGTCAACAGCGCTTTAGTTTCTATAGAGTACAATTGGACATGGATATCATTTGTAAAAACAGTTGTTGTTTGTTAAGTCAATTTAATTTGTGACCAAACTTATTTAATCACAGTCGAAATATTTGACTGCCTCAAAAGGAAAACCTATGTTGTATAAATATATAACTATAGTTATTCAAAAAGTTGTCTTCTCCTTAATTGAGTTAACCTTTGATTATGTCGCTTCCTGTTCGCTGTTTTAGCAATTTGCTTTTAAGCTTCGCAAGTGGAGCTTGTGGGGCAATGATGCACTAGCCTGGAAATTATTCTTCTGGCCCAAGTGATAAATTGTGTACTGGATGCAGTGCTGCACTAGGCTCTAAGTGAAAAATAAAAAAAATTGCGTTTACAAAAGATAAACAACACAATGGGTGAGAGAACAAGGGGTTGTGTCGGTGTCAGAGGGGGCAGCATAAAGTAAAACTGTATTTAATTAACCGACATTGCAATTACAAATTCTGTGCAGCGCGGCGCACTGAACCAATGCCATGTCCATGGCCTGGACTCTGCACCTCCGTTCCTCCACTCCTCAGCCCGGCTCCCCCCTGACCAAAAGGCAACATCAGAATCACCAGCTGTTCGGCATACTAAAAAGGACTCAAAGCCCAAGCGACCAGCTCTACACAGGCAGACGGCAGCAAAACAATTTCATTTTGTCCACCATCACCACCACCGGCAGCAGGACGAGCTCTGCCTGCAGAGACGTGGTCAGCAGGGATATTCCTACAGCTACAGCTACAACAGCTACAGTTACAGTTAGCCAGGAGTGTACACAATGCAGCAGTTTCGAGGCATGCAAACAAAAGCTGAAAAGCGCAGTGGAAACTGCAGTGGAGCCTTCTTGGTTGCCTTCGCCTTTTGTTTATGGCTTCGACAATTTACACCTTAAAGAAGTGGAAGCTTCCTTTATCATTCCTCAACTTTGTCCTGACTGCAAAAAATTAACAGTAGCCAAGTTATCTCCACACTGCCAGCTGGCAACAGCCCCAACAGCAGTAGCTCCTTATCAGTTTTGTATACAGTCCTCGGCAGCAGTCAGGAGAGCTCCTCGCAGCGCTCCTTTGCCACTTTTAAAAATGGTAAAAGAAAGTTGTGAATAACTCAAAGTCTTAATGAATTATGGCTTCGCGCTCCCATTCTCCAATCCCCATCTCCAATCCCCACTCCCCACTGCCATTTCCATTGCCGTTTCCTTTGATTTTGCTTTTGGGCTCTGTTGTCTGTTGACTCGTCCACATTTGCAAGTTGCCAAAGTTGAAATGAGCTCGAAGTTGGCTCATTCCAGAAGTTATGGCTGATTTGTGAGAGCGATAATAGTGATTATGACCATTATGAAGGCGAATCGATGTTCATTCAGTTTTAAATTAGTTTATTCTGTATCTTTTGTAGATGCGTTTGCTTATTGGCTCTTTGCTTACCTGTCTCATTTGTAGCTTACTCCTGTACCTCTCCAAAACTTTAAGTTTAACTCTAGATTTTTATTCGTTTAAGTAAATTACAAAATGCCCCATAGAAAAAATACATCTTCCTATCCAAATCCAACTCTTGTTTTTGATTTATTTTATAAGTTGTCATACGATTTTTTAAATTATTTTGATTTTTTTTTAGGAATGACTAATTTAGCATGGGTTACTCTATAAAATGTCTTTGTCTCTTTGTTCTAATAACTTTAAAAGCTTCCATTATTTAGCTTATTGTTATTATTATTGTGATTGCGATGAACTCAACAACAAATGCAGAATAAACGCAAAGTTGTAGTTGTGCTCGTTTAACAACTGAGCTGCCCCAAACGAAAGATTACATACATACACATAACACACATGTATGTAAATAATGAGAACAACAAACTTATAGAAACTTAGCAGTACACATCGAGCCGGAGGGCAACAACAGTCCCCCCCATAAATCAAATTCCAAAGCATAAAATCTAAACAACTAAAATGAATGTTGCAAGCCAGCCAAGAGAACAAGGACAACAAACAAATAATTTCGTGTCATACACTGATGAAAGTTTTGTTCCCTTTCCCTCTCTCAACACTCACTCTCTCTCTCTCTCTCTCTCTCTCTATCTATCTCTCTATCTATCTCTCTCAATCTGTGATGCTCTTTAGAATGTGCACTGCAGAAAATTAAGCAATTTAATTTAATAGATACAAAGCATCAGCGTCAGGCGTTAGTGAAATTGTGCACTGTGCGAAATTACTGCCATAAACTGGGTGAAACATTCTTGTATTTTTGTATGTATGTATGTAGCTAGCCCTTAGTTTTGCATCATGCCCAGCTGCAGAACAATAACTCAACACATATTTAAATGTACAACCCTCTGCTGCTTTCTGCTGCTCCCCCTCCCCCTCCCCTCCCCCTCATTCATTCGTTGCAACGCCCCAATGACCAATGCACTTGGAGCCAGTTGCTGCAACTGCCGCTTGCTCTGGCTGTCCAGCAAATGAAAATTTAGTGTGCATGTTCCTGCTGCCAGAAGCAGTGCCACAGTTCCAGTTCCACATCCACTTCCACAGCCCTCCCCAACCCATATGAAATATGTTTGTGGCAGTTGTCGTTGTGTAAAAGTTGTTGCAGCAGAACTGCGTCGCATCGAAAGCTAAATCAAAATTTCTATGAGCCGCAACTACTGCCACCAGCAGCGGCAGCAGCAGCAGCAGCAGCAGCAGTTGAAGATGACTTCCATCTGAGTCTGCTAAGCAACTAATTTCAGCTTAACCCACTTTTCCAAAGCAATTACCGTTGCTGACCCTCGGTGGCCATCGCCCTGATTTATGGCATTACGTAGCACAACAAATGCAGGCTGACAACGGATTGCGAACTGTGTTTTTACTGCCAATGAAAGGACTGAAAGACTCAAAATCGCCATTTAATGCAGGAGAAGATAAATTATTATAGCAACAGCAACAACAACAACAACAGCAACAGCAACAACAACAGCAACAACAACAACAGCAACAACAACAAAGACAACGATGACAACGGCAGTTGTGAGGGGAGCGTCTGCTGTCAGCAAACCGGAGATCAGGCAACATCCGTTTCATAAACGGATGTCCGGTTTGTTCGCACGTTCACGCTGTGCTGCCATTGAGAAAAACAGTTGTACGTTCACCCCCTCCTGCCTCCTCCCCTCAACGGAGTTGTTCACTTAGGCATAAAGTGGAACAGAGTCTGGGCCTAGAGGCCCCCCTCTGAAGAAAGTCGTATTTTCTTTCGTGACACGAACACAAAAGGTCGACATCAATTAATATAAACACAATATATTTTAGTATATCTTAGATAATATATATATGTATGTGTTTATAAATAAATTATTTAAGTTATTATACAAATATGAAACAGACATAAACAACATTGCTTCTGTTTTAAATAAGATGTGGCACGTTTGTGATTCTTAGTATTTATTTGTATCTTTTCGTGTTGAGAAAAAAATGCAAATAAAAGGCTCATCTGCAGTTGTTGGCAGTTGTCCTTGTTTACAATGCGCAACAGGAAGATGCTCTGTATTTTATATATATATAGCTATATATCTTTAAAATATTCTTGCAAATGAATAAGAATTTACCAATTTTAATGAGTGGATGTCAGAAGAAAACATGTCTCAAGACTGAAAAGTAAACCTTTACTTTGTTTACTTCGCGTGTGATTTGCAATTGAATTGATATGTTAATGGATAAGTTTGACTACATCTTGATTTGTCGCCGACATCTGCTCAATTTGGTAGCTTGAAGCTGTGATTCTATTAAGATTGACACCTGCACAGCTGTTTTGTTCAATTTGTGTGCAACGTATTTGTCCAAGGATTGCTGGCATTGCCCCCTCCACACTCGAATCTTTGGGCACAATTGCGATGCAGGTTGGAGGCGAATTTGATTTTATTTCACTGACAACAACCGACAGACAGACAGACAGACAAAGAGGCAGACAGATAAACAGATTGGCACCGTGTTGAAATATTACGCGAATTTAGCATTTCAATAGAAAATCGAATATTTCAAGTGGCTGGTAATGACATTTTCTCAAGTGCGAGTAGCAAGCAGTTCACCAAGAATCCGGCGGGTAAACCGAACCCATTCCCAGTCATTCCGTCATTCCTTCAGTAGTCACATTTCTGAGGTAACCACGCGAGTTTGTGTGGTGGGTGGTGTGTGGTGGGTGGTGCTGGAGCGGTAATTGAAGCTGCCATCTGATTTATTAACTCAATTATGGCCCAGGAAACCAACCCCAGCATCCATCGAGCACAAGGGGAGTGTTATTCTGTTAATGCAGAGAAAAATTGATGCAAATTTGCAAAAAAAAAAAAAATCCACTTAAATTCTGTGCATAATTCGATTCGCACAAAAAAAAAATCAGATTAATCGAAATATATTCAATGAAAACGAGCAAAAGCAGAAGGGGAAAAGGTGCTAACGGAAACAACATTTCTTGTAGTGTTTACATACATACATATATGTATATGATATGTATGTATTTAAATCAATATAAATAATTTCTAGATATAAGTGAACATTAACTAGTTTGAAGCATACGCTATTCACTAGGTCTGCTCCTCGTTTGGGCATCTTTAACTGCTAAGCCCTCAAATTAGCTGCGGAGTTCCATTCCAGGCCTTTAAGGACTTTGTCCTGGCTTAACTGTACACTTGCTCATAATTTATGAGCTCAGTTCCAATGGCAAATATTGTCATCCGTTTCCTTTTTGGGTTGTAGTTCGACTCCATTAGACAATTACGAAGTAGGCTTTTAGCCGTGGCCCAAACTCTTCGGCTATCTTTGCGCTTTGCTAATTATTTCTTAATGTCGCCTGTCAGTGAAAGGCCTGCCATTTCCGCTTCCGCTGTAACTGAAACTGAAACTGAAGCTGAAACTGTCAATGGAGTGCGGTGGCATCATCAATCTGAATCAGAATACAATAGCGCTGCTTATTACCAGTTTACGTACTTATTAAGAGAGATGGTCTTTTGAGTGTAGTCTACTCAGTCTACACTCCTCGTTCCCTTCAAGCACTCATTATTAGCAGCCATAACTAAGTGCATTTAAATTTACAGAAAGCACAACACAGCACAGCTGGCCTTACAACTAACTACTTACATCCAAGTGCAACGAGGGCTACACAAGTGGGTGCCGACAGTTGCCACTCGGTGTCAAATTACGAATAATTATATGGGAAGGCATGACACAATCGCAACTAGGAAACTTGCTGCGTGTTGCTGCACCTGGCAGTTAACTGTACTAGGTGCAAACTGGCCCAATTGGCTGCATGTGTTGCTCTTGCTGTTGCCGCCACTTGTGGTCATGCTGACCTTGTCATGAGCCCGGCTGCTGCTGCTGCTGTTGCCACTGCAGCTTGTGATAATGATGATTGTTGTCGTTGTCGTTGTCGTGGTGGACTGACTCCCCATAATGGGGAGGGTCGTAGAATTCATCGCTACACTTATCAGAAGTGCAATTATAAAAGTTGTGCAGCACCAGTTTAATTTTATTGGCTAATTTAAATTGGATACTTGCTAATCTGCTTTTATTTTCGGGTCAGCAGAACTTTGAAATACCAAATATAATAAATAAATAAATGTAGTTATGTGTTTATCTGATTGAATTGCAAATTAGCATAGTTTCCTTAAAATTCATCCAATTGACAGAATCGCTTAAAAAGGGAACAAAAATATGTGTGCTTAAATAAAGAGGTAAAAGCTAAACTCAGTCTGGAGTGCGGATTCAAATCTAAATAGAGTTTTCCACAAGTCACTCAGATGAGCAGATGAGACTTATCAATCAAGGACGGCATCCATCGAATGGCATCCAGGAGCGATTTATAGTTTGCAATTTAAGAATTTGCAATTTAAGAATTGATTATGATATAAAAAATGAGTGCTTATTAAAATCATTTTGAAGAAACCTCTACTTGGCAATGCTATACAGAAATTAATAACGTTCGGCATAAGTTAGTATTTCATTAGAGCCAGGTCATAAATTTTCAAATGATTATTTAAAAATTTAATTTTATTCTGAGAATTGAGTAAAGTCCTTAAAGACATAATTGGAAACGCATCGGTAATTAATTAAAATTAATAAATGAATTGCCTCTAAGCAGTATCTATCCTCATCAACTGATCTGTTCAGATCTGCTGTCAAATACGCAATTTAGTGCTGATAACAGAAATCCAATTCTTATCTTAGCTCTTTTTCTAATGAGCACTAAATTCTGTGTGAATTGGAATCGTGAAATCTTCAGTTATGCAATCTTATTCACATGTGCCTGGAATTTGCTGGTTCCTTTGCGAGTTTAATGTCCTGTTCAAGTCATTTGTACCCATTGCATTGTTTCCATATGTGTGTGTTTGTGGGAGTGTGTGTGTGTGTGTGTGTGGGCGTGGGCCATAATGCTGACAACGTTGTAGTCCTGTGGCCATTGTCTGCCACTATGGCGACTATTGTGCTTCCTTTTGTTTCTGTGCATCGCGCGCCGTCGTCTAATAAAAGCGCCTCATAATGTGGGTCATTGTACCGCCATATGGCGCTGCATTTGTCACTGCTAACGAGAACCACATCAAGAACAGCAAGTAAGAGTGCCCAAGTCGAGAAAGCTCGACTAGCAGATGCCCTGAGCCGAACGCTCTAACAATCATAGATTGTACTCGTATATACTCTTTATAAATATGAATTAAGCATATGTTGGCATTATTGTAATGAAAATTCCGTTTTAGAGTTATCTGGCAATCGAGATCTCAGGCTCTAGCTTAATTCGGCTGATGATTCAGGTTATAGACTTAATGGGCTCTGAGATATTTTGCATTGCACAAATTTATAAAAATAACAAAGAAATAGCAACAAGTGAGTGCCTCGGGGCGTCTAATTGCAAATGCAGTCGCCTGCAAGTCGCCTAAAGTCGCAGTTGTTGCATTGATGCATAGGCGCCTCCAGCCAATTAAGCAACTGCGGCACAATAGCTTCAATATTAATTCGTATTGATGTATTTCTAAGTGATATCAACTCAGTCAGAAGCTTGAATTGCAAAGCGAATTTAATTTCTCAGAAGCACATAATCAAAATCAAAGCAGGTTACCTCAGGCATTTATAAATCAGGTTAGTTTTGATTTCACTTCTTGTGTTTCCGAAGCAATTTAATTCGCATTGGAAATCGAGCTTCTGATAATGTGTAACATGAAATTACTAATTCAAAATAATTGAATATTATGTTTCTTGCTAATTCCACTGCGATTGCGACTGCATAGGGGCTATTCATGTATTTCTCTGTGGTCTACTCTGCTGAATTGCTTAAATTGAAAATTCATGAATGATCTAAAATATATTGTATTTTTTTTAGATTTATTGGTTGATTGTCGGTCATACTCGTATTTATATATTTGCTATTTATTTGTATTTTGTCGCAAACTTATGAATTCAGGAAGTTATCGATAAGATTAAATTCGCTTTTTTCGCCTCTGACACGAATAGACAGAGCAAAATGATTAAATCGACTTGGCCTTTGATCCTGATCAATATTTTATTTACCTTATGGGGTCTTTAGGCTGCCACATTTAATAAATGGAAGCACTTAAAAGTATGCAATTGTTTTAATGACAGGCGAATTGGTTGAGCGATTTTTCCGCCAGGTGGCGCCATGCGCACTATTTATTTTTATTACATTTAACTACTTTAAGCTTTTCAATGCATTTGTTGTAGACTTAAGCGCGTTATTATCCAGAGCTACTGCCTTTTGAATATATATTATATATTTCTTTTAAATAAATATAAATGCAGTGCAAAAATATTTTAATTTTATTAAAAGCTGCTGAAATGTAAATTGAATGCAACAATATCGAAACCTTTTTCTACACATTTGAGATTGAGATATTTTATATGCATATTACGATAATATAATTGTAATTTCGCAATGTCTATTACAAATATTTTAGATACATATTTGTTAGATGGCTCTGCACTTTGCTATTATTAAATTAAAAAAAACTTGAAATTAAAATAATTATATGCATCTGTAAATGAATAAATTTAAATACTTATAATATGAAGTCAATGTATCTTTAGGAAAAATAAACGTATTTTAAAAATGTTTCATTTGTCTCATTGGCACCTTCGAACTTGAAACTAATTAAAGTTTACATAACTCTTACGACAATCAATGTAGTGAACGGTTGCCAAAGTCATTAAACATTTGTCGTGGATGCAATTGAGATGTTTGACAGGTGATAAATGATCCAAACAAATTTGTAGCTCAGTTTTGCGACTTTCCGATTTGTTATTCCACAGAATCTGAAGCCACTGCATTCAACATTCAAATATTCGCCTTTGAGCGCATTTAAGACACATTTCCAATTTGTAATAAAAAAAAAATGTAAAAAACTGTGGGGCTTTGGGTGCTTTAGAAAGTACGAGTTTTGTTTTTCTATATGAACGAGTAGAAGCATACTTATAAAAAAAGGAAACAACTGCTGGTCAATCAAGTTTTAGTTTGCAATAAAGTGCAGCAAATGTTGCAAAAAGAAAGGCCCGCATCAGGCAGGCAAAGTGATAGATTCGCTAACTCATTGAATCAGGTTACCAGCCCAAGCGGACGGATGGACAGACGCCGAGACAGACTGACAGGCGGACCCACAATTCGAGCAGCTGCTACAAAGCATTCCTCGCCAGCTTCTCTGAGCGCCTTTCACTCTTCCGCTGCTTCAGTTAGCTGCAAGTCAAAGCCGGCAACCAGGCACCAGGCACCAGTCACCCAGGCACCCAGGCACCAGTTCCAGCCACAGCCATCACCAAGAGATCTTTGGCATCGATTTGTTTGTGTGTTTGTGTTATCGCTGCACTTCTATAATTTTATGGCACCGACGCCAATTTCCATAGCCCGGAGTTACGACTCCAAATGCGACTCGATCGCTATGTTCGAGACTTGTCAGTTCCTGGGCAATGAAGACATATTATGGTTGTAAGCGAGGCACTTATGGCTGCCCCATGGCTTTGTGCTCTTGTTTAATGAGGGAAATGGAAATGGCTTTGTAATTGCAATAGTGCGAAAATACTCTCAAATACACTTAATATAATAGTAACCCATAATAACTAATAAAAACTTAAATGGCACTGGACTCATTCGGAATTGGTGAAACTTCTAGGAACACAGAAACTAAAGGCATTTTTGACTATGTTTGTAGTGTTTGCTAGCTTCGACTGAAAAGCATTAAGATTAGCCTGAAACGAGAATTGTCGATTGCTCATTTCTGTGCTATTGACGAACATTTCTCCAGAATGTGTTCCTAAGTCTCGTCGAATGCAAGACTGATTCTTTTATTATCTAAGAAAGTTTTTGCCTAAGGTTGCACAGAGTTGTAAAAAATAATTTCCAGCTCCAAAAGTAGGTTGCGACTAGTTTTCGCTCTTTGGTAGCATTTCTAGTCGGATTTTTTGGTTTACATAGCGTTGTTCAACACGATTTGGGCCCCCAGAAAGTTGACCAATAATATAGATGAGATGTTCTTATGAGTAATTATTAAGGTCAATATACTTCTGTATGGGGTTTATTTACGAACAAGAAGTCGACATTCTAAAATCCACAAATCCATGTTGAAGAACTCTTTTTTGTAGCTAATCGTATATTACCAAAGTACATATCCAAAACACTGTCATTCTTCCTGTTGACTTCCCTTCTAATACTCTATATTTAGATATTTTGTCACACCTTTTTAAATGGGAATGTGCAGTGCGTAAGTAATCAAGGATCAAGGACATCAGAGTATACCGCAGTCGGTTATATCCTTTTGCAGTCACTGTTTATTGGTTTCTTGAATATTGAATATTTTCAAATCTGCTTTTAAATATTTCGCCAAATATTATGAACAATTCGGAAAATTCTGGTGTGTAAGTAAGTACATGATTATATACATATTATGTATATTAGGAAACTTTTCTCAACATGCTTATAATTTGCCATGCGAATCGCACTAAAGAATAAGTTTGTGGCACGCCCCGTAACCCCGCCCCTTTGCACTTCCAGCCCATTCCCATTCTCAATATGGTGGGGAGTGCAATTTTCAACTCTCTCATGCAGAGTTTCACATTGTTCCATTGTCTGTGTGTGTGTGTGTGTGTGCTTGTGTGTGTGTGTCAGTATTACGCCAACGGACAATGGCAAAAGTTTCTGTTACGGCTCGATAAAGTATCTGTTAGATACAATTTACAATATTTCGCTAGCGCCCGGCGCACAAGTGAAAGTTTTTCGCCTGCCCAAAAAGTATGGCTTTAATGATAATGACTTTAGCTGAGCAAAAAGTGGCGCAAAGTTTAGAATACGCCAACGAAACGCTTTTGGGGATTCTCCAAATGCCAAACAGCAGAAGTTTACCACATCCACACCCATGTATGCCACACACACACACACACACACACACATAGAACACAACATGCACAAAAGATACGCAACGAGTTGCGCAAAAAGTTTTCTACGTGTCGGTTTTGCAACATGAAATTGATAAGACATTTTGAGTTTTCAGAGTGTACAAAATGCACACAAAAAGTGGACAAATTTTCCAAGAATCATAGAATATGTAACGATTGCGTGTTCAGCGGCAACTTTCAATGCAGAACATTCATTGAAGTAATATTCCCCCAAAGCCATCAGCGTTTTCTTAAATATTCCAGACTTGAGTGAACTCAACACATTCGTAAATTGTCAAGAACACTTAATCCAGTCAAGTATTTAATATTTCAAATATTTATAATAATTTATGCATGAATATAAATATTTATGTATTTTCAGAGTATTCTCTGTAAACAAAGCAGATGGAAAAGTTATCTTTGACAAGCCGTAGATTAAATATTTTTGGAGACCACAAATAGTCTCAATCTGTTTGTCAAATTTATTTTTAATGTGTTCGCGTTTTAATAAAATAATTTTTGCATATAACGAATATTAAAAAAAAAAAATTGCGTCTTACATAAATATTTTTCTTATGATTCAAATTGGATGTCTGCCATTGAACTGAATTTTTAAAATGTTTGTTGCTTTATTTTAGTTTAGTTTACCAAACAAAGTTTCATCAAGATTTCTCTTAAACTAAGTTGGGCACATTTAAGCCTAAAAATTAAGACAGACGGACTTGACTATATGTGATCAAGATATATATATAAATATAAATGATATGATCGGAGAGGTCTTCTCTAATGAGTCGCAAATTAGAAAATAAATTTTCAAATATTCTCCACAAGCGTATGAAAAGAACAGTTTTAAAAGTGACACTTTTTTGTTAAGTTTTATCACTTACTTTAAGTTTAATTAAGTTAACGTCACTCCCATATTATTTTATATATTATATATTATTAATTAAGTCTTTTTTGAGCACTAAAACCATTTAAATTTGGCTCTAACCTAGATCGTTACTATCTAAAGATCCCAAAAATTAGCTAGCCCTTCTAAGCAACACGATCTTGGCTTGCAACGATTTAATTTTATCGCAGAGTCACAGTAACAACAACCTCAGCGATTTATTGCATCAGTCACAACAACAACAACAACAACAACAAAAACAACAGCAACAACAATAAAACTCAACATTCGCTAACGTTGTAATCGCCCAAGAGATACAATAAAAAAAATCACAAAAAACAAAACAAGCAACCTCAGCAGCCCAAAAGGCTACCAGCTAAACGAGCCGAGCTCAGTCTGCAGTCTTCAGTCTGCAGTCTTCTGTCTGCAGTCTTCTGTCTGCAGTCTTCAGTCTGCTGTCTTCTATCCTGCGTCTCCAGTCTTCATTCTTCAGTGCTTAGTATCTGGTCTCTGGCATTTCGGCAGCCTCATCAACGCGCTAATCTTGTTGTTGTTGTTTGTTGTTGTTGTTTGTTGTTGTTATTGTTTGTTGTTGTTGTTGTTGCTTGTCGTTGTCGTTGTCGGCAACGTCCTCATCATCAGCATCTCGAACCTCGAACCTGGACTCTCTCAGGCTGTTAAGAGTTCAACTCGTGATGTTAGTGGTTCAAGACAAGGCAGCGATTTCCTCATTGGTCCACTATTCTCTGGTGTTTGTTGTTTTCCTTTGTTGCAGTTGTTGCTGTTGTTGTTGCTGTTGTTGCTGTTGTCTCTGGCGACATTCTGTCAAGACGATCACGAAGCATTCGTAACACATTTGTTGCAATTTTCGTCGCTATTTGTTACGGTTCAAGAGAGGTTGTTCCACGGGGAGAATCTCAATTCCAACTGGGCTCCGCTGCTGCTGTTGTCGCCGCCTCGGCGGAAATTAGCAACGTGTAAAATATGCACTAGCTGGCCACAAAATGTGGCACGAGCAAGACGCTGGTTGCAAGTCGCGTTGTCGCTCGGGTTCTTCACTCTCAATGCAGATCATAAAGAACTCAGCAGCAACTATTGCTGACAACTGCAGCAACTGCTGCTCATGTGAACAGAGCTGATTATTTTGCTGTTGAAAGTGGCAAGCACTAAACGACAATTGCTGCAACTTAACTATAAATCTAATCAGATTATTTTCTATGCAACACACAAATAAATTCCGTTCTGTTATCATATTATTATCTTTATATGACAATAATTCCAAATATTTATTTTATTTAAAATGTTTTTTCTTTTTTTTTCTTTTTCATTCTTTTATTTTTTGTTTAGGAAAGAATTGCTTTTTCTCTTTTCTTTTTCCTTTTTGCATATATGCTAAGCTCAGCTTCTCATGTGGCCTTTTTCTAGAGAATTTCCCTCACAATTTGCCCTGGAGCAACATCAATCACTTCACTTGAAACCCAATCAATTATCAATTGCTTTGCATTCTCAACGGAGCCAGGTGCACAATGCTAACCCCAGTTGCCCCTTGCCACCGCCGCCCACGTCTGTTCATATAATAGTCCTCTAATTGTTTAATTGAGACCCTGTGCAACAACAGGAACAGCAACAGTAACAGAAACAGCCAGCCACAATACACAGAGTACTAAACCCGTGTCGTCCCTGCCCCATTTTGTGGCTGGCCATCAGCAATTTGTGCAAATTGCACGCACGTAGCTCGTGCCCCAAACCAGTCGATAAACATATCAACACCTGTTATAAGGTATGTGTGTAGGCAGCCCGTTGCAAATATTGAAAATCACTGGCATCACACACACACACACACACACACTCACTGGCACAACCTGCCACATGCGATTGTCGACAAGCTAAATAAATTTTATTTGCTTGATTTTCGACGCGGCGCATTCGCAATTTTTATACAAATTCACGCAACAATAGTGAGCCAAACGAGCTGGCAACTGAGTGACGTGTATCCTAGTCAATCAAAGGACGCAGGACAGCAACCGGGTACATGGGGCATGGAGCAATGTGTGTCATTTGTGTGTGTGTGTGTGTGTGTGTGTTAGGTGTGTGTTTGCTATGCTTGTTAATCTCGCATGTTGGCCGTTTGTCGCGTGCAACAATATTTTCAGCAGATATGTATACCTGCAACATTCTGAATTTCACACGCCAGTTGCTCTCAATCCGGTTAAGCTTCCTCCTCCCCCTCTTCATCCTTGCCCTCGTCCTGATGTCCAGAGGAACGAATTCTATGCGCTGCTATTTTGTTGATAACCATTCGCGGCACGTTCATTTGATTGAATTGAAGTCGCTTTTGTCGTTTTTGCCTCACTCTTGTTGCTGTTGTTGTTGTTGCCGCCGTTGCCTAGGCTTGTTAGCAACATTGTCAGCCGCCTGTCTGCCTGTCTGTCTGTCTGTCCAGCTGTCTAGTCTAGTCCACTCGATCTCCATGCACGTCCATGCAACAATTATTCAATTTGATGTGCCTCGCCTTTTGTTTTGCCAATGCCCAACTCAACTCTTTCCCTCCCTTCCCTTTCCTTCCCTTCCATTTCAATACACTCCCCTCCTCACCTCTCTTTCTGGCGCTGCTATATTGTTGTTGCCACACTTGAATGGCTGCCAAATGTGTCGGGCGTGAGAGTTTACACCTGTGCCAAAGTGTGTCTCCACAACGGAAGCGGCGCCGAGCGTGCCCCTCATCCCCATCCCCCATGCCCCATCCCTCATCTCAAAACAGGAAGTGGATTTAATGCGGCTGCAATTTGCAAACCCGTTTAGCCAACGCATTAACACCAGTCAACTCCAGTACTCCTCATCTGCCCCTGCCCCCGGGCACTGCCCCTTCCCTTACCACTCTTAGTACTCATATAGATTATATTTTATTGATGTGTTAATGTGCAGCACCTAAATTTATCAGCATTTAATGGGTATTTTAATCGAAATCCAATTCTAAAATTAGCTTAAAAGTTATTAATTTAAAGTTACTAATTTAAATTTATAAATAATTATAATATGAAAAGATTAAATATATAAATAAAAGAGATAAGAACTAATTTGATGGTTGGTTGCATGCTTGCTGGATTCCCACAGTAGACCCCTCATTTGGCCACTTGAGTCCACTTGCTTCACGCCACTTGGTCTGTATGCTAATCATCAAAGCAAATCCAACATAATTGAACTTAAACGGAAACTCATAAAATGCACTTCAAAAAGCTAAAGCCTAAAGCCCCTTCCCCCCCTCCACGACTGACAGCGCAAACAGTTAACATGCTAAGCTCAGTGAAGCTGCCATTGTGAGTGCAACGCGTTGCCACGTTGCAGGCGAGGCAGATGAAGCCCACGCGATGTCGGTCGATTAGTCCAAGCCGGAGCAGAGAGAAGTCCGTCGATTGGCAAGGGAAAAGGGGAGTGGAAAAGGGAAAAAGTAGAGGCCTAAACTCGACTCGAGTGTCAATTAAATTAATATCAATTAAAAGCGGCTGCAACTTGTTGCAGCTTGATGCTTACACTGCAGTCATTCAGCGGCTGCAACTCCAGTTGCAAATTATGCACACGCCATCAAGTGGCTGTCTAATGAATGCAGCCAGTTGCAAGCTTGCAGCTTCTAGCGATGCGACGCCTCCATGCTGCAGATTTTCCGCTTTAATGAGTTTCGCCTAATGAAGGGGCAACCCTTCTGCTCCTCCTACTTCTCTGATGCTGAGTTGAAATTTAATCAGCGATTTCCTGTCGCAACATTGGACGGGACATTTCTAGTGAATTCTAGCTCAAATAACATTTAATGAAAGGGTCAACATTAAGTGGATTTTGAGTTGAGTTGAGTTGAGCTTTGTTGTCATTGTGATTCAACAATACTGCTGCTATAATTTAGTGTTTTTAAGCATTTTCTGCTTAACTTACATTTTGTCAGCTGGTAGCATTAAAACTTAAGGATGCCAGCTTCCAAATTGATTCTCGCACAGTTTGTCAGCGTCAGCCAGGATTAATAGAGCGGGAAGCTGGAGACTGGCACCGCTCCCGTGGGTGAAGTGTCACAAAATTTGCACGCTACTTGCCGGAAAGCCACAAGGCAACAAACACACACACACACACACACACACAGTTGCAGCACAGTCAAGAGGCAGTGAGGCAGCAAGGCAGTCAAGCAACTTCTTGCCTCGCAAGACACACATGTCAGCGTGTATTGAATGTCGTCGGTTGCTGTCGCTGCGAAGGAAATGGCGTTCACTGACTGCCACCAGCTACCAGTTAACAGCTACCAGCTACCAGCTACTAGCTAACAGCTAACAGGCAACAGCCAAGAGGCAACAGCTCGTCAGCTTGGCTTGGAGATCTCCAGCATCTCAGCGAAATTTTACGCACGCACACGCATCGACGGCCAAGTCAAGGAAATGTGCAAAGCTGCGCCGCTGTGGCAAATTTATAGCGACAAATGTTGTCTTGAGATACGACGGAGACATACTCCATACTCCATACTCCTCCCACTCCCCGCACTCCTCGCATTCCCCTCCATTCCTCGCTCCATTTGTTCATCCTGTATGCCACATACTCGGGCCAGGGCGCAGTCAGTTGCGATCTGCTGTTGCCTGCCTGCTGCCTGCTGCCTGCCTGCCTGCCTCAAATTGAATGTCAATCGATTTTAGTTTTTAATTTAAAAAAGTACGCTACCTTCCGCTCCCCGCCGGAGTCGTGTAGCTGTTTCTGGTAATTTAGACGGGCGTTTGTACTTGAACAACAGAATTGAGCTATGCGCTTGATTGCGTCCTGCCCCAACTTCAATCTCATTCTTAATGTGCGTGTGTGTGTGCGTGTGTGTGTGTGGGTATGGGTGTGGCAATCAAGCAGAGGTTTAATGGTTCAGCTAACGGCAATTGAAGCCACAGCAGCGACATGGGAACAATCCAAGTTAAGGGTTTTGCCAATCAGAAGACAACAGTAAAATAGATTTATATCGAATTGGAAAAAAAACAAGTTCAACCGAATTGCGGTTAACGTGTTTGGAAGTGTAATCGGAAGAACAGGCTTTGCTCAGTTACCTCATAAGTAATTACAATCGATAGCTGTAATGGAGTCTAGTCCATGTATTGTTGTTGGCTCAAAGTGATGTCTCCAATAAGACAAGCATTTTAAATGACTTATAAAAGTGTTGAAATAATTTATAAAAATGAAAGCGGCAAACTGGATGCCAGCTGTGAATCCCTTTCTGGATAGATTCGAAAAGTTCGAAATATTATATGAAATAATTAATAATTAAAATATTATTGATCTAAAAATATTAAGAATATAATTAGGCGTACCGATAAGCATCTTAATAGATATTCTTAACATTTACTAATATTTTCCTTTATTCTCCCAATGATACAAACTTGCACTTATTATTTAAGGCACTCATCACGAATGAATAATCTGTTTATAAGAGATAACGATAAGTTTCCCATGATTTACTTAATATCAGATACGTTAAGTATGACATTTAGTTTGATTTTATTTAAGCTAATTTTCCAATTTAATTTAATTTAATTTACTTTTAAATTGTGTTGCAGAATTTGATTGAAATGCCTTTCGGAACTTGGAGTTTTGTGACTTAAGCAGAAAATGTTTCTTATTTGGAATTCATATAGAATAAGTATTATTTATAATAATCATTTTTCACAGCTTGATTGTTTTATGTAATCTTTAGGATCAATGCAAATTATGATAGTATAATAATATTTTACTGATGATTGTTAATACAGCAATTGGCCATTAAATTGATTAATAATTGGAAATAGTTTTGCAGTGAGCAAACTAAGGCTGAATGCAAAAGATCTGCTAACTGACATAACTGCGGGACAATTTAGAGCGTCGAAACAAATTAGACAAGCTGCAAGAGCCACTAGCGAGTTGGACCTTAACTCAGATCATAACGGCAACTCGAACTTATTGCCAAATGACTCGCAAGCCATCCGTTCAAGCCTGGCCAGTTGTCTTTACTGGGTCCAGTCGCCGTCTGCAGTCATTTGTTGTTGCTGTTGTTGTTGTTGCTGTTGCTGTTGTTGTTGTCGTGCCTGGCCTCCATCGATGTGGCCAACGCCAGAGCTCTAATCGCTCATTAAATGGCCACAATTTGCCTGCACCGCGCTGCATTTAAATTACTTTCCCATTGCTCAGACTTTGGCTTTGGTTGTGGCTTCGGTTGTGTCTAACGAAATTTGTTTATGAGGCCCAACGAAACCTTTTAACTAAAACTAAAACTAAAGCTCATAACTTTGGCTCTGTTCCCCGTTCGCGTTCGCGTTCGCGTGAATTTCAGCAATCAGGCGAATGCTCAGCTCCGAATCCCACAGGCTGCGGCTGGAGTTGGAGCTGGAGCTGGAGCTGGGGAGCTGGGGAGCTGGAGTCGATGTTGGGCGACTCTGGCGGGGACCGTTCCGTCGCATTCATCAAAACCGTTCAAGTCGTGCAGTGTGCATCCAAATCTAAGCTGTGCCCCACCCGCGTCCCAAAACTTGAAGCATGCAATTCGCATGCCACGCTCAAGTTCTGCACTTCTTTTTCTTTTTTTTTTCCACTTGGAATTTTCCAATGTATTTTAAAGAAATTGTCTCTGGCCAAAATGGACGTGATTTTATAAATTTAACTTTAGCATTGGCCGCTTCGGTATCCTCCTCGTTTTTTTGTTGTGTGTGACTTTTGTTGGGTCAGACTTGGGTTCAGCTGCAGGTTTTTTTTCTCCAAACTTATAGATGAGAATCTACTTTCATTTTGGCTTAAAATGTGTTTGTTAACAGCATTAACCCAGATTTATAATTACCGTCTCGCTTAAAACTGCAACGCTTTTCTCCATTTCCCATAACATATTTTTGCTGCTTCGACATTTTTTATTTTTTTTTTTAAAGAAGACACCCCGACACCAGTCAATATAGAAATCTCTACTCATCTAGAAATAACAAGACCTTAACTTTTTCTGTAAGTTTGATTTTTTTACTATATACTTATATTTATTGCAGGTGTATTTATATCAGAGTCGGCCGGATCTGAATAGTTTTATCATAGGCATATAAAAACAATAATCTGTCAATCATTTTTTTAAATTTTAAAAATACTTGCCTTATTTATTTATTAAAAGTGGATTATTAAATAATTAAAATTATAATATGAAGTTGGATTTTACATAAAAAGTAAGGAAATCAATTAAATTATATAAAATTAAATGCTAATGGAAAAATTAAAATTAAAAATGAAAGAAATGAAAATATTAAGAAGTAAAATAAAGAAGACATAGGATAATTGCTAAGTTTGTTGAGTTAGATAAATTTAGCATTTAAGCTATAATTTAGGTATTTAAAATATAATTAAAAGAATATACAGATAAGATAGTAAAAAACATTGTAAGATTTACAGATTAGAAAAACATTAGTTCATGAAGGCAATAGACAGGAATCAAAGTTCCAATTAGGACTACAAAGAATACAATAACTTTATAAAATGAACGAGCTGGAAACAATCAGCTGAAAATGTAAAAGTTGATTTTAAATAATTTCAAGAAATGTTTGAATTATCAATTAAATTTAGAGGCAACTACAGCAATTGAAGACTCACTCACAAATACCCATACAAAAGTCCAGCTGTTGGCTGCTGCTGTCCCTTCTGCGCTCTCCGTCCTTCCCTTAATGCTGCCCAATGTTGCACGTTTAATTTATGTTGCCGACAGCATCGAGTGAGTTACTTTTGCCCGCCCCAAAAATATCTGCCTGCCACTCTGGCCTGGAGAATGTATTTTTAATTGTGTATGCGTTGTTGCACGCGTCGCTTTTCAATGTCAGCGCGGCGCTTCTCCTGCCTCCATCTGCTGCTGCTGCTGCTGTTGCATCTGCTGTTATGTAATGAACGGGAGTCTAACAATAGGTTGAGTTTGTTGCCGGTTTTTTTTTGGCTCCCTCGCTTATTCATTTGGAGCTGTTCGCTTCGTCACCTTATTATTACGTGGCGTTATTTTCGTAGCACTTGAAATGCGCTTAATTGGTTCCTCAACTTGGACGTGGCACATCCCTTTGCTGGCTGAAGCCGCAGCTTCTATTCGAGTGTGGCGCCCCCTCTCGTGGCGTTATTAATATTTACAACCTGGATAAGTAATTTAAAACAGTTATGAGCCGTTGCTTCCCCACTTAGCGCTCGATAATAAATATTTGAAATTCCTTTTGAAGTGCGTGCATTGTTGGGGTTTAGTTTGGGAATACGGGAATAGCTATTAGGAGGAGGGGGAGAGGGGGAGAGGAAGGGGTGTCTGTGTTTGCCCGTTCACTCGGAAAGCGTTTTATTTATGAATTTATATTTAGCACAAGTATCTCTGATCTGCCACAGTTCTATTTTCAGATGAGTCCATTTTACGCTGATGGCTATTAAATTGTTGTAGAATAGTTTACAAGTGGAATACACAATTCAGATTAATTTAACTTTTAAAAGGCTTAGCGAATTGCAAAAATAATATTAAATTAAATTGAATGTAGATTTTAAAAATATATTTTGCAAGCTAACCGAAAGCAAATCAGAAAAAAATGTAGTCTAACATTTTAAATCTTTAAAATTATCAGAATTAAAAATAAGTCCGCAGCAATTTTCTAGCAACAGGAATAAAATTATTAACTTAATTGTGTTTTACTAATATTTAAGCAATATTTCTTTATTTTCACAACTCACTCAAATAATTATGAGTTACAAAATACCTCTCATTTATGTAATTAAGCTGTATTTAATTTCTTGTCTTAAATTCGAATATCAGAAATGTAGCAGCAAACAATGTGTGAGAATCACAACAAATCAAACTTATTGCAAAAAGTTTCTTTAACGAGACTTTGGCGGAAAACAAACGCAATTGGCAATTGGAAGGCTGTTATTGGAGAACTGTTTGATTTACGTGCTTCTAATGATGGCTCACAACAATCAGCTGCAATTGGTAATAAAAGCGCGGCACTAAAAGAAACGTTTGCCTGCCAACCAAAACCAGGAAAAACTTAACAAAGTTCGTGGCTTAAGTCACAGCTCCGACTCTGACTCCCTTTCCGTCTCCAACTCCGTCTACCTCTTCGGGTCTAGTTTGATTACACCAACAGCAGCAGCACTGGTTGCAACATCAGTCCAGGCCCAAGTGCGGCTCATCCGAGCGCTATTCAATACACTGGGCACTATAAATTATGCCATTGAGCTGAGCTGAGCTGAGCTGAGTCAAGCAAGAAATCGAAATCATGACTGCATTTTTTATTTATTTATTTTTTTGCTCAGTTTTGTTTTTGTTGCTAAGTTTGCAGTTTTTTGCTGATTATGAGACTTAAATTGACTGCGAGCAGCGATCGCATTTCGGAATTGCAGCTCCGAGTCATAAATAATCATAGCTGCGCCATTTATTATGACAAAATATCATTTGGACATTTGTTTGCGGCTACTCCAGGACTGCGATTCACAGAAAGAATGCAAAAAAAAAAAAAATAAATAAAAAACAAAACACAAAAAAATAGCAAAAACTTATCCCGGTTACATCTCGGTTCACATCTCTCTGACCGCATCTTCACGGCGCGACTTTGAATTGTTTGCACAATTTCATTGCCATTCTTGTCTTTGTGCTGCGTTTTAATATAAATTATTTTTAACAATTTGTGGACGGCTGCCCCTCTGCCCCCTGTCCCCCACCCCGCTCCACACCAATTTCAGACCCTTGCAGGTCGGACAATGCAAGCACAGAGCCAAAGTTTTTTTGGCCAGCTTCTCTGGGCCCGAACTGGCGGCCCAGTTGCCAGTTGCAAGTTGCCAGTTGCCAGTGCCCGTGTCAGCTGGCGGCTGCAACCAAAGGCGCATTAATCTCGCCAACGAATGTCAAGAATTGTGGCTATGCCGACGAGCCAACTGCAATTTTATTGTTGTTGCTGCCTTTTGCTTTTTGTCTGGTTTGTTGTTGAAAAGTGTAAGTTTCATCTCCGTCTCGGATTGCATTTCTTTGCCGTATTCTCTCGTTGTAGCATTCTTCGCTCTGATGCGCCAGCTATGCAATTTTGATAAGGGGCCAGTAGCTGACTCCAAAATCCCAGAGTCTAGAGTACAGAGTCTAGACCGTAGGCCCAGCCCAACCCAGCACAGCCCAGCACAGCCCAAACCCATCCGCAGCTCCATCTTGGCCGTTGTCAACAGCGGGGCGGCGGCATAAAACAAAAGAGGCCTCAAAAGTTGTCGGTTGGCGGGCAGAAGACAGTCCGAGAGTCCCTCAAATCGAGGCGAGCGAACAGTTCCCATTGCCCTGGGCGAAATATTGTCATGATTATTATTTATGGCCCACCAAGAACAACCAAACGAAAACGCTCGAAAACCTCTCGAAGCCCCAAACCCCAAACCCAATTGGGCTTAAAGTGCACTTTAATAGTTTGATTGCAAGTTGCCTCTTCGCATGCCAGCAAACAGTTAGAAATATATATATACATGTATACAAAAAATGCCAGAGGACCAAATGGATACCAGGAAGTGGCAGATCTAACTATGAATTCTATTTACATTCAACACTTAAAACACAAGTTATGTTTATATTTAGCTGCAAAAATATTTATCGAATTTTGTCTGCTTAAATTTGCTGAACTAGAAATACTTATTTCCTGGATATTTTCGCATAGTTGAGTCTTATATAATTCTCTTCACAGTTTCAGAAAATGTTTATATTTAATATAATCCTTAATATAATCCAATCAAATAATTGAAAGTGTGCTAAGGATTTTTTTGGAAACTCATCTAAAGCTAAGTCTTTTATTTGAGATTTTCTGTCCGCTTCTTTGCAAACTGACCTCCTTCAACCCCAGTCTACATCGATTGCCCCTTGGTTATTTTTTCAACTCTCCCTTCTCCAAAATAACATGACCTATACAAACCAATTCTAGTAACAACTGCAGAAACTCTTTTGGCAGTTTTAATCTATTGAATTTGGTTGTTCTCTTGTCAGTAGCATTCATTCAACGCATTCAACACTCTTGATTGCTGACTTTTAAGATTGTTATTGCTAAATATTTTTACCAACTGACTGTCAATAAACCCCCACAGCGCCTACCCCCTGCCACGCCCACTCCAAACGTTTCCGCTGCCCATTCCTCGTCTAGGCCATCGTTTACTGTCGAGTTTTTTGCCATTTTAAATTAAACTTAAACTTTTTTCATATCCATTCACACACATCTCGTACATCAGAAAAACTCTTCCCCTTTTTTTCTTCTGAATCCACATGCGTTTCAATTCAACTTTTTTGTTCATTTCTGTGAGTATGTCTATATCCTGTAAAATCTGCTCAGAGAAGTCGGGTATACCGAAAGTCTGGTATTATTTGCGACTTGCCAAAGCTAATTTAAAATCAATAAATCTTTAATTTCAAAAGAAAAAAATTTGCTAATTTATTTATAATTTAATAATTTATAATTTATTCCTTTTTCTATCTTACGCTAATCACAATTTCACTTGAGATAAATCTTAGTCTTACATATAGTTATATATATTCTTACTAATTTATTTTACAACGTCTTCTAATACTAATATTTATAATTTATAAACACATTAATTGGATTAAATTGTATATTTAAATTATAATAAATTTCACTATCTTCAAGATTACCTATTTCATCATTTCAATATGTAAAATAATTGTACAAAAATATACCCTGTATTTATTGTTATTTCAGATTGCTTTCCATATAATTTATGCACAATAGTCTCACTTGGCTACAGGGTATATCCAAGTCGTATACTTGCGACTAGAAAATCATTGGTTTGATTCGTGGTACGCGGCGTGCTGAGCGTGTTGTTTGCTTATTTGAAGTTTCCGCTGGGAGCTGCAGAGTCGAGTGGAACTGGGGAGTCCGATTGTCAAGTCGAGTCGAGTTGAGCCAACGAGCGCGCAATATTAAATCGTCTGTATTGTTTACAATCAGAAAGCGTTTTATAGACTTCATAGGCGAAGCTGACGACGAATGCGAACAGCAGCAGTACAACAATTATAACAATAACAGCAAACACAACAACAGTTCTGGGTATCGATTTGAGCTGTTCCTATTCCGAGGAATATCGGTGTGTACACATTACATATTATAGTATATATATATATAGCATATGGACGGCCCCTTTTACGCTTCGATTCGATTTTACTTGGGAATCGTCGTCTGGGGGTTTCACAGTCCAATAGCTCTTCAGTCAGTCAGCTGAACTTGGCTGCTTTTGCGGTTTCCGTACAAAGTCACGTTTTAATCGCCGTGTTGCACAAATCATTAATCAAAATTAAATAATAATTATGTTGCAAAGCGAAATCAAGCAGCTCGAAAGAAATGTGACTGGACACTGGCCAGTTGGCCCAGTTGGGTCAATCATCAGCTGTGTTGGGGGCAGGTGCTTGGACAGCTTTTTGTGGGTGCCCCACGCTCATTATGATGTAGAAACGTGCACAACTCAAAAATCGCAAATAGAAAAACAACAAACGAAAAGCTTCAAAATTTAATTGAGTTTTAATAATCCATAATTATGCGTAGAGAGAATCGTAATGGAAAAACAAAAACCAAATCGACGATTTAACATATCATCGTGTGAATTGCTTTAGCTTCTTCTCGTGGAACCCATGAATATCTTTTTACTGAACACCTTAATTAAGCTGTTCTTAGATGATGGTCGAAATTCCATTGTTATTATAAAGTCTTTAATTTAATGATTTATTTTATTTACTGCTACTTGTGCGCAGCAAAAGTATTGAATAAATGCCACAAATAATTTTAATGTTGCTTTTATTTTTATATACTTTATTTATTATTAATAACAAGTAAAACAATGAAAAATGTACCAGGCTTAAACGTGTTGTTGCATTTTTTCTGTTTACCGAAAACAATACACAATTTGCTTTATTTTGTATTCAATTTCTGACATTTAATTTAACTGCATTATTTAACATATTATTTACTCAATTGAGGACAATTTTTTATCAGCGTGTCACAATTTTGTACACAATTATTAGCAGCAGCCGCACAATCTTATCGCTACCAGAATAATTTATTTTAAACATATTCCTCGGTGCTCAAAATCACAACAATTGAGCTTTAAAATCCGCGTTCCTTGTTTACAAGCATGTTAAGCTAAAACCCACAGCAAACAGATTGTTTAAATTGCTTGTAGAAATAACAACAACCAGTAAGCAATAACAATGACCAATACATGTAGTTATTTTTGTTGTTTGTTTTATTTTGTTGTTGTTTTTTTGTTTCTTTTTTTCCATTCAATACTCGCAACTGTGTTGAGTTTTTTGTTACAAGCAGCGACCCCAACGACGGCGACGACTGCCGGGCAACATTTATTCAGCAATTGAACCCCAAAGTGCAAAAGGGTAAATGCAAACCCCGATGGGCAGACGGGACGGAGCGCTGGATTGGGCTACTGCTGATTGGGTACTGGGCACTGGGCACTGGGCTAAGGCTACACATGTGTTTTTTAAATGAAATGCGCCGACGAGTGAAGCAGGAGGGGGGGATTGGGAAGGTGGGGAGGGGATCACAGGAAAATTGCATTTTATTACACGTTCGATTGATTTCACAGAAGCCCTGAACCAGGGGTCAAAATCGCACCCGCCTTTGCGCTAAGTGGAGACTTTATGTTTATATTGACAACACACACACACACTCACATACACTATGTATGTATGTAATATATATGTATGTATGTATGTAGATGTAGATGTAAAACACAGCTCCAGGGAGTCGGCGAGCTGGTTGCCTCAAATTGAAATTGTCGATTTAACATTTTGAATTATCGTTTAGCAAATGGTCAATATTTTGTAGCAGCCAACTCCCCCCACTGCTGCCTGCCACATACACCAAATTGTGCCACATAAATTGTATTGCTATAAACAATCAATTACTTTGTGTGCTTCCAACAACGGGGCAACTTCTCAAGGGAGTTTCTCTGTTTGGTGTTCGATTGTTTACAAGTTATCGTTGTTGTTCTTATAGTTCTTGAGATTGCCGTATGAGAATCAAATTCCTGCTTTTGTTTATTTACTCTGTCCCATGCCCTGGAACCAGCACAAGTATCTACGGAGGGTATCAGAAAGTGCAGCAGAAAGAAAACAGTTGGTGCACATTTCAATTTTAATTTTAATTAATTCATTTGATCATTTGACTCAATTACAAAGCTTACGATTTATGGTAGATATACATAAAGGGTATCTTTTTGTCGACCTCTTTTTGAGTTTTCTACTTGGTTTGTGATTCAAGTTGTGTGGAAGTAAACACAGAATTTGAACTTTAAATGGTCTTTCGTAGAATATTTCCGAGCATCAGTCAAGGGCATTATTAAATGGCGTAACCTAAACATAAAATAACGACACAGTTGAAAAGCTATCCAGCGATTGAGAAAATCATTATCAAAGACAACAACACAAGAGTTTCGGTTTTCTTTTACCATTGCATGGAGTCAGGTGTAAAATTGCTTGAACAGGTAAAATATCAACATAAGATGTGAGCCTAAACTGTACTTTTTTAATATTAAGTAAAAAATTAACCAAAAAATCAAGACACCTTCGCGACAGGCCTTATAAATAAGTAAATCAGCAGCAAACTCAATCATAACGATAAGTAATCCAAGAAGATATGTGTGGCATGCAAATCTGCTTTCAGTTCCAAGCAGAGCCACAAAATGTTGACTGAGAATCTCACAAGTCAGGAGGACGAGCACTTTATCGGAAAAAGGACAATTGAAGAAGGGAGTCGCAGTTGACAAAATGGAGGCATAGATAATGTTCTGATGCAGATGCACCTTAAGGTTCAAGCTTAGAAGGGGAAACTGTTTTCAGTAATGTTAAAAGTAGACAAATCTAACTAATCCCAACTAGATGGCTTGCTTTTTATGGGTTTTATTTCAAACAAAACAATACCAGAAACTAAACTATTATTTTAACAATTTTGCAACTATTTTAAATAAAATTCTTACTCTAAGATTACTTCGTTCGCAATTAAGTACATTAAGAAATTAAAATAATTATACAAATAACTATATTTTTATACATCGTTTTCAAATGTATTTAGAACATCTTCTGAATTCTATATTTCGCTCTTAAACCTACACTGTAAAAAACAGCTAAAAGTAAATACACAAATAAAGAAAAATGTAAGTTTTTCTTTGGCAAATGCTTAAACGCTTTTTATTTGCTAGCTATTAAACTTGCAGCTAAATGGACCTGACCAGTGTGTGCAACAAAACGCTAGCAAATACTTGCCACAGTTCCGAGTGCCGGAGTTCCGCTAGGTTATGCGTCCCAGTGCCAATTCCAAGGCCAGTTCCATGTGTTGCCACAAAATGCAGGCCATATATTATTCGGGTACTGCTATAGCTATAGCTGGTTGAGGGGGCGCTGCTGGAAGGTGGGTTTCGGGTGGACAGCGGGGGGTTTTTTGTTCTGTTCGTGTTGCTTTGCTCGCCAAGGGCCAATTGACAGGAGCCTGGAGAACGGCATCACAATTAACACATGCCGGAATAGCCGGAATCGCTGCCAAGCCGGGGAGGGAGTCCGGACTCGGAGACGACTCGACTGAAGTCTGGGACGTGAGTGCGCTACGAAATCCGTGGAGCGTTGCACGTGTCACATCTGCAGCAGCGTCAAGTAAGTCACTAGCTTGCACTTCCCGTCCTTGATGGGTTGATGGGTTGATGGGTTGTTGAGGGGTCACAGTCCTGGTCCTTGCTCCACCTTCACACATGCGCCCCCTCCCCTATGGGCCCGCTGCTGTCTTTTATTTCATTTTGACGCAACGCATTTTAATCGTTTTTCATCATTTTATTCCAAGGGTGGCTTTGCCTTCTTGTTCGTCACTCTTCTGCCTCGACTGACAATAATAAATTATGGTTTGACTTTTACAAGCACCCTCCTCTCGGGGTTGCCCCTCATAAATTGCGTAACGTTTTGCCCCCAAAAGCGACAACGACGACGACGACGACGACTATTAAAAATTACATAATTGCTTAAATGCAGCAGACCAGACAAAGAGAACAATAACAATGCCCTGGGCTCTCTTTATGCTTCGGGTTCTTCATGGCTGCGATTTTTTGCGTATCAAATTGCATTATTTACTTTTCAATACTTGGCCAACAGGCAACAAAAACAGCCAAAGGAAAAGACCAACAGAACCAAGCGAAGGCTACGCGAACAAATTTGTTTATAAATTATGAAATCGACCGGAGCTAATCGATTAGGCTACGAGCAGATTGCTATTGCTATATTTATATAATGTCTGCCTGGATTTTTATGAATCATTTCTTTTTTGTGTGCTGCAAATTAAAAGCAAATATTTGTGTTAAAGCTTTCAAAACATCCTTTTTGCAATTGAGAAATGGGTCTTACATTAATCATGCCAGACATACGAGTATTGTGATTGGGTTTTTCAAAAACCATATTTCGCAAAATATATGTGTTTATTTTTACTAATGCTTAAGAGAAGTTCAAGTTATTGTGATTTGACTTAAAGTAATTTAGGAGAAATTGGGAAGTATTGAAAAAGATAACACTATCTATTATAGATTTTAAAGGGAGTTTGAGTATTATCGATTTAGTATAATCGGTAAAAATTGATTACCAAATCAAATACAGAAGAATTGTCTTGAGCATACTCGACTCTGGGTCAGGAATATATATAATAATAAACTAAAAGAATTGAAATGACAACTAAAAAATAATTAGTATTAATATTATTAAGCCTGTAATACAAATTATTAAGAATATTTTTGAATTGGAAGTTAATGAATGACCAGCATGATTAAATCAATCAAAATGACAACAAAAATGTTTGAAGCTTTGAGTATTATAACATTATTTTTAATAAATACATTAATACATAATTATTAGTATAATAAATACATTAATTATTATAGTCAACCCAATTAGCTAAGGAATAAAATAGTTTTCCCAAAGTGACTGCTTTTATGGTATTAACTTAGTTTATTTTTCACTGTTACTGGAAAATAAAAAGTAACTGATAAGACTTTAGAAATATACTTATATCATTCTTAGAAAAGTTTCTAAAATACAGACACATTGGTATTTAATTTATTCAGTTATTAAAATGATAATAAAACTAAACTTTCATAACAAAATTTAATTAAGTTAACTAAATCAATGACAATTATTTCAGCTTTAATCATAAAACAACCAGAAAAAGTAAGGTTAACTGGGGTTATCTAAAGGTTAACTAAAATGTCAAAATTATTTCCAGTTTCCAAATTCCAGTTAATTGGATTTTAGTTCAATGAAGAGTCAGATTCGATACCATTTACACACAGCACTTAGTCTGATAGCATCATCAGTCAGAGATATTCAATTCAACTGAAGAACTGCTGAACGCGGTCATTGCCCCAAAATGCTGACCATCAATTCCAAAAAGTGTTTCCCGTTCTATGGGATGAGTGGTGCTCTTAACTATTCAACTTTGTTGCCGCTGTTGCACAAACTTTTCACAACCCTTAGATTGCAGCGAATCCCCCGCCGGCATGTGGATTGCCAGCATAGCTTTGACTGACTGATTGAATGACTGACTGACTGACTGACTGACTACAAAACTGAGCACAAAAACCGCAACTTAATAATTTTAGCTGGAACCATTTTTCAACGTTTGCTTCCTCTTTGCTGCGGCAATTAAATATTTTTACCTTATTTGCTCCACTTTTCGAGTGTTGCTGCCTCCGTCTGCCCCATTCTGTTCCTATCAGTGGCGATTTTGCTACGCTTTGGGTCTTGTCGTCCCAGCACAAATTTTGCATGGTCATTTGCTTTTTTGCACACACCCAAAAGTAACTGAAAGTGTAACCGAGACTGTGGCTCCGTGACATCTAGATTGTGGGGCTCCCCATCCCCATCCCTCCCGCTCCCTCTTCCTCTTCCTCTCGAACTCCACTTTATACGCATTTCCCTGGCCAATGTCCCCGCGTTCTGGAAACGCGCTGTTACTAATTAAAAACGCAAATGGGTTTATGATGTTGCACAAGTTGCGGTTCGCTTAAGGGAGACTGGGCAGAGTTGAGGGGTGGGGGGCAGGCAGCATTTTTACTGCTGTCGCTGCACAAATGTATCACAATAAGGCCAAAAGAAAAAAAAGCTGTAAAGAAAAGCATAAAAAGTGCGCGCGACATTAAAACAAATTTCTGTATCGCTCTCTGTTCGGTTCTCCGCTCCTCGCTTCTCATCAGTCCGGTCTTGTTGTTGTTTTGTTTGTTGACAAAAGAGAAACTATGGAGAGAGGAGAGGGGTGGAGGGGTGAAAAATACAACTCTGGTCTCCAGTTAGGGAGACCATCTTTTTCTTTTTCATCTGCGCTGTGGCCTTTGCTCGGTTTCCCTTTCCCCGACGCATTCGAGAATTGTCAACGTTGAAGCTTTATGCTCCGACTTTATCGCCATCATCTTCCTCTTACTCCCTCTCCCTTTAGCTATTCCTGTCCTGTCCCAAACTCTCACTTTCTGTGTGTGGGTTGGCAACGCTTTTCACGCTTTCTCAGCTCTGACTGGCATGTTTTGTATTTTATAAGCGTGAAAATTTTTCAAAGGTGTCAGCAGTTTTTATGTGTCTGTCTCTCTCTCTCTCTCTCTATGTGTGTGGTGTGTGTGTGTGTGTGTATTTCTCTTGCGTGGAAATATGAGAATCTTTTTATATGGTCCGCAGTTTCGTTTGCTCCTGACGAGTGAGCAGCTCCTGCTGGTCGGTTCGGTTGGGTTGAGGGAGCGGTAAACTCCTAGAGAGGAGAGGGAGTGGCAACCATTCAAAGGGAAACAATGCAACTGTTCAACTCTTTTCCAAAAATATTGCTCGACAGCATTTGCAGACATATTTTAATGAAAGTTTTTTTGTGGAACAGCCAACGAAATGCGGTCAACTAAGGAAATAACAAAGTAGAGTACAAAAAATATTTTTTAATTGCCAAATTTATGCAACAGAAATTGTTTTTGGAAAACAAAGCGCCGCTTTTTGTCTACTGTGCTAATTTATATGTTAATTTTTTATGCTCTTTTTCATATTTCTATTTATTTCGTATAGTATGCATATTATGAGTATTTTGTGCCGCTTTGCTATTTTTGTTGATGCGGTCGCTTTATTTCGAATACAAAAACAGGAAAGGATCCCCAGCCAGCCGGTTGTCCCTATTCAGAAAGGCGTTTCGTGCTTCTTCTTTTTTTTTTGGGTTCTATTTTGCATGAAATTTTGCTGAGCACACACAAAAAGCCCACAGAAAAAGGACCGCAGACGGAGGATGGGAGGGGGCGGTGTGGGGCGGTTGTTGATTTCGGCAGTTAGTCATAGGCAAGTTTTTAATTTTCGCCACGAACTAGAATAATATTCAACGGATATTACACAATAGATGCTGCGGCACCAGAACAATGCGGTCTCCATTTTTTGGCCTGTGGCGCGTGTTGACCGGAAATCCTGTCAGTCGTGTTGTGACCAACTGGAAACCCAAATACGTCCGAAAACTTTCGAACTTTTAAGTGAATGTCTTGCCTAAATTATTTATTCCAAGTTATTAAAAGTCCCTATTCAATTTTATATATTTCACTTAGGCTGATTAGAAATTTAGTTAACACCTGAGCTCAAAATAACTTTCTGACGTGAGAGAACAATTACTTAACTAAACATTAAACTAATCTTAAAGATGTACATATATATACAAATGTATATTTATATAGATACTGACATATTTGTATGGAGATGGAACTTTTGTTGCACATTCGCCGGCAATCTTGGGATTCGCTGTCTGGCGTTGCAGTCGAAGTTTTTGGCTTGCTTTGCCTTATGGCTTATGTTATGCTCTCATATTTATACCCGCAACAATGTGCGCCTCGTAAAACAATTTATAACTTTTGCGCTTTTGCCTAATAAGTTGGCATGTTGTGGCCAATAAGTTGCCGCAGAATAGCCCCTCACAACCTGCCACCCCGTGCACCCATGCACAAATGTGTCCTGGCAGACGACAGGCTGCACACAAGTCGAAAACTATGCGAATAACGAAAAGTGCAACGCACTGTTTTTCCTTTCCCCCCTGCCTTCTACCTCCCCCTAACCAACCAACAAGCCAAACTAAATTACAAGCATTGCTGAAACAACAACAACAACAAGCACTGAATCTGCCAGCAGCAGCACTAGGTGCACCAGCAGCTCCTTATCCACTTCCACTTCTACTTCCACATTTACTTCCCTTTCTCATTCCTTTTCACTGCACCCGCAGCACTTCTTGCCGACAAGTTGCTGCTGGCTTAACTACTGTTAATTCTTCTAATTGTGTGCACGTTGTTTGCGTGCGCTAATGTCGCATATGCAGAAACAACAACAACAACAAGAATACAACAGCGACAAGAACAGTACGAAACACCTATGGGAGCTTTCGGGGGGCGCAGAAGGAGGCGGGGTGCCATGCAAATGTGTAACTGTTTATGCCAGCCGTCCCTCGTCGCGTTGTGCACTTGAGATTTTTCGATGTTGATGTTGTTGTTGTTGTTGTTGTTGATGGTCGTCGTGTGCTGCTTGACAAGTAACATGGCAACTGCAGCTAATAAGAGAGAGAGAGAGAGAGAGAGTGTGTGAAAGGGAGAGAGAGTTACTTGCTCTCTCTCTCCTCTCTGGCGTCTAGCACTTATTAGCACAAAACGCAGCACGCTCGTAGTGTGTGTGCGTGTGTGTGTGTTTGTGTACGTGTGTGTGTGTGTGTGCTTGTTTTGTTATTGTGAAATGTAATTAAATTATGCAGATGAGTGCCAACATGTCGCTGTTGCTGCGCAAATTACATAAAAGAGCGTTTAGGTATGCCACTTGCCAGTGTTGACAAACAGCTGGCAAATCTTGACAGATGGGGCTAAGTAAAGCAGTTTCGCATACTGTTTGCTAATTGTTTATCACTTTCTCAGAATCATTAAATATTATATAATAAACATTAATAAAAGAAAAATAAAAAAAAAAAAATTTCCACTTGGCAGCGGTGGGATTCGAACCCACGCCTCCGAGGAGACTGGTGCCTTAAACCAGCGCCTTAGACCGCTCGGCCACGCTACCACATGGTTTTCCGATGGATATAAATTAACATGAAATAAATATTTGAGCAAAGAGTACGTTTAACAATTGAAATTTATTTATTTATACTGCACACAGAGCAGTTGACTACTGACTACTTATAGATATAGATATATATGTATGCATTTATTTATTTAGTTTATCTTATGTGAATTTTCAGATATTTGTGTAAAACTCGCCAGGTTGTCAGGTGACAAAAGTGCTACGTGCCTTGTGACTAACTTACGAATTTCTATATATGGACAAAATTACAATTTCTCGCTTTGAATTCGGTATTTTGCTTATGCATCTGAACATGTATATACATATATGTATGTACTTACTGACACTGATACTTACTGATATATAAATATATACTGTTTGCTTCCTCGATTATTTCTCGAGTATGAAAAATTGCACAGTGGTGTTACTTTTGACAACTTTACAGGTTAATTGTAAAATTACTTAATTAAGAAAATACTGTCACGACTCGCTCGAATCGCTGTTCTTCTCGACTGCCAAAAGTCTGGCAACTCTGGTGGTTCTCTTACATGCATATGTAACTAATTATCATTTTGATTGCCTCTGTCTGTCAACCAAGAGAAGTTGGTTAAGAGAGATTCTTGCATTAAGGCTTTCTTTCTTGGAGCCCAGACTAATGTTAACGTTGTTGACTTACATTATTTCTTTCGCATCTCAATTTTTATTTTAAAGTATTAAGTTGATCAAATTTATATATAAAAATACATAATATAAAAAAAAAAATATATAAATTCAAATCAACGCCTAAAATATATAAGCAAGACTATATAAATAAATTGAAACATAAATTTAAAAATATTTACATAGTATAAAATTATATTTGATTATTAAAAGTTTCATAAATTTTTATTTAATATTTATAGTTTATTATTGCACCTACACAAATACATATATACTTACTTGCAGATACATATTTGTAGAACCGTTCAGAGTGTGATTTTTTTAATAGCTCTTATGGAAAATAAACAAGTTTTTCATTTAATATGTTAAGTTTGTTGTTTATTTGATTTTATCTTCTAGTTCTTGAACAGTTTGCAATCTTATATTTCATTTGCCATCCTTCCTACGTAGATACGTGTAGAAGTATTGTGGGAATTCCTTGTATGGTATTTTATATTTTGTTATCTTCGTCTAGCTTAATAGCATTTTGTAGTACTCGTACAATAGTAGAATATGATCATATTTTTGGTTGATTTCCTTATACTTTTCTTAATCCTTGTTTAACTTTTCTTTTGTTTTCTTTTTTTTAACTATTCGTGTCCCTTGTAATTTGCTTACAATCTATGAAATTTAATTTATTTATTTCAATATATGTATATAACTAGATGAGAGATTTGTCGCTTTATGAAATATGAATATAAATTTACGTTTGAATAAGTTTTTCAATTACAATAATTTTCTTTTCTTTCGTTTTTATGTTATATTTTAGTTTTAGGTTACGTTTAACTCCCTTGTATGTGTTTTGCATTTTGTTCCATTAAATTTTTAAATATGTACAATTATTCAAAAGCGCCACTCGACACAAAAAAAAAAGAAAATGTGAAACGATAAATAAAAAAAGAAAAATAATTAAAATATGAATAAAAACGAGAAACCAATCAGCCAAATGGCCATATAAAAACAACAGAAGATTAAATTTGTTTCCAGCATACATTTTTTATTTACACATATTTTGTATTCGTATTTATCTACGGCATAAATTACTTTTGTATTCATATTGTGCCAATTTGTAGAACCATCTTTATGAATATTGTGTATTTGTATAATTGTTACTATTTGATGCCTTTCATAAAGTTTTCATTATTTATTATTTCGATAAGTAATTTAAGTTTACCTCCTGTGTCTATTTATTTGGAATTTATTAACTATAAAAATCGATTGTTTTTTTTTTTTTTGTTTGCTTTGTTTGCTTTTTATATATGATTTTTACTTATAATTTGTATGCATTTCTTTTTAAGTATGTTTAGCTTAGATATTGTTTGTTCTTTTTTAATATATTTTCTCATATTCATTTTGCAATTGTATTTTGATTTTATTTAATAGATATCTTTATATGTTTTGTGTTTTTTTATTGCAATATTTTATACTAAATACATATATATTTTTAATGACTTGTGCTTAGAAGCGTAAATTAATTGTATACAAATTGATTCCTTGTTTTTGTTTTTTTTTTTATAGGGTTTTTGTGTTTTTTGTATTCCATAATTTGTGCATAGCATTTAATTATTTACATGAATTTGAAAATTGTAAGCAAAACTTATTAGTTAAATCACTGGATGCGAAGGGAAAAGAAATGCGGCAGGTGACTTCTGTATTCCTATTTACATGTTTGCCACATAATTCCACAATTCATTTCAACTAAACGCTAATTTTTACAGAACGCTGCTCACTTGAATAAGGTTAACTAAAATATAGATACACATAAATATTAAATAATGCATAGTTTTCATAATTATAACACAATGCGACCGGATTCAACCCTTGTAGAAATGATGCAACTCAATGTCCGCAGTGTGCGGCTGCAACATGCTGCACGACTTAAGCGTGTATCAGTGATAGCGACGCAGGCTGCCGTTGTTGTTGTTGTGGATGCCGCTGCAGCCGTTAGCCAACACTAGACCATTGTGGTTATTGTTGGACAGCGTTGCCACATTGTTGTTATTGTTGCTGCTGCTGCTGCCGGTGTTGAACGAACGCCTGCCAGTCGTGTTGCCATGCACCAGAGCCATGCCCAAACCGTTGCGCAACGGCAACGCCGGCGGTGGCGGAGTGGGCGTGGGACTGGGCGGCATATCGTGATCCAGCGGCAGCGAATAGTGCGAATTGTTGTGGATATATCCCGGGTCGGCCATCGCATCGCAGGGCTTGGCATAGACGCCTCCATTGTGATTGAAGTGATCCTGGGTGAGCCGAATGCCAACCGGTTGGCTATAGTGCGACAGAGTGCTCTCCTGCACCCCACACTGCCGCCCAGCCATGTGGCGTGGCAGCGAGGCATTCATCCCAAGTGCCTTCCCATTGGCCAGGAGTCGCATGTCCTGTTGCGAGTGATGGGAGCGAGGAGTTGTTGCTGTTGTGGCTGCTGCTGATGCTGCTGGTGATGGTGCAGCAGTGGTTAGTGGATTGTTGGTCATGTAGTGAATGTGACTGAGTTGGGCAAACGGAGCATGCGCATCGACAGCGCTGGGCACGATCTGGAGTTGGTGTAGCGACGCTCCATGACTGGTTGGGGCACCACCCCGACCCCGCAGCTGAGGTGGGGGTGGAACTTCTAGCTATAGCTCGGTGACGGGTATCGGCCGACTGCCCAAATACTGTGTGGCATTGTAGCTGCTTGGGCAGGGATAACCCGAGCCGGGATGCACACCACCGACACAGCCCGGTGCTGGCGGTCGCGTCATGTAGTCCTCATCGGAGAAGGTCTTCTGATATTCGCGCTCCTTGCGCCCTAGCGCAGAGTGACCCTTGAACAGTTCACCAATGCGACGCCGGAAAGCATAGATCATCAGGGCCAGGGTGGTGATGAGGGCGGCACAGCCCACCAGGGTGACCATGATGATCGTCTGATTGTTGGCCGCACCGTGGGTGCAGCCCAGCAGCGGCTCGGCCAGCTGTGTGAGGGGCGACTCCCTCAAGTTAGCCGGATAGGCGCAGATGACGGGAGCGTACTGATTGCTGGCATTCTTGCTGATCAGCAGATTACGCAGCCACATCAGCTGGCAGTCGCAGACGAAGGGATTCTCGGACACGTCTAGCGTCTGCAGATCCGACCAGGGGAACAGATTCTCCGAGAGCGAGCTCAGTTGATTCTCCTTGAGCACGACACTGCTGAGATGCGGGAAGCCCCCAAAGGTGTTCGCATGCAGCTCGTTCAGCTGCTTGTTGGCCGACAGATTCAGGTGCTCCAAGTTGGCGTTGTCCGTGAAGGCGCCGCTCTCCACACGGCGCAAGCGCTGTGCTCCGGTAATGTTCAGTTGCCGCAACTCGCGCAAACCCGCAAAGGCACCCGTTGCAATCACTTCGAAGTCGTTTTGTCCCAGCGACAGCTCCTCAAGTCGCGCCAGATGCTGCAGTGCAGCTGTAGGCACCACCTGCAAGCTGTTGTCGGACAGATCCAGAGAGCGAATGCGCTCCAAGCCGGCCAGCGCATCTGCCGATATGTTGTGGAGGCCCGCACCGCGCAAATCCAGCCGTGTCAGAGTCTTGAGATCCTTGAAGGCGCCTCCCGGAATGGTCATGAACGAATTGGTGCCCAGATAGAGCTCGGCCAAGCTGGGCAGCGCCTGGAATGTTATCTCAGCGGGCACCGTTGTCAGTGTGTTGTCATCCAGATAGAGTATACTCAAGTCTTGTAGTCCGTCAAGGGCATGCGGATCAATGTGACTGATGCGATTCTGGCCGAGATTCAGCTCGACCAGCTTTACCATGGGCGAAAAAGTGCGATAATCCAGCTCGGCAATCAGATTGCCACGCAGATTGAGCACAGTTATCGTGCTGAGGCCCATAAACGTCTTGTTCGTCACCTGGCCAATCTTGTTGTGGTTCAGATGCAGCTCCAGCAGCTTGGCATGATATAGAAAGGAACGTTCCGGTATCGTGACCATGTCATTGTAGGACAGGTCGAGGAATGTCAGCTGCGAATAAAACTGCATCGATGAGTCAATGGTCTTCAGCTTGTTGTTCTTAATGACCAGCCGCTGTATGGATGGATTCAGGGCAATGGGCAGCACATCCAGTGTGCCCACACCGCAGTTGACTTTCAGTGTTTCGTCATCGCACTCACAGCCGTTGGGGCAATTTGCCAGGCCATTTGTCGGTGCCAGCAGCAGGAGCAGCAACGGCAGCAGGAGCACCACCAACGACAGCAACGATGACGGCGACATGGTAATTGCCATTGCCGATGACCGTCGTCTGCTCATTATATTCCCCTTTCTCCCTCTCTCTCTCTTTCAGTGCCTTTTGTCTCTGTCTCTGTTGGTGACCTGGCTCTGTCTGCGGCTGGACAAGCCCCTCTGGAGCCCTGGTCTCCCTGGTCTGTGGTGTGGTCCGTTTGGTTAGTTGCTTTTGCTGTCTGATGGACCTCAGTGCAGCTGCTCCTCTCTCTCTCTTTCTCTCTCTCTCTCTCTCTATCTCTCTCTCACACACTTTGTCGCTCTTCCTTCTCGCTCGCTTTTATATTGGGTTAAATACGTTTTAGCCAAGTTTGCCAATGGCTTTCGTATTTGGCGTCCGACATTCGTGGCGTTCTGTCTGCTGTTTAGCCTGCAAAGAGAAGGGAAGAAGGGGTGGAAGAAGAGGGGGGAGGGGGAGGTTAGTATGTGCGCTTTAAATTGATTTTCCATTAGAGTTCAAAATTGCTTGGCTTTTGGATTTTCATTGGATTTGGCAGCTGCTGCATTCGGATACCTCGCTGGCAACCCGGCAAGTTAATCGCCAGTTTTGTGCATTATTTTCCCTGTCTCCGTCTCTGCATCTGTATCTGTATCTGTACCTTTGTATCTGTATCTTTGTATCTGTATCTTTGTATCTGTATCTCTATTTCGTATTCTTTGTTCGGCAGTAAACAAATGAAGACAATTTTAATGGACATTAGGAACAGCATTCACATTAGAAGCTATTTTAAATGCGAAGCTGGCAGTAGTTGTTGGCAATAGTTGCTTCTAGCCAACTTGGCCCATTTTAAAGCGCTACTTCAAACTGGCAATGTCTACAATATTAATCTAATATTTATTTTAAACTAAGAGTGACAGAATTCGGACAGACAAAAGTTATTTTTCAAATGCTATTATTCAAGACTATTTACTTTATTACTAGTTAAAATATATAATCAATAAGAGAAAAATAATTTAAGACCTAAATATTTATTTTAATTATGTTTATTAAGCTTGAAAGCTGTGACTTTAAATTGCAAACACCTTTCAGAAATATTCAGTTAAGTCGAATCTTAAATCAATTTGACTTTTAAGATTTATTTATTAGTTCAATGCAATTTGACGGTTAATCAAGAAATAAAAGAGTTTCCTATCGTTATGATTAAATAAAACAATTAATTAGCTTTAAAAGTAACATTTCAGCTGGTTCAAAAAATCTAAATAAATATCTTACTTTATTTTTGATCACTTAAACTTAAAAATAGAATTTTGATAACGCTGCTTCTCTAAAAATAGTACAATTCAAATGATTTCCATTTCCATAGAATTTTATATCTGCTTAGTTATAAATTCAGTTTTGATTATGTAGAATCCCTTCAAGCAAATGTATAGTCAAGAAAACTGAAAAGTATTTAATTAAGTTTCACAAAGAAAGAACTTTGGCAGCCAGGGGTAAATTTAATTGTATTCTTTAATTTGCAACAGAATTAAAGTCCAGTTTAAGCCAAAAGCACTCGTGACACACAAATTGCTTTTGCCGTGCCCCGTGCCCCTCCCTTCTTATCGAATTCATTTTTTTTGTTTTTGCAACTGACCCAACCCTTTGTGGCAGCTTGAAAGTCCCCAAAGTGGAAGCCCAGTCAATGTCCAGGCGAGGCCAGCTCCCCGAAGAGGTGGAAAGCGGGGTCCGAAGATATGGCTCATAGTTTTCGTCGAAACTTGAAAAACAACTTGCACTTTGTATGCTTTGGGGACATTTATCAGTTCGGGAGCAAAAGGAAACTTAATTTAGCGCACAACTGGCAGAAGTTCAAGGATGCCCAGCGAGGATGTGGGCACAAGGCGCAACCCCAAGTGCTCTATCAAATAAATAAAACATAAAAAGGGGGAAATACAATATTTTGTTGCTGTTGTTGTTGTTGTTATTGTTGTTGTTGCTGTTGTATATAAAACAAAAACCCAACCAGTCGGCCACGCCCCCTCACACAATTTGGCTTTGGCTTTTTCATATTTTTCAACTTTACGCATTGCTCGAGTTGGAAATGGTTCGGCCCCGAAGGCGTCATGAAAATAATCATAGATGTGGGTCATATTTCAGGATGGGTGACGGCATCGTAGCTGTGGTGCTGCTGGTGGTGGTGGAACGAGTGATGGCTTTGTGCTGTTTATGTTGCGCCAAAAAGGATAACGGATAAGGGCTGGCAGCAAACTCTCGGGACGAGCAACGAGACTCGGCTCCAAACAACAATTCGCCAGACTCTCGTTTTTATTATGCAAATATCACATAAACACCCGGCAGCGACTCAGCGCCACTGCCACTGCCACAAAAAATCATATGAAACAACGCCACAGAAATGGAGCGACGGCTCCTTGGTGATTCTCCAGTCTCTCATCATTATCATGCATATGCCATAAAGCGACTTGTTGAGACTCACTTTTTCCTTTCTTGTTTTCTCGTATTTTGGCAGCTCAGAAAACCAAGCGAACCGTTTAAAAAATGCAAACAAACAACAAACTGACAGCAAAAATTCAAGTAAAGCAGGCAAGGATCTGTCCAGAGTAGTTGACTGCTCCGTTTATGTGCATCTCGTGCGGGTGGCAGCTGCTTAGGCAGTCAACACATGCTGGGAAATTAAATTTAAATTACTGAAATGCGAATTGTGAAATGCTGCTAAATGGCTAAAAACAATATGCAGACCAGCCTCTTAAATGGCCCGGAGCAGAAGGCATTCGGACATGACCCAAACAAAGCTCAAAGCTATTGGCTTAGCCCCAACAAATGTGTACGTTTAGCAGACACTCTTCCTGGGGGTCGAGGAGACCCGTACTCCCGGGCACAAGCCCAGGACAAGCTGCAACCTGGCCTAAACCAACATTGTTGGCAAAGAATCGCTCCAGGTGCTCCACAAGCCAACAAGTGTCGTCGAACTATGTTAGTAAAAGTTCAGCTCAAAGCGACTCTGGGACCCATTTTTTACTCAAGTATATTTCACACTATTCCTCCTGATCAGACGAAACCATGAAGCTTAAAAATCCATTAAAAATGTGTTAAATATGTTTAATTAAATAATAAATAAAATGTATTTTGAATTAACACTCAATATTTACTTGCATATTTTAGGAAAATAATTTGTGTTTTACTTTTCTTTAGCCACGAAATAAACGATTTTATGAAAATAATATATTATTATTTAAATTAAGCTGATTTTTGCGTAATACTCGACAGATCAATGCCAGAATAAAAAATATTATAATTTTCTATCACATCCTGGCATCCTGTGGAACATCCTGGAGTCTTTTAGAATTTAAGAATTATCTAAACTAAAATGTTTATTTTTTCTATAATTTGCACAAGCTTACTTTAATTTTAAGAATCTTTTAAATAGGGTCTCTTAGCGTATGTTTTATTCGGCTGGTTGTTCTTCTTCTTTCTGTTCTTTCCTTACACATTTCACAAACTACTCGTTTTATCTCAATCAGCAGACTTTAAGCCTTTCCTTGGTCACTCACAAGCAAATTTAGCTTCAGTTCTAACCTCAGTCTTTAGTCAACGCCATTTAAATTGTCACCCAATCCCAGTTCCCCTCCCGTTTCCCCCTTCTGACCCCAGCTGCTGACGTGTCTGCTGCTCCGAAGTATGCTCTAAATATTTTATAGCCAGCCGCCGCCTGAGCGTTGAGATTCCTTCTTTTTTCGTCTATTTTTTTTGGCTTTTTATTTGGTTTACGGGCGTCGGACAAATCTTTTTCGACTGCTGCCCGCTGCTGAACTCATTTATTAGTTCTGCCAGTGTCCGGCGCCGGGTGCAGGTCCGAGTCCCCAGGTCCAGGTCCAGGTCCGACCCGGCCACCAGACCCCCAACTCCCACCAGCTGACTATTGTTATAAATGTTTGGCTGTCAGTTCAACTGTGGCTGTGGCTGTGTAGCCTTGCGGCCATGCCCCACAAAATAGAAAATAGAAAATAGAAAAAGCCAAAGAGGCAAAGAGGCAAAACTCTTTTATTGTATGTGTCTGTCTGGTTCCGCCGTACTCCCTGGCCCCGTACCCCGCACCGGACCTCGTCCCATCCCGGTAGTGTTTGGCTTGCTGGGCAGGCTGCGCCGGGTGCTGGGCAGGCTTTGCTCTCGCTTTGCGCTCCGAGTTCCATTTTTTGTTGGCTGCCCGCTTTATTGTTGCTGCTTATTGTTTAGTTGGGTGAGTTTTTGAAAATTTGCCAAACTACAGCCAAAAAAAGAGAAGTACTTTGGAACAGTTTTTCTTTTGTTTCCCCATTGCCGGGAAATTGCTAAATAAATGCATGTTTCGTGTTTAATACGACGGGAGAGAGAGATAGAGAGATAGAGACAGGGAGAGTTGCGATGAGTTTTCTCTAGTTTTTCGATTTACTTCAGTCTTGCGTAGAGTTTTCTTTTGGAAGCTGCTGAGCTTTAAATGAAATCGTTCCCCTCATCCGCAACTCTTGCTTTTGCTCGTTTTATTAATTCCTTAGCCATCTTTGAGCTACTCCAATTTCCACTAACTGTCAGCACGCCCCCGCACAGCCCCTCCTTTTGTGGCCAACAAAGTTGGCAATAAACTTCAAGCGGGCTTGCTGTTCTTTGCCAAATGTTTAATATTTCAAAGTGACGCCGGCCAATAGCAGAGAAAAAGCCAAAACCCATTTTCCATACTCGCTGCCTGGAGAGACGGGATTCGGGAGGATGATTGCAGCCCTCGCCTGTGTCCCTTGCCCCAAACCAAACCCCTGGTGTTATTTATATGACATTTTCGCTTGAGTGCGCGTTAAAATATCGCTGACAATATTTTATGCTCATGCTTTGCCTCATGTTTTGCCAACGTGCCACGCTCCCCCAAACCCCCCCGCCTCGTTATTCACCCCCCTGCCCCATCGCCCACATTTGGCTATGATAAACTTGGCAAATTTATCCTGCTTTGCGCCATACGTCTTTTGGCACAGTTGAGAAGTTCCCGCTCCAGGTTTCCTCCTCGCTCCACGCTCCTTCAGTATTTGCACAGTTTACAGTTTCAGCAGTTTGGAGTTGAGCTTCGCGTGTGCATCTGTTAGATACTTTGTGTTGCTAAACAAGCACAGTCAAATATTTGCAATGCTCTACAAACAACAACAACAGCAACAATAGACAGAGAAAGAGAACGAAAACGAGAAAGAAAAAAGCATTCTTAAAACTCACGCACGCTGCAAAGATGGGCCCGGTATTTGGAGCACTTGCCACGGAGCAGATGCAGAACCAGAAGCAGAAGAAACAAATAAGAATGCTGTAGTCGAGTGAGCTCGACTACGATTTACTCTGAATGCAGCTGTTAAATACATTCTTTATTCATAAATGTAAGCAGGATTGCAACTGCTCTCATTTCTTATTAACTGAAGAGTAAAACAAAACTAAGACAGCTTAAAGAGACTTGAAGAATTGATTTAGTTTGTTCAGCTGATCAATAAAATCATCTAAAATAATTTTCCTTTAAAATTGTAAATTTTATTGCTGTGCTAATTCGAATAGTGTCAATATTCGACAAACGGAGGCAGTCTTTGATAAAATCAAGCAAGCTTACTTTGCCTATGGGTTCCGAGAACATAAATTCCAAGTTAGTCTATAGCACTTATTGTCTCAGAGATGCAGTTAATTCCGATCAGGAATATATATACCTTATGTACGACTGCATGCTTTCTTCTGCATGTTACATAAGTTGTCACCTAACCAGTATACCCTTTCAACCCATTTTCCATGGGTGCAGGGCATAGAAACCCCAATCAGGCTCGGTGTGTGTGTGTGTGTGTGTGTGTGTTTGTTGTGCCAGTGAAAGTCGATGGATGGAGGCAGTCAGTCGTCTGTGAAATAGAAAACGAAACAATGCCCTCCTCGGCTGGGTGTAACGAGAAAACAGCGGGTCTGCTTCAGAATTGCAATGCAGCCATCGTCGTCACACATGTACTTCAATTTTCGGTAATGGTAATCTTGCAACCAGCAACTTGCAACTTGCAGCAGCCTTGCAAGTTTGTCTAGCAATTGATTTGAATTTAAATTTGGAGCTGCGGTTGAAGCTGCTGCTGCTGTGAATGTATTTTCATAGAATAGTTGAGCTTCTGCTGATTTGTAAGAGTAACCACAAAGCTTATTGAGAATTTATATTGAATGAATATTTGTTGCTTCCACATGCAGAACATGCCCCAAGTATGTGTGGGACTCGAACCCAGAAATCAACATCAATCAGTCATTGATTTTTTGTTAAAAAAAAAATAAAGTTAATAAAACAGGGCGACGATTTTGCAAAACAAAGAATTCGACTTTTGACAGACAAGTCGACCTATGAACTATGACACATGAACCAGGAAGACTTGGATATGGCTAGATATCGACATAACACAATAAATTGCCATTATTCTGAGGGATTTAGATCAATTTTGGCTTACTTAGCTAACCCAAAGTGTGGTTTTAGCTTATTTGTTGGTTTGTTTCTGTTTCCGACAACTTTTGCAATTTTTGTGAAAGCCGTAATCTCTCGCTCCATTGCAGTGCGATGAAGAGCGCTTTAGCTGCACAAAAAGTATTTTATGGCTCCCTTGAACATTGAGACCAACTAAGTAACGCTGGGCCAGTTGTGTTGGCCAAAAAAATTTGGTAACGTTAGCACTACGACGACGACGCTTTTATGGCATAATTCCTAGCGCCGTCTTTTTGTTTTTACAGCCACGCCAAAAACTTTGACTGCACGCCAAGGAGGGACAAGGAGGCGGGTGGGCGGGGCTGGAGAGGGGGAGAAAGGCATCCGAATTGGCATGGCAAGAAAGTAAAGAGTAATACCCAAAGCAGTCATAAAGTAAAACCAAATACTTTACATATAAACGACCGCAAGCAGACGTCAGAGTCGAGGCCCGCCCCGCAATAGAGTTCCAAATCCTCCACAGAGGTGTGGGCCAGACGACGTCGCCATTTTTGCCATAACTTTTTTTTTTTTTTGGTTTTCACTCGTTTTTTTTTTTTGTTTTTGGACGCATGCCCATAAAACGGCGACGGGCCAAAAGTAGGTAAGAAAACTTTACGTGGCGACCTTGGCCAACGCACTCCTAGAACTGTTCAGACGGGTTCAGTCTCAGTTTTAAAGCCAAGCAGACAATAAATCCGGGCTATTGATCCTTGCTATATGTCTTAAGCAAATTTATATGGCTAACGGAAAACTATCTATGTACTTCCGCCGTAATATAGTGACAGCGGACACCCCCCATCCCCCTCCGCTTCCCGCATTCTGGGTACTTGCCCCCCCGCTGCGTGGCATTTGATAAACGTGCATATGGCATCGCAGGAGCTTGTCGAACATAAACCTTGCACGGCTGGAGATTTGCCATGGATTCGGAGCAGCGTTTAGTGCAGCAGAGTTGAAAATTAAGGCGAGTTGCAACAACACTTTTTTTTCATTTTATTACAATGTTTATCCTCGGAGCGGATTAAAGTGGAACCATAAATTGCAAGTGGAACAAAGTGGGGGCAAGCCAAGCAGTAGAACTCCAAGGAGATAAGCCATGCCATGCCTTGACATACATATATATATAGTATATACATATATATATATATATACATATATATATATGCATATAAGGTTGTAGAGTTACATTTAATGTGGCCTAAATATGCAAGCAAAGCATGAGAAAAGAAAACTTGTGCAGAGCAGGAGAAAGCTCAGAAAAAAATAAAAGGAAAACTCAGATAATATTGTTTTCCATCCTTGGGAAAAAAATAACATATCTCTATTAAAAGTAAGCACATTTCGTTATGAATAACGTATTTTTCCAAGAGCGATCCTAAATTGCAATTCTGTGGAAACATAAGCCTCAAGAACTCAATTATCCTAATTTGGGCTGAGTTAAGCAAATTTGTTGCAATTTGAAGCACAACATTTTGCTGCATAAGGCTGACAAATTAAATTTCCATTGCTATGCAGCGAAATATTTAAGTTTTTTTTTGTATTTTTTTTATTGGTTTTTTTTTTTTTGTTTTTGCACTTGGGAACTTTGCCAAGTTTTGGTTCATTTTGGCTGCTTATCGACAAAAGTCAGCAAGCAGATCGGATTTGTGTTTGAATTAAGCAGTAAGTAGGGAAATGGGGAAACCAGCAAAATGAAAACGAGAATGGAAAAGCGCGTAAAGGATTTTCAGTCAGCACCAGTTGGCCAACGGCTTAGGTTGCTTTTGCGACAATGCTGGCAGGCATTAGGAGGCAGCATTTGTTGCAACTGCAACAAGCTGGCAGAGCAAACCCAAACAGGCAAAGACAAAGACAAAGAAAGATGTAGACATAGAGCGAGAGAGAGAGAGAGAGGGAGAGGGAGACAGACTAAGTAGCGCTTGCCAAACGCTGACCGCCGCCATGTCGAGCCCCATAAATCTTTGCAAATCGCGGCGGGCGCAAAGTGCGCCACAAAATGGCGAAAATTGCACGGCAAGGAAATAACAAAAGGACCAGAGCGATGGCAGCCCAGGAGCCACGTTGTTGCCACGTACCACACTCAGAAAAAACAAAATGAGAATTAGTAAATCGACCTAAATTTCAGAAAGCCTTTGTTGCTTTTATAAATATTTATATTATTTATATATATATAAAAGTATCTATATATTTATATACATTATATTATTTATATATATCTATAAGTATCTATATACATTTTCCAATTATAACAAAACATTTCATCTAGAATAATCTAGACCTAAATCGACAATCGCAAAAATACAGCTCCTTTTTATTTTTCAGAAATATTTTCTATTGTTGCATTTCTCTGAATCTTAAAAAAATAAGTCGAAGGGTCTCGGGTTCGAGAATAAGCATAAGATTCAAAATCTTTTCAAATTAAGGCTAAAATTAATTTTTATAAAATATGTTAAACTGAGTTTTGCATACATATATGTTCAATTTTAAAATAATAACATAAATACCAACAAAAATTCCACTTCATCTATTATTTCAAAATTTCAAATCCATAATGAAATTTAAAAAAATGCGAACGCAGCTTTTTAGAAAGTCGGAAACATAAATTTTAACCAGGAACCATTTGCTCCAAAAATTTCTAAAAGTCAGACTGACTTTTTTCTGAGTGCAGTTAGACACGAATCCAAAGGGGGAGTGGCAGCTGACACGGCAGCTCGGAGCGAGGAAGTGGGGCAACATGCTCGGAGTCGCTCTTAGTTGCAGTTGGCGTTGGCGAAATTTAGTGCGCTTGAAATTTAGTTGCACAGTTGCGGTGATTTAGTTGGGCATCGCTCTCGAGCTGCAACCCCAAACTGTGGCAGGCAATGCGGGTCAGGCAACTGAACAATCAACTGGCCTTGGGGAAGGCCGGGAGAGAAGAAAGAAGAAGAAGCCGAAGAAAGCGACAGGCGATGAAAAGGGCTTTAAGCTTAGACAGCTTTTGACCGGATCTGATATTTATTTATATTGTAAGCCCCCAAGCGCTGACTTTGAATGGTTTAAGTCGGTTTGCAAATATACAAATCGGTCAAAGATATTCTGAGAAAAGTTAAATAGATTCCACTAAAGTATTTTGCTAATGTTGCAAATTCACCTAAAGTATTTTCTGCTTTTTATTGATTTTAGAAAAATGATGGCAATATAAATTTCACAAATAGCAGATAATTGGAAAAAGGTGGGCGCTTCTTTTGAAATACAATTAAGCAAATTATAAGTTAAACCCTTTCTAATCTTTATTAATTGGATGGTTTATCGTCTGCCTTTACTTTAATTAACTGTTTTCATTTTCATTTCGTAAAGATTAAAATAAAATTAACCAATCAAATAAAAATAATTTGCATCAAATTGCAATTTTGCCACTCACACGTAAACGTTAACCACAAACGGAGTCAATCAAGTTAAGAATGCTAAGAATGTGAATGTAGGAAGTGTTGGAGTGAAAAATAGGCTATAAGATGGTTTAATTATTAGAAGTACTTGTACTTAAAACTGAAAATGGAGATACCCATAAGGTGGAATGCGTTGTGGCACATTACAAATAATTGCCAGGTAGGTGGAGAGTAATTGTGATTACCAACCGAACCTTTCTAGCCTCTCACATTATGCGAGAAGTGCATTTATTTCTGTTAGCTGAATGCATTTACTGTTATCACTCACTGTGCGGTCAATTATCCCATAATGTTTGCATTCACCTTTTGCACAAAAATCTTTTGCCAATGACCACCTGCAATTTAAGCCTCCCCCTGCTCTATTTTGCCTCTATATTCACATTCGGGGAACCAGAGATCGAGCAGCTTTAAACACAGCCATTGTTCATGCAACAACCTGGACACAGAGACAGACAGAGAGAGAGGGAAAGCGAAATGGAGCAGGCAGACTCATTTAAAGACCCTGTCTGGAAGCCGACATGAGCTAAGTGCAGGGGCGAAATTTATGCGAAAAATGCAGCAGCAATATGTGCAACAGGAGCAGCAGCGGCAACAACAACTACAACAAGTGCGGCAACTTCACCAATTCGCACTCAAGCAGGGCACAAACGAGGCAACAACAACAACAATAAGGACCAACAAGGTACGCAATTTTTTGCCAGGACTTTTTTATTATTTCCACACACACATATTGTTTGAAAAATGTGTAGCAAGGGATTGGCAGCGATTGGGGGCAGCAAGGGGTAAGACGGCATTTGCCAGGCGCAGCAACTTGTTCCCTGATCCTGTGCCTGTTCTCGACTCTGCTGCTGTGCAACACATGCCCCAGTGTGAAGAAGAAAGCTTTGAAAGATGCTGCGGAACAATTCGCCAGACGGCCACTCCTCGGGGCATTATTCATTGTTCACGATGGTGAGAGGAGATGGGAGGGTGAGGGGGGAGCGAAGGATAGGCCGGCAAGAACTTAATAAGATTTTAATTGAAGCGCAAGAATTTAATTAATTTAATAATGAATGCTGAAGACCAAAAGAAAGTGAGTAACAGACTAATTTGACGATGAATTCATGGCATGTGAAGAGAGACTTTGCCAGCAACAGGGAATGGAATTAAATCACAAATTAATTTAAAATAAGCCATTTTAATAAGGTTTCTCTCTTTTTAAATAACTTGGTAGTTTGAATAGTTTAAAATTAATAAATTGGAGAATAAGCAAATTGTAGTCTGTGATTATCTATCAATCAATCATGAAAGCAACTATCGCCGAAAGCTATTACAACAAATTAAATTTAATTTTTATTATTTCATTTACACATCACTAAAAGTAAATAAGTAAGTAAAATATAAAATCTAAATCAAAGAAAAATTTCAACTCTATTTCAATCTATTCTCAGGCATAATTAAGCCAAATGCCATTAATCTGTTAACTGTTTGCCAACAAACTGAAACCTTTAAGCTCGTTTGGCTTTTGGCTACGTGCTGTTTGGTTTGGGGTCAGACTCTAATTGCAAATTGTTAATGTTGCAGTTGCTGTTCGCAACTTGCAGCTGCAACTCAATTGAAAATCTTTAGTGACTTTAAAACTGGAAGTAATATAAATCACGCAAAAGGTTCTGAAAGTAACCGAATGCCGGCAATGGTCGCTGGTTTAATGACGCAAGTAATTGCAACTGCGCAGCAAGTTGCAAGTTACCACTTGTGAGCTGCTAGTTAAAAACGTTGGCAGCTGGGGTTTGTGTGGACTGCAAGTGGCACGAGGGAGCGACTTAATGAAAATCAAACACACAATGCAACAGCAACAGCAATAGCAACAATAGAAACAACAATAACTCAAAGTCGGTCAACTGTGCTGTGGAAAACGTCGCCGAGTCTTTGGCGACCTACGAGCGACTCTCAAGTGGTGCATGCCACACAATAATTGATAAACGAACAGATGTACAAGTGTTTAAGTGAATGAGTGATGTGCCTGCCAGTTGCAAGTTGCTCGCTGTGGGTTGCAAGTTGCTCGCTGCTCTCTGCTCATTGCTAGCTGAGTGCTTTGAAGTTAGAACATTATTTGCAAGGCTGCAATCGGTAATCAGAATGGCGAGGGGGTGGAGGGGGAGGGGTTGACCCAAATCAATTGATTTATGCACTTGCAACGTATTGTTCTATGCTGCTGCTGCTACTGCTGCTGCTGCTTCAATTGGTAGCAGTAATTAAATTAATGAAGAAAGTTGACAAACTGAAGATCTGTGTTGCATTATAAACAAACGCAGCTACGCTCAAGTATTAATTAAGTTACGCATCGCCAGCTCAAGTGGAGCGTGTTGCAGACACGGCGGCATGTGAAAGTCATCTGTTTGAGAAGCGCATGGAGAGGCGCGATTGCAGCGGCAGCTGTTGAATTTGTCACGCAATTGCAGACAGAGCGGGGCCAATGGCCCTTGGGGCAATAACGTTGCCCTTGCCGTTGCCGTTGCCGTTGCCGTTGCACAAATGCGGAAGATGCGCCCAAAACAGATCGCTGGCTGCTCGCAAGAAAACTGCATAAAAAACGCATCGAATTCTTTGGCGCTTTGCAGACGTGCTTTGTTGAAAGGCGTTAAGAAAAAGTGTAGATAAATTTTCTCGGTATGCGGACAATTATTGGTTGTCACCCTAGTCAATTGGAAATTCCTCATTTCATGCAACAATTTCCCATGTGTTAAGCGAAACAAAAAACGCGAGAAAAACGCGCGAGAAACGCGATAATTTTTATCACAAAATCAAACTGAACATTAAATATGCATTTAAACTCAGTTAATTAAGTTGAAAATCGATAAGTTGATAAATTTAAACTAAACCAAAACCCGATATTTCTTGGGTGAACTGTGCGACAAAAAACGCATGTTGCTTGCCACTTGCAGGCGTTAAAAACCGCAATGCGACATTTGCAGTTGATGAAGTTGGCAAGTGGAATAAGTGACAACATAAATAATTATGGAAATTGTTTGTGTTGTAGTTGGTTTTGTAATGGAATCAGTTTTGATTTGATTACCTTTAATTGACTTTTCAGCAACGTTGAATAATCGAAGCTGACGGCTGCAGCGACTGTGGCAGCGGTGACGTCATCAACATTTAACACTTTTTGTAGCTCATTAAAAATACAAAATGAGGTTGAATTTTCTTTCCCCGCTCGGCGGCTGCTCGGTTTTTCACTGTGTCCAGTTTCCGTTTCAATTTAAAGCATTTGTTTTGTTAATTTCAATTTCAGCGCCGGAACTTTGTTGTCAAACACATTACATTTGAATATTATTCATTTGTTGTTGCAATTGTTGTTCTTGTTGTCGGGCCTGCAATGATATGAATATGTAGAGAAAATTATAAATAAATTATTGGGGCAACAACAAATTGCAGCTGCGTCAGTGGTAAATTGTTAATAATGTCACAGTTTGATGCCAACAATTTATGACGAGCTTCAAACTGCATTACAAATAAATTAAAAGATTGCATTTTATTATTTTGTTTTTCTCTCGCACTCCACATTTTTAAATTATTTATGTTAATATTTTAATGGTTCAATTGAATCTATAAAATCCGGTAAAGCGCATTTTCCCACCAATGCATAAAATGTGTTTTAATTTTGCCAATCAGAATTCACATTTTTTAAATTAAAATTACAAAAATAATTAATGAAATTTTTTTAGCCGCAAATTACATTAATGATAAAATAGCTAACATATTTCTTAGCTTGTCAAGTGAATTTATTATTTTTAATTAGATGCGTGTTGTTGGCCTGATTTCCACTCAAACAAGCATGAATACAATTTCTATATTCAATTAACTTTTCCAAATGTAATTTTGCATTTGAATAAATTGCAAAAAAAAAATTACATGCAAATTTTCCGAGCATAATTAATAAACTATTTAAAATATTTTTTCGTTGAAAAAAACTGACGCAAATTTAAAAATGGGCAGACTCCAACTAAGAACCATAAAGAGCATAAAGCAAATGTGTGACAACGAGAAAAACCGCAGCAGTAAAAGAAGTAAAAATGGAAAAGCGCACAGGAAAATGCAAAATGCGCGCCTGAAGAGCCTTCTGTGGAGGGTGGACAAGGGGGGAGAGAGGCTGAGAATGAGGAAGGTTCTGTGGCTGTAACTGCTTCTGTTTCATATGTACATGGCAAGTGTTGTAAGTATGTGCTTAAATACGCATTTATTCATACAAATATGGCCAACGGCAGCAGCAGCAGCAGCAGCAGTGGCAGCAACCGCAACAGCAGCAGGCAAAACAATAAAACAAGTCCGCATTCAGTTGTGCAGCTGACAGACGACAAGATACCCTGTAAATGTTAGCTGCTCCAAGTAAACATGAAATATTTATATATATTTCTGTTAACCAAAAACAAAGAACTGTTTAGATGAAATCATATGCCCCACAGCGGAGACTCGCAGTTGCACACACACAAACAGAACGTGGAGCGAGCGAAATTTCCATTTGGTTGTCGTCGTAGTTGGGCAAATCAGATGCGCAACTAACGAGCAGCAGCCACGACAATGTTACTGACAACTGGAGCCAGGAGTACTAGGACCCATGTAGGACCAGCGCCGGACGCTGAGCCGCGGGCCACTCTGCGTCTGCGTCTGCCCGAACTCGAACCCCCGCCCCCACCCGAGCCCGCACCCGAGCCCGCACCCGAAACCGAACCAGAAGCAGAACCAGAACCCATGCGAACATGGCGCAAATGTGACAAATATGGGCATGAAGTGTGCAAGTGACAAGTCCAACATACTTACAAATTTTATGCGGCCCAAACCACATTATCACCCAAAAAGGGGCAGAACGGAAAACGCTGGCAAGTGGCAAGAGGCAAGTGGCAAGTGGCAAGAGGCACAAGGCATTGCAGCACTGTAGGAATTTGTGTTTTCAAATGTATGTTAATGATGTACCACCGGGTTCCAACGCCGGCAACGATGATTTCCAGTTTTTCTCTCTATTTTTTTTTTCCTGTTTTTTTTCCATTTTTGTTTCCATTACTTTTTTATGTTGCGCCTCCATTGCGTTTGCTCAGTTAGCCAGACGTATTTCCTGTCATTGTTTACTGGTCCAACACTTTGCTATTTGTATTTTAATGCCATTTTTTGCGCTCGCCAAACAATACGGAAAAAAGCGCAGAGTGCCACAGATAATTTGAATATGTGCAACCTAATGCTGCTGATGAAGCTGCGTTGCTTTTTTTTTTGCCGCAAATTAAATTTAAATTTTCAATCTTTTAACGGAAATACGTTGAGGGGTTTGTGGTGAACAAGTGAGCTAAGCATGCAACTAATGTGATTTAGATAGATGGCAACTTTAATTGGGAATGAGCACATTTTGTTTTTATTTATTATTTTTTTTTAGCAATTTGGATTGATGGACTTGTGAAGATTACTTAATTTAATTCACTCGCTTCCTGAGACGTTGACTATCAATTAGTTTTGACTTATTATTATTGTTATTGTTGCTATTACTTTTATTATTGGGGAGCTTCATGCTCCTTTCTAAATCTACATTTCTTCGCTGCAATCCGATTGTTGCACGAATTGGGGAATTTTTGTCAGACTTGTTTCCCTGTTCAATTCAGTCATAAAAGTCACAGGAAATGCGTGTTTTAGGCCATGAAGTGGACTTAAAAGTAAGTCACAGTGCGTGGACAGGAAGTGACAAACCGCGTTGCAAGCACACAAACTGAACAGAGTTGCAGGCAATCAGACGGCTTACGGTTGTAGCATGTTGCATGTTGCATGAGAGAGCATATCTTAACTAGCTCTCGCCGGCAACAGCTTAACTTTCTTTGCACTGCGCCAGATGAGCCGGCTTAAAGCAGCAAAGGCTAAATATCTGCTCAGAGTCGCAGTGGCAGTCACACTTCCTTGCATGCAGCATGCAACGTGCTCACTCTGCTCCCCCTTCCTTTCCCTCTTTCACTCCCCCTCCCTCTCACTCTACTCCACCCACCGCCAGAGCTAACAAGCCGTCAATAAAAATGCCAGCAGCTGTTTCCCCCTCTCTCTCTCTCTCTACCACAGCTTGCTGCATGCGTGCACATTGAGTGGTGCAAGTCCGCATGAGAGCAAACAGCTTGCAAAGTGGCTCCAAATGCATTTTTCTGCTGCAGACTCATTCAAATGCGCACGCATGCAAAACGCAGTTGCTTCGCAGTGGCAGCCAACACTGACCTAGGCACGCACATAGATACACACATACACACACAGATGCATGCATACACTGATAAAAAATTTACAAATAATTACCAAATATAAGAAAAGTTAATTTTTAAAAACTAGAATGCAATCCCAAAAATACATAGTTTTGAAGTTTTAGATACATTTGCAAGATATAATATAAGATATAATCAAAAAAGTAGAAATCCAAACCAATAATAAAAAAAAGAAATTTTTCAAAATTCAGAAATAATTTATTTTATTTATTATTATATATTATTATTATTTATTATTTATTTATTGTCTCGGCTTTTATAAAAGAGTTCAGCTGCCTTCTTAAAGTAAATCAATTTTTAAATTGAAATTGAGCAAAGGAAATCACTGAATTTAAAAAAAATACTTTTTGAATATTAAAGAGACTTGGCCAAAATTCTGTTCGATTTTTTTTCTGAGTGTATCTAAATAGTGTGTACACGCACTTGGACAGACAGCTTGAGAGTGTGAGCTATGTTGGTTACTCGCAGACTCGCAGACTCGCAGACTGGCAGACTGGCAGTCTCGGCAGTAACTACTCGTATCTGTCGCCCTGCACGAAATTACATAATTACCAACAATAAATTGTAATTACTGCCTTGAGATACATTTGCTCAGATAAACGGTTTTCCGTGTCTGTCGCCAGGCCAGACTCTGTTTGCACTTGGAGTTGGTAAGTTTTTCTAGCTTTTTGCTGCTTGTTTCGCTTTTTTCATTCATATTGTTGTTGCTGTTGTTGCTGTTAATGTTGCTGTTGTTGCAGATGTTGTTGTTGTTGTTGTTGGCTCGACATTGACTTTGGGCCGCCGCTCGCATAAATTACACTGAGCAATTACAACAAACCATCGAAAATGTAAACAAACTTGGGGAATACGCACTCACAATTTGTGAACGCATTGGTGGCGCCCCTCCGGTGGCCCATCCGGTGGCAACATTAAATGCCACGGGCGGGGAAATGGGGCAGAGAAGGGGGCGTGCGGCACATCACAAAAACAGCACACAAAACGTTTTTAAGTTCACAAAGTGCGTGCATAAATTGCGTTGCCTTAGGTAATTTATACTGATTTATGTTGTGTGTGTGTGTGTGTGTGTTTGTGTGTGTGTGTGTTTGTGTGTGCATATGTATATATGTGTGTGTGTGTGTGTGTGTTATGTAAAATCTGGGCTAAGCTCCTACAAGGTTTTTGGACTAAAGCTGAGCGTGAGTGAGGAGCACTCAAAGTTGTGCTTCTTTCGTTTTCAATGGATGTGCAAAAAAAAAAATACTTGAAGAAAATTAAATGTTTACTGCTTAACGAGCAATTAAGTGAAAATGTTCAATTCAAACAAACTCGACTATAATATTATTTTTTTATATTTATTAGCTTTTGCAAACGACAATCGATTATTATCGATATTAAAGACACACGAAAGTTATTGCAGAAATTAAATAAACTACTCAAAATTTTAAGTACTCAGCTCTCGGAATCGCTGACGAGCTGACAGATTTGGTTATATCAGCTGGTCATGCTGATCAGGAATATATTCTCTATACATATATTTTAAAGATATAGTAATTAAGTATAAGGTTTTAACAAATCTTCTACCCTCTTTAAAGCACTCGCTAATGTGGCTTTGGCTAAGAAATTGCAAACATTCACAAATCTCGATAAGTATCGATACTCTCTGTTCAGTTTGCCAAATGAATTCATTTCAAAACTCAATGAAAAAACCTAATTTTCTTGCAATACTCATTCAATTTTCATAGACAAAGGCAGAGATTTGAAGAATCGATTGACTTTCTTTTTGGGTTAATTTCTAGCTAACCTCAATCGACTCGAAAGAATCTTGAGTGCTGTCCAATCGAACGAAGACGGACAAATCAATGTCATATGCCAAACTGGCCTGGCTGTGACCTTTACAGTGACATCAAATAAGCAATTCCCCAATCAGTGCCAACAACAACAACAATAACAACAAAAACAAGTCACAATAGCAACATTCTGTGACAAATTAAGCTGCCCATAAATTGCAACTGAAATTAAATAATAATTGAGGCAAAATGGACGATGTGATTGCAGACAAAAATCTATATCTATTTGCATCTCTTTCACTCTACCAGCAATGTTGTTTATTATTGAAATAAAAAGCAATTTCAATAAATAAACAATTTGGGTCAGTGCAGACCAAAAAGTGGGCGAACTAATGACATCATCAGAAGCATCTGAAATTGTTAACGTTGTCGTCCATTGGAAACTGCAACTGCCAAACGCGTATTCAAATTTGATTAGACATGCTTTCAACGGGAATTGGGGATTGGGGATCGGGTATCGGGTATCGGGGATTGGGGATCGGGGGTGGTTAGGTTGTCCTAACCGAGTGCAGCTCATTAAGGTCACCGTAACGGGTCGCTCTCATTTATTATGACCATATAATCTAGCTGACAGAAAAATAAAAAAAGATACTCAGTCAGTCCGTCAATTTGTTGAAAAAGCTTTTCGGTGAATTATGCAAAAATTTGTTCAATTTTATAAAATGTTGATGGCTAACTAGTTCGGTCTTTTGTAAGCTGCATATTTAAGTTGTACAACATTTTAAACGCAAAGTGATTTGCATATTTAATAAGTAGTCAGCAACATTTACACAAAATCAAAGAAACAGCATTGGAAAAATAAATAAAATAAATTGTGTGCATTTTTTAAACGAATACAAAATAGAAAATTCAAAATCAATCCGAAATAAAAGCTAATAACGCTTAGCGTAATTATCTTATGTGCAAACATATTTTTTATTGGCTCGGTTTGTAAACAACTTGCATTTTTTTATTGATAAGCATAACGAAAAAATAATAAATGTTTTTTTTTCGATTAGGTTTTTTTTTAAATTTATTTCAAAGGTTAATTGGGTGCTGATGCGCATTGAGCCGAGTTCGAGGAAACAACAGAGACATGGATCAGATAACGAGCTGTTCGAAATAATTATTATATTATTCAGTCTAGCACGGAAATTTACGTATTTCCATTTCCATTTCGAATTCAAGCTAATATTTGTATACCCTGAACACATTAAAAATGGGTATAATGGGTTTACTGAAGATATATATATATTATTTAAGATACACAATTAGACTAAGTTCTCGTCCTTCAATTAATTTATAATAATTTGCAGACCTTCCATTCATGCTTTTATTTAAAACAAGAATAAAATATTTAACAGGGTATCTCGCTGTCGATCTCAATCGAGTGCAGCATTCTAATTTGTTTGCCATTAATTTTGTATTGATTTTTTTTGACAGTGCAAAATTTGTTAATGGCTTAACTGACTTTGCAAACGTGTATTATAATTAATATGAATTCTTCGGAATTAAGTAATTGTTCAGTTTAGCAAATCTCCACTGTGAAACATGGGGATTTGTGTTTAATTACGCTCATTAATGATGCTTAAGCTAATTGTTTATTTCCCATATCAATTAATGCCATAATCTCGATGCAAATGCAAATCATCTCGCCAGCATTAATGTCCTTTAATGTTCAACTGTGATGGCTTCACCATTTAAGCCCAGTCACCCAAGCCACGCCCTCTTCTGCTGACGTATTTATGGCCGTTGGTAATTTGTTCTTCTTTTTTGCATATGGCCCTAAGCCCGTAAGTCAAATCGATGGCAGCCAAGCACCGCTGTGGCTATTTATTTATTTATTTATTATCGCACTGAGTCAGTCCTGGGGCTATTTCCTATTCCCTTTCATATACCCAAAGCTCCTCCGTTCATTTCCTCGGCTCATTTAATTTCGCCACCACAAAAGACCACACACATCGCCTCCTAGCTGGGATTTTTCTTATAATTTTTTCTTATATTTTTCTTCTTTTTTTTTTGCTGCCACTATTAGTTGTCCCGTAGTCTTCCAGACTACTCCATTATGCGCGTCCATTATGCCTCTGTTTGCCTTGATAATGTTCCCTGTCCACTGTTCCATGTACCGTGTTGAGGGTCCAAGTCTGCCCCGTCTGATGCCATTGTCAGCTTTTGCCAGCCGAATGCCCTTTTGCCTTTTTGTCATTTCAGTTTTGTTGATTTTGCAAAAAAATACAAGAAAGAACAAAATATATATATGTATATATATTTGCCACCTCCTCAGCTGCCTAGTTGCGTAGTCAAACGCCATGCCACGCCCCCCGCCTTCGACGTTGGGGCCAATGTAAATAATTTATTTATGGTCTTGTTTGTTTACTTCGTTGCGAGGCTGCACCCAGCTCATCTTTGTGCTGCCTCTTGTTTGTCTAGTGCTTAGAACTTGCCGGTTTTGGGTACCCAAAGCTCTTAGTGGGCATGGTTCTGCCACCTCCAACTCCCCCTACTCCGATCCTAGACCTGAAACGTGTGGCAGTCACATTCACTTTATAAATAAGATATCAATTGATTTTGTGCAGAAGTAAGTTAAGAACTGTTGCCTTTGACAATATTTACAGCCCTTAAGGCGATTAGCAACGATTCCATTTCCATTTCAGAACTCATGTAAATATCTTCAATTTAAATGAAATGGAAGCATTCACTTAATCTTGTATCAACAGCAAAATGACATAAATATTATCACAGTTGCCCGGCAACAGGAGCTCTGAATCTTATTTAAAAAAAAAAAATAACTCAAATATGATGAGAATCTCAAATGTTATTAATTTTTTTGCTCGTATTTCGCTTCAGCTCAGATTCCTATAATTTTCCATTTGGTTTTTTTTATCAATGTTTATTTTTGTGCCTTGCAATTGTGGTTTCAATAACTGTAAATCTAAATTTTTAAAATTATAGTTGCCATATAATCATTGCAATTATATATTATGATACTGTCAGATATAGATACTATTTATATCTTTAAGATATTCATGGTCCTCTAGTAGTTATTCAAATCACATCAAGATCAAACATTTCTGGGTATCGATTCCAGCTAATTTGACAAACTGCACCACAAAGAGAACAGTTTCCAGTTGCCTTCGAGTTTGGGCCACAATCCGCATATCTCTGAGGTTGCATCAGTTGCAAACTTCAAATTACCTGCACCGATGAATCATTGAGCGATTTTATGGTCTGACCACGGAGCATGGCAATTATGCAATTTTCTACAGACCGAAAACACTTGTCGCAGGTATGATAGGCGTATATTTATATATATATATATATATATATATATACAAAAGTGTCTGATGATTCACACGAACTAGCAGTCGGCAGCTGGCAACTGGCAACTGGCCAACTGAGTCAACGTATCTCCAGTTGCACAAACTGAGCAGGCAGATTTGGTTACAGATACGGGCTAAGCACGATAAGCAAATCAAAGCAGAAAGTTTACATTTGAAACAATAAAATCTGGCTTCGACTTGCTCTGTGGCTCGGCTTACGGGCATTTGTATCAGATACACACACAAATAGCATAGGAACTGCAGAGACTGGAGACCGCACATGACTGTGAAGCAGAAGCCGGAGGGGCAAGTAGACATCAAAAGGCACTGAGAATGCCGCCAAGCTCGACACTATGTAGCAATAGTTACAGTACTATATCTCAGTCTCCGTCTCAGACTGGGTATCTTTGTATCTGTGTGTCTTCAGCCAGCTAACTGTAATTGTATCTAACAGCTTCAACTGACAGGCCAGGCCAAGAGGCGACTCTGACGACAACAGCGCCTGGCAACGCGTCGCTCTCGAACTTGTCTTGCTTTTTATGGCCAATACCAGCAACAACAACAACAACAACAACAACTACAATAGAAACGCGTGCGGCTTTCCAGTGCCACCAGTGCCAGATAGTCACTGGAGGAGGCGTCGCATCGCTTCGAGTTTTGGGGCCACCCAAACATGGTCAGCAAAGCGCCACCAAATTGACTGCTTGCCCCGCATTCCTCTCCGAACAGCTCCTTTTCAGATACTTTTCTCCTCAGTTTGCTGCTCTGCTCGGTGCCATTGAATTATTGTTCGAAATCAAAAACTAACCATTATTTACCAACAGAGGAGTGCCAAACAAAACCCAACTCGAACTACCAAAAAAACAAAGCAATCGACCAGCAAAAGAGATGAGCTTGAGAATTAGTGATGAAAACAATGCTGGAAAACAGGAAAACACAAGTCCACAAAATCAATTTTCACTCAAAAAGAGCAGCAGCGAATGGAATGAAAACTATTTTTCTAAATACAATTTGATTTCACATTTTAATTAACTCTTTTCTCACTTATTTATAACAATATTTATGCAGGAAAGGAAATTAATTAATAATTGTTTAATTTTCTAGACTTCAAGTAAAGTGATTCTTAATTAAACTAAAATAAAAGACTTTCTTTTTTATATGTTATTAAACTAACTAAATTTTTTTTTTTAATAACCATAAATTGATGCAACTGGAAAACCAAGGAATGGTTTTCTTTTCCCCGAAAAGGTGAGCAGCGTTGAAGGAATGTTGTTAAGCGAAAAATATTAATTTTTTAACGATTGTTGCCACATAAATAAAACTCAGCTTAAGCAACTATGAAGGTAAGCTGTTTCAGGAACGTATTTTAATAATTATTAATTGAAAAATAAATAGTTTAAGCCTTCTAAAAATTAAATTGATAGATGATTTCAGCAATGGAATTAAAAAGTGTTGAAGTTTAATTAAAGTTTGCTTGAAATTCAATTAATTATGTTCATGCGGGGTTTAATGTTCAGTATTAAACTATTTGCTACTAATGTAAGTAGAATCATGGTTTTGAAAGCCATAAATTTACAAGATAGTTTTTATTTTGATCTGTATTTAATAATGCAAGTTGTTTAGAGGGATTACCCCTCTTATTTGCGAAACTAACCGAACAACCGCCTCAGATTAAAGCGGTGGCCCATGAAAGTTGTATCGAAAGGCGGGCGACAAAAGCAGAGACTCAGCGACAGATACAGATACAGCTACAGATACAGATACAGATACAGATACAGATACAGAGAGTCAGAGTCATAGTCAACAACAACAACAACAACAGAAAACTTGGCAAGGGGCAGCAGCACAATTGACTGGCAAACTGGAGCTATACATCCTGCCCCCATCCCTGCCTCTTGCCCCTGCCCCTCACTCCTAGGCCACTCTCAGTTGTCCTCTTGCTCATTGGCAGTGCAAATAATAACTTATGTGGAGTGTCAGGCCAAAAAGCCGTAAGCGCTACGGGAAATATTTTCAGTGTGTGCTTTTCCTGCCACACACTGCTCCAGTATTTGTCCCCTCATAGTTGTATTCACTGTACCATCCAATGTAAATAAAAAGTGCAGGCAGCGTTGTTGTTGTTGTTGTTGTTGTTGCTGTTGCTCTTGTTATTCCTATATCCGTTGGGTTTCTTTTTTCTTACTTTTTTTGTTGCTGCCCCAACTCGCTTCTCTACGTGGCTGCAACGGTGGAGTATCTCAGTGTTTTTGCAATATTTCAACATGCCGGCGCGTATCTGTTGGATGCCTGTCTGTGGCTTTCTTTTGGTCTCGTTGCTATTGAACTATTCTGCAGCGCACGTAATTTAAGCCAAACCATCTCAGCTCCCCTCAGCTGCCACAGAAGTGACTCCATTCTTATGCAACCAACAACAACAACAACAACAACTTTCGACTGTCAATTTTCGACTTGCGACCCCCAATCGAAAATTTGTTAATGAAAGGGAGTTTTCTCTGGCAGTAACTGAATCCTGGGTCAGAAGTTTACCCAACAGCGAAGTGCAAATTATTAGAGGGAAATAGGTAGAACGAGGCAGACAAAACAATAACAACAACAACAACAATAACAACAACAACAACAAAAAACGAAAACTCGGAACAGCTTTTTGTGGTCAGTTCGGTTGCATTTGCTAATGTAAATTGTTGTGAGTTTGAAAAAGTTTTCAAGCTAAATGTTGTGGAAATTCCACTGACAGAATTGCATGGAAAAGTTGTTTTATTGTTTTGGCATTGCAGGAAATTCATTTCAAATGCGAATTTACTGAAATAGTGGGGCAATAACTCAAATATTTAATTAGAAATTGTGGGCCATTACTCCAAAGCAAATAAATATTTGCATTTTGCAGCGATTTATCGCTTTCAGTAAAGTAAATGAAAACTGACCAAATATTTCAAATCAGTTATAAACTGCTGCCACTGCGCCAACGTAAACTATTTCAAGTTAAAGCCATAACTTTAAATAGCAACTGGCCACAAACGCAAAAGCCTTGCCCTGAGGCGCCTTTTGCACACCCGACTGTTGGCATCATAAATACTAAACCCCAAAAACACACACAACACACACAACACACAAAACACACACAGCTCTCTCTCTCATTGGCATGGCCAAAAGCAATTAAACTTTAAAGTCACAACCAAAACAACAACAACAACAACAACAACAACATGCGAGCTGAGCAGCAAATGGCCAACACCAGACAGTTAACCGGGACACACAAGCTGCAACCAACTTGTAGAAGACGAAGGGGGGGTGCGGGTCGGATTTGATATGGATGACCAACACGTGCTAAGCTCATTAGATGCTTTGATTTCTCAAGTCTTGGCAAAACTTTGGGATCGACCGGAAAAGCCCGGCCAAGGGACATAAATTGTGGCAACAAACTAATAACCAATAAAATTTCTTAAGCCGTCTAAGCTCATAAGTGCTATTTTAAAATACATGCAACAGCAAATGATGAGGGGACTCTGGCCAAAGGGTAAAAGTTGGACTTGCGGTCACTTGTTCAGCATTTAGAATATATATATAAATATATATATGTATGTGTGTAGTATATAGATTGTATAGATTATATTCAAGTGGCCCAGGAAACCGTTCAAGTTGAAAAGCTCTCTTAATAAGCATTGGCCCGGGGTCTGCAGCTGGGGTTGGGCTGGGCAACAAGTGGCCGGAGTCGGGGCACTGGCTACGGATGGCACTTCACTTGATGTTTGAGTGAATGGAGTCCAGAGATGAGCAACAGCAGCAGACGTCTGACGACCAGGCCAGTGATTGGCAGTCCCAGACCCCCAACTAAAAACACGCTCTAAAATAGAGCAGTGCCTGCAACTGCAACAGCCACAACTGCAACGGCAACGGCAACGGCAACAGTTGTTCTGTCAGTCAGTCAGTCACCCTGTCTTGCGGTAGTCTCACTATGCTGGTCTTCAGCGAGGGTCGCTTCAAAAGTACACACAGCTTTAAGTAGAACGATTTATGAAATGATGAATAAATAAATTGAATAATAAATAAAAACAAATTAAATAATATGAAAAATAAAATTTAGAACACTTAAGCTTTACAAATTAAATTTAAATTAATAAGCAAAATAATTATTTATTTAATTTCAGTAGCATAAAATGATAAATTGTTTCTTATATTTTAATTTAAATTTTAAGTTTCATAAAATTAAATTTGAATTTCATTTTGCTTTACTTTTTAATTTTTATCTTTGTCAACTGATATTAGGGAATATTAAATAAATATTTTAATTAATTTTACTTGATTTATTTTTTGAAAGCTTTATTTCAATTTATATATTTATTTTTAGTCTGACTGGGTTTCCTCCAGTGCATGCAACAATTATTGAATTATTAAAATGAATTATTTAAAAGCATAAGTATTATTTTTTTGACGTCCTGTATTTTTCTGTGACGACTGATTTAAATAAATAAACATAAGATTTTAATGATTTTCATAGTTTGTAAGTTTTGTATTTCATTGGAACTTGTTATTAGTAATGATAATTTAATATGATCTCTTCAGAACCAAGTTATTAAGTTCAAGCTGAATTTTTGGATATTATAAATATTATAAATCAGAATTATTTACATATTTATATTTATTCATCAAGCTTAAGCTTATTTTGAAGAATGAGATCTTCGATCAAATCTGTTGCTTATAATTAATTAAAATGTTAAAAATTAATAATTAATATGACTTACATTATTAATTTGTTTATTTAAATAATTATTCATCACGCATAGTTATTCATAATTTCTTTAACCATTTTTATGTTTTTCAATAATTCGCTACTTGTTATCTCATAGTTTGTTTGAGCTACCTGTGCTCGAAGGTTGCCCCACGGCAACTGAGAGGCAACTGCAACGCTGTTGAACTTTTAATTTGATGAATGATACACATTTGTCTCGAGTGCAGGCCACAGCTTGTCGTAGCCACCGCACCGCACCACACCGCACCACACCGCACCACACCGCACCACATTCGCAACCACAAGAGAGTCGAGTAATTGTTGTGTGGATCGCAGCTGAGCGAAGATCTGTGCACCGCTGGCATATTTACACAACCGAAAGGGGCACAGAGTGGAGTGAAGTGGTGCCCCCTGCTGCCCCCATCCCCCTCTCCCTTTGAGGATGACACATGCGTTGTGTTCTGTATGTGCTGAGATCTGTCAAGATCTCGGCCTGCTGCTCCGTGGTATATAATTTTGCTTAGCTGCAATTATGAGATGTTGCGGCTGATCTTGAATCTGCTGCTGCTGCTGCTGCTGCTGCTGCTGCTGAGGCAAGAAGAACAAAAACCAGCACAGCCGACACCGGAAGCTTTGTCTTCGTCTCTTTTAGTGTGTTTGCTGTTTTGTGCAGCTCTCGAAACTTGTTCTTACGGTTATCTGTTGGTTTTGCAAGTGCCTCGAGTGCAACACATCAGTCTGCGTTGTCTCAGATTCTCAGATTCTCCAAGTCTCGGATGCCAGCGCATAGCATCCTTAATTATGACAATCAGCGCTGGTTGATGTTCATTTCTTGGCCCCAGCTCGGCACCTACCCCTCCCCACCCCTCCTCTCTTTTTGGGATATGTGCGCTGCTGATCCAGATCGGTTGCAATATTTATATATACATATACATATATTGGCTGGTTGGTTGGATGTTGGAGGCAATCACGCGATCGCTGCCTGGTTAGTTAGAACGATCTGGCACAGTTTACGGCGAAACGCATCGGAATGCTTTGCTGGGGGTTGATTCTCGTTTTGGGGACAAGGCATAAGGTGTACCAGGATTGTTATCTGGAATTTATATATATATATATATATATATGCATACATCGGAACATTGAAGCGTGAGACAATTTGAAGAAAGCCGCACTGGGTGGCATCTTTGAAATCAGGCTCAGACCCAAGGGGCAGCTAAGCAATTTAGACTTAAGTGCATTCAATCAAGACGATAAGTTGTGATTGGCTTTCTTTGGCAGCAGATTATTTGTTATCTCTCATCAACAACTTACAAGTCAAGTTTTGAATAGCAAACAACTGAAAAGTAGTATGGGAAATGAGTAAGCTATTTTTTGAAGTGATCTTCTACCGAAGTGGTTCGATAATCGATGGACAGACCAAGTACATGTTTCCCTAGAAGCTATTGGACATAACTTTCGCTGCAGAGCGACCCAAACCCAATTGACCACCCCAACAAGACACACCCAAGAGTGAAAGAGAGAAGAAAAACCGCAGGTGGCCCCTCGACAAAAGTCACGCGAATGCAGAGCGTTGATTGATTATGGGGTAGCCCAGGGGAAAAAATAAAAACAATTAAAGGTTCAGCTTTCACCCAGAGGCAACGCCAACTAATTACTTTCACTTGGACAGAACATCGAGCAGCTGAGTCGAGTTGAATCTTGCAAATAAGCAGCACTCACAAATCGAGCACGCAGCTATCTTCATTATTATCAACACCATCAGCCAAACAGGCAACAGCATGGGGCCATAGGTTAATAAGGCAATTAGCCAACAAGCTCAGAATAAAACACAAATCCCAACTGCTTCTCTCTCACTCTCACTACTCCAATCCGGCCAGAGAAATTGAGAAAGCCGACCGAGAAATCCAGAAAGCAGCCTCTGCTCTCTGACCGGCAATTAACAAATCGCACAAATGACAGGCTAAACTCTATTGCTCATAACTTTCAAACGTGATTAAGGTCAAAAAAAAAAGAAGAAGAAATCAGATGGAATACATAATAATAAAATCAAAGTAGGCATCCAAAAGTAAATCGACAGGTTCTAAGCGCAATAACCAATGATTATGTTGTTTCATCGGGCTGATGGCTGTTGGCTGATGTGGGCTAAGAAAACAATCAAAATGCGCGTTAGCCAACTCTCAGCCCTGGCCCAAAACACACACACACACACAGCCAAATAGCCCTGAGGTTGGTCAGAACGGATGCTGGACCACAACAAACAGCCAGCAAGAAAGTCTTAACAAAGTCTCTGGCTACGAATTTCAACAGGTTCACGCCTCTATCGTCAAACAAAACAAAACAAAAAAACAACAACAACAAAACGAACTGTATAAAAACCAAAATCTGTGCAACAACACATTAAAGTAATTTTCGAGCCGAATCACAGCAGAGCCACAGTTGCCACAATTGCTGCACGAGGGGGCAAAGATATCGAAGCCAAAAGAAGCCGCCTCAAAACCAAACCAGCGTTGCCAATAAAATTAAAAACAGAAAAGTTAACTTTTTCCGGCACGAAGAAAACTAGATGCTCTTTAAATAACAAGACTGCTTTTAATTATTAATAATAATTATAAAAAAAAATATATATATATCGATTTCTATATCATATATTGACCATATTCTTGCCACAATCTAAGCACAATTGCAATTGATGATTCCAAAAGAGGAACAGCTTTTTTTAAATAAAATTATAAATTTTTAATTTATTTTTTATTATTTTATAAAAATTATTGAACCCATTATAAGCTGCTTCTTATTAATTTAATTATTATTATTTTTTATTTATTATTAATTAGTATTTTATTTTATTAGTCATTATTAGAGACAAATATAATTAATTTTTATAAGAAATGTGGGGCATATTGAAAAACAGGCTATAAAATATAAGTTGTGTTATCAATTATCAAAGGATTGATTGTTTCTATATTTTATGGTAGTTCTTTCCGACTTGGCTTCTTTGAAAGCTGTAGTACCCTTGGTTAGGAGAGGGTATTTAAGACAGAACTGAAGTCAGCCGCCGCTCGACTTGTAAGTGGTACATCAAATTTGAGCAGTTTTTCAAGTGTTTATGGCGTTACATTGTGTTGCGAGAGGAGTGTGTGTGTGCGTGTGCGTGTGCGTGTGTGTGAGTGTGTGTGTGTGTAGGGGGGGAATCGGGGGCAACTGAGGCTTTTTGGATTGGTGTGATTATCGCAAGTAAACTATCTCTCAGTGTGGGTCTGAGGCTCTGTTTCTGGCTGCATCGACAGCCGCTGCCGGTTTTTGGTTTTTTTTCTTTTTTTTACGATTTTTTTCGTTCGTTTTATGAAGATGAATTTCTTTTTTATTCGAGATTTAAACTCTGCACACAGCTGCCCCAATACAGAGGAGGCAAGACCCACACACAGGTCCGCTCGCTGCTGGAGCTCCAATTACTTCACTCACTGTTGATTGTTGTGTTGTGTGCTGTAGTTTTATGAATTGTACGAGTAGCTCTTGTTGCCGCTGTTGCTTGATGTTGTTGCCACAGAGATTCCTACAAATCAGTGGATTGGTTGAATGAGTGAGTGCGCGTCTGATGTGTAGAAATTGGTAAATAATATATCAAATGAATTGGGCATTATGGGAGTTTCATTTGAGCGTCTACAAATATTAATCACAATGCAACTTAATTTAAATAATATAATATAATAATTTAAACGCAGAAAATTTAAATTTATTTTTATACTATATTTTTGGTGTCGACTGATATATTTGCTTTTTTTGCATTACAATTTTATTTATTTATTTAACGACTAATTTCGTCCTCTTTCTTTTCATAAGAGGCACAAAAGTTAATATTAAATATTATTTTTAGCAAAATAAAATCTAGTTTTGTTAACAAGCCTCCCTTTTTCAAATTTCACTCGATTCCTTAACATTAAGTTGAATTCAATAAAAGGAAACATTCTTAAGAAATATTTGTTTTGATTTAATGTGGTCCACATATCTATTTTAAATACACTCACTACTTTTAATTATTAATATTGTTTCATATTTGACTATGAATTTAATTATTATCTTTTACTTTTGCATCATTTAATTAGAAACTGATTTTTTTTAAAATAGTTCAGCATTTAGTGAATATTAAATTATAGATTCATTGTTCAATTAACGAAATAATTTTAATATTTAACTGTTGCTGTCTGCAACAAAGGCTTAAACCATTTATTCATCTTTCTCGTCTCGATTCATCCGAAAACGATTTCTAAGCGAGTTTCACCTGTGATAATCCCCTTGTCAAAAGCAGCAATTCAAATGTTGGCTATCTGCATTTTTGGCTTTTCCTTCAACCTTCGCCTTTCAACACATTTGTAAGCTGCTGTGAAAACCAATCTAAATAGTTGAAAGAGGAAGAAGAAGATGATGATGATGATGATGATGAAATACAAGAAACCACTCAACAAGTGCCACTCAGCTTAATAATATGAAGCGTAACCACGAGTCGCACCTGTTGCTACCTTTTGGGCTAATGAGACGGACTTGGGCTTAGCAGAATGACACAATTTATATAGTGTATCTGTATCTGGCATATACATATATATCTAGCATCTATATGTGTATATATCATTTTCAATAAGCCGCAACGCATTTGCCATATCTTTGGTGGCAATCTGGCGGCGAGTTCTTACCTGTGTGGCATAAATCACGAGTGGCAACCAGTTTCCCCAGCTTGAGTTTCTGATCTAGCGCCAGAGATCTACGCGCATAAATTCAAATTAGATAAAAATAAACTTTTACCAGCCAGGTGATTTAGTACTTGAACCAAAAATATCACAACAACAACAAATAACAACAAAAACAACAACAAATAACAGACAACTTGTCGCAGGTGTTTCTAGATGCCAACTCGAAAAAAATAAGAAACAAGTTTTCTAGATTTATTCTCGAGTTGTATTTTTGCCCACTTTACTGCGACTTGACATATTTGCCTGCTAATTTCATGTTATTTATGCGGCCGTTGCGCATTTCTTGCCCCAAGTGGCAGAGTCAAACAATGGAGAGCTTAACACTCGCTGGCGGAGGGATGCGGAGGCGGGGGCTGGGGGCATCTGGGTGGGGTCTTGAGCTGGTCTTAGCTGGCCCCAAGTTGAGCCCATTGTTTGTCTGACAAAATGACAATTACATGTCGGGAATTTCGACAAAAATTATTAAAACAAATATTTGCGTGCTAAACAAATTGCCTGTCAAGGCTTTACCAAAGCTGTCTGTATCTGTGTGTGTATCTTTGTGAGTGTGTGTGTGTGTGAAATATAAGAGCAGAGAAACAGCAACATGAAATTGATACAGAGTCAAACTTGATTTAAAGTTCAAATCGCCTTAAGGAGATCGCTGAACTCTCTGGTAAATAAAATAATTTGGAGCAATATAAAAATCTCAATTTAATTGATTATTCACATCAGGTCTTGGTTTTAGCCACCTTTGCAGCTGGGCCTAATTCAAAGATAAACAACTCAACAGTGGATCTTTTTGTGCAATCCAAACTTCAATTCCGACTTGCAACAGACTCATGTGAAAATTCACACTGCCATCTTCAGACTGTGGCAAACGGCAAACGCAACAATTGACAAAGGCCCCAGGCCTGTGGGGGTAGGGGAAGTGGCAGGGGGCATAGGAATTGCCTGGGATGGCACTTCATTAAATAGACGCCGCGGCGCTTTTCCGAGCTGCTGCTGCCACGCCCCCCGCATTATACACACTGTGGCACACTGAACTCAACTCTCAACAGTCAAGCGGCAGCTTATTTTTCACACATGCTCGCCAACAACAACAACAACAGCAACAATAACAATAACAACAAACAGCAAAGAAAATAAGCAAAAACGACAACAACAACAAAGAGGCAGAAATGTAAGCAATATTTTTTTCCCATTTCTATTTTTTTTTTCTTTTTTTTTTGGTTTTTTATGCGCAGTGTTGTTTATGATGACAATTTTTTCGTTGACGACGCCGACATGTGGCCATAAGGTTGTCGGTAAATAACAAACAGGCGTCGCCTCGGAGGCGGCATGTGGGGAAAGGTGGGCGTGGTGCCTCCCACAAGGGTTGACAGCGACAAAAAAAATAAAGGCCTCAAATTTCGTTGGCATTTTCGTGCAGCAGATCTGGGTGCTGCCACATGTTGTGGCGCTCCACGTTGCATGCAAAAAAAGTATCTCAAGCATTGCAGTCAACTTATGTATCTGAGAGATTCGATTTCCGTGCGCAGCTAAATTCAACTGAATCTCGAAATGTCTTTCAGCTGTTTTTCAGCTGAATTTCGAATTATGCCTAATTGAGCCCAACATTTTGTGCATTATGCAAATTGTTTTCTTTTATATGAATTTTCCGAAAGCGAAAATCGCCTATTGTTGCGTTATTATTGCATTATTTCTGAATTTTTTATAATGAGTCTGGCATTTGAATGTCTGAGCTGAGCTTAAAAATAAATGCGACTTTTTCGTTGTCATAAATTAACTTTTGTACTTAGCTGTTGCCCACGACGAATTTTATTTAATGCGAAACCTGTTTTACTGTCAAAAAATAAAAATAAAAAATTATAATAATAATAATAAATGATATGACCGACCTTGAAGTGTGTGACTATAATTAAGGATTAGTCATAGCTCAAATTGCTTGGCCTCAGAAATTTATAATGAAATAATGTTCTGCGAGCAGGTTGAGTTCGTTATGAAATAATTATATTTGTAACTCATTTATTTATTTTGCAGTTGATTATCGGATGGAGTGAAATTTTTTGCTGATTTGATAGCTATTTTTAAATTGTAATCACATTGTTTACTCGAGTTCCATCAGCAATTACAATTAATTTAAGAAGCAATTAAATATGCATTGAAATTCATTAGCTGTACTATTTCGATCTTAATACTAATTTGATTAAATATTTATCAAAATATTTACACTATTTTGCCATGTTGCTATATAAACTTGATTCCAATTGACCCAACACTATTTATAATGTACAGAAACTTACCCAAACAGTCTTAGAGACTCTCAAAAATATACATATATATATATGTATATATATTTATGTATATACGGATCCACTCGTCTCTAATCCACACACACAATTTGGTCGGCATATAATCTGTAATAAAGAGCAGACGTATAAATTTAATATGCTTCCACATAAATTTTCCAGCAGCACTTAAAAACTAAGTCGGAATCGCTGAAGCCAAACGCTAAATAAAACTATCTAAAAATATTTCCAATTAAAAATAATGGAAAAAAATGCTGCTACTGGAAAATGTTTTGTCATCTGTGTTTGATTTAAAGTAAGCAAAGGATTGACAAAGTAATTTAATACTAAGCGAGAACTTAAACTAAGTGAAAATTAATAGCTGGCTGACACTGAAACAGGCGCGGACACAGAGACAGACAGAGGCGTGGACAGAGAAACAGACACACAGAAGAAATTTGAACAACTTTCACTGGAAATTTGTTGAAACAAGAAACTTGAAATGACTTTTTGAACTGTGAACCGAAAGAGAGGAGATGCCTTCAGTTGACTTGACTTCGAATTGAGTTGAGTTAGGATGGGTTCGCTTGGGCTGACTTGAGGCATCATAAATATAAATAATATACATATTTCAAAGTGTGTACATTTCCCTCCCTTTCCCCTCCATTTCTCGCTGTGTAACTGACACGCTGTTGGTTTGTGGCAGGGGCATGGGCTGGGGCAGGGGGTTGCCGCCTGCATGCCACAGCAATTTGTGTGTGACTGTGGCACAGCGACAACATTTTGACACACTTAAGTGTTAGACAGCCAGCATCATCAGCCTCTCCATGATGATCACAGTACAAGTTGTCAAGAGGGTCTCGGCGATAAATTTGGAAATTATGAACATAATTCTTCATTAGTCCACGCATTCGATAATGGAACTGAAGAGGCGTCCAAAACGTGCCGCAACGAGAGTGAAAGAGAAACAGCGGCCCCACACTTCCCCCCTCTCCTCCCCTAAACTCCTCTCTCGACCCACACTCGCTTTCATTTGTGGTGCTAGTGATAAATTGGCGAATTACGCATTCGACTTGGGGATTATTTCCATTTTTGCACGTGGGCGTTCACCGAAAGTCCGAAAGTTACGCCCATTTTCCCCCAGTATATCTGGAATGCAAACAACAACAACAAAAAAACACAAAAAGAAACCCACTTTGCAGAGATAAGCGATAACAACGGAGCTGGTCGCATTGATGGAGCGGCGATTGTTTGGCATTTAAATTGAAATAACGTGATTTTTGTGGTCCACTGGGCACAGGTCCGCATGCCAAGAGCGGTAGGTGGTGAGGGAGGGGCAACAAAACCACTGGCATAGATTTTTCCAAACTATTTTCGACTATTGTTTTGCGGTTTTGCGCAGATTTCGCTTGGCTTGTTTGTGCCCGATTTTTTTTTTAAATCTTTTTTTAGGCATGAATGAGTTGAAACACACTTTTCTCTATATGTGTGTAAGTATGTATGTTTTTTGGGTGGGTGTGCCTATTATGCGGCCTTGTGTGCGTGGCTTGCCAACGATTTATGACTCTCGGAATGCACAGAATTGACAATTGAATCGTTTCAAATGTTGCTTGTAAAATACAAATTTCATATATTTCTTAAATAATTAAATTACAGTAAAAATTATCTAAATAAATAAAAAAAAGAACTATATTGTCTCTCCCCGACGGGGAATTGAACCCCGGTCTCCCGCGTGACAGGCGGGGATACTAACCACTATACTATCGAGGACATTGTGCACTGAGTGCCAAACTACCATGTTATGACTCTGCACACAAAAACAACAAAAGAAGATAAGAATTGAAACACAAGAGCGTAAGTAATTGATGAATCACTTTGATACTAAGAAGTTGTGTGAGTGTGTGTGTATGAATATGTGCCTATAAATAGCACCAAAACAGAAAGAAGCTTTGCATAAGTTTTTGGCATCTGATAACGGCGCATTTATGCGAACTCACTTGTGCTTTTTTATTATCCGTTGTCATTGGGTAAAGTAATGTTTATGAACGGTTATAATTTTGGTCTAACATTTTCACAGCGGCAAAGTTCAAAAGCAGTAGCATTTTTATATTTTATAGCTTCCGCTTCGATGTATTCTCATCGACGGCATTCGTGTATATTTAAAGATACATGTGCAAAAAAAAAATAATAGCATCACCCTCACGAGAAATGTTTTCAAAAGTGTATTTATTGCATTTGCAATAAGTGCACTTAAAATTACAAAAATTTGAAATAAATAAACGATTTCTATTAATTGCACTTTTTCCTTCGACTAAAGAATAAAATTATATTTATTTACAAATAGATATAAATTGACAAGAGTTCCAGGAGCAGTACTAACTTTAATTTAATTTATGTTGGGTACACATAAACCATATATTAAAACTTAAACTTAAAAAGTTTAAATCTTAAATGTGTGGAGCTTTTTTTTAGCTGGCAATTTTGCGTCTTTCAATATTTCTGCTTGAGTGCTAAAATGTTCAATTGGATACTGGCATTCGCATATATGAATGTGTGTGTGTGTGTAGAAATGTGTATACATATGTACATTCTCATTTGTTGCACTTGTGCAGCACTCAAAAGCTGTCAACACGTCAACATTGTTGATAACATCTCTTTGGAGACCTATTACAAAAAACTATCAAACAACTGCCAACAAAGTGCCGCAGTCCCAAAACGATTTCTAAACCATTCACTCATAACGCATATAAAGCATAAAGCGACTAAAAAAGTGAAAAATGCGCGCCTCTCTCTCCCCCTCCCTTTTATGCAATGTCACAGCCTCTGTGGGAGTGCAAGCGAGAGAAACCACAGAAACCGCAAGGTGCGTTTGCTGTTATTATTTGTGCTTTTGTTGCTGCCAAACAATCGGCAAAAAGGAGGCAAACAAAATAAGAGAAACAATTACACAAACAATTCGATTGCAGTCGACGTCACCGCTGGCGCAGCATGCACGACGCCACTCAACTGACACTCAACTGGCAGCAGCAGCAGCCTATGCTTCCTTACCCCTCTCCCTGTCTCTGTGTATCCACTCCCTTTTTGGAGTGCAATCATGCAAATAAAACATTTTTATATGCAGCCATTCGTATTTATATGTGTGTGTGTTTGTGTGTGTGCGTGCAAAATGTTAACCCAAATATTTTGTAGACATGCAATATTTATGCTACAATAACAGCAACAGCAACAGCTAAACTGGAAACAGGCACAATTACAACAACAATAACAATAAAAGTCAGCAGACAGCCAACAACAACAACAACAGCGTAGTAACATTTTTGATGTAATGGATTTTTGCTACTTGGAGAATGGGTAGATTTTCGTGCGCAAAAACTGCAACAGCAACAGCAACTGTAAACCAACCAACCCCCGCCGAACCACTGAATGGCCTCTCGCTCTTCCACCGGACTGAGCAGCTGTGTTTTTGCCATTTATTATGTCCCTTAATGCAGCTGTCCCTCAAACATCTCACTCTCTCTCTCTCTCTCACTTACTCACTTACTCACTTACTCTCTAGACTCGTCACTCTCCACTCTCCGCGTTTAGCAAGCAATTTTCACATGCATTTCTAATTTTCATAAACACATTAAAATGATAATTAAAAGGCATTTCAGAAGTAGTTGTTTTTTTCGGTGTTGCACATCAGAATTTCTACGAAATGTTGCCGCTGCTGTTGCTGCTGCTGCATTATTTATTTATTATGTATGCAAATGCATTTAATTGCATGGACTGCGCTGACTCCTAGCAGAGCAAACAAGTTGCTGGTCGTTGCTTGTGGTGAAGGGGTTTGTGTGGGGGGGAGGGAGGTGAGCTTTTGGGAATTCAGCGTTGCCAACGTCAAACAATTTGCATATTTTAGCATGTAATGAAATTTGTAATAATTCTGCAATTAATTGCGTGCGTGTCCTTGTTTATGGCCACTGCAAACCAACGTGCAACAGCAGCAGCAGCAGCAGTAACTGGGGCAGTTGTGGCAATAGTCCACTCTCCATTTGTGTGTGCTGCTCATTGCTGCTTCTTTGTGGAAACACACACATAAATTTCACATTTTTTGGCATTTACTTTTCAGTGGTTGCTTGTGGATTTTGACAAGCGGCGGATTTTGCATTGCATTAATGTGAAAGCTTTTCATTATTTTAATGTAGCGCTAATGACTATAAAATGGCAACAAGCAACAAGCAATTGCGGCGCGTTTTATTAATGATATCTGTCTCTGTCTCTCTCACGACACGCCCCCAAAAGAAGGGGATCTGAAAGGGAGTAAAGGACGCAATATGTTTTTTAAAGTCTGCGTTTCAATTGCATTCACTTTTGATTTACATAATATATATATATATATATATGTATATATATATACATATATTTTATTTACTTTTTTTACTAAAAACAGTGGGCAAATTTTAAAAAGTTTTGCAAAAATGTAATTTAAAATTAAAGTTCGTTACGAATTAAATAACTTTAAAAGTGAAAAATTAAATAATAATAATAAATAATAATAATAAATTAAATATATATAAAGATATATTTACAGCTACGAAATATTACAAGAATTTTAGTGAAAGGTGTGTTTATTTACATTATATTCCATATTTGATGTTTTTCTTCTTCACTTTACATTTTTAATAAAAATCATCCCTTTTAAGTGTATATCATTTAGTTTCTAACTTAAATATAAAATTTAACGTTTTTTTTTAATAATGTTAACTGTTTTTATTTCACATTAAATAGATAAATAAATTTGTAAAATTAAATGTTGCCATTAACCTTCTGAGCGAAATCAATAAGACTCGATAATTATCAATAAAATGTTCTCGATAAACGTCGATAGTAGCTCAAAACTTTTCCCAGTCATTTATTTTTTTATGCAACATGAAACATTTGCAACTTGATAATTTAGGAGGGCATTTGTATTGACTTTGACTTCGGCACTTGCTAAATATTGAATTAAATAGAATTGTTTGTCACTTGTGGCAAAGTGTCATGTGGCAAGTACATTTCCCATATATTAGTGCATAAATTTTTAGCTGCAGATACGATTATTGATCTTTTGCAAAGGTTGCCGAATGTTGCAGACATTGTTTTTTTTTTACATTCTACGTTGAGTTGAATGAATGTTTATTTTCAATTGCTTTGCATGTTTACTTTTCATTTGCAGCAGCACAATTATGGCAAGCAACAACAAATAATGTTGCACTAATTATGAATATGTAGCAGACAGTAACTGAAATCATCCCCTTGCCGCAATAACATTGAAATTTTAAGAGGCCAATTTAAGGACAGCAAAAGAGTCGGAAAAGAGTCAGCTGGAAATTGCACTCGGCTTGTATCTTTTATTTTGTATCTTGTATCTAGCAGATACTCGTAGTTTTGATTTTCATGTTGATGTTTGTGCGTTTGTTTTGATGTTTTTCAATTATGTAAGGGCGGCATCAGTTGTTGCTTTTCCCATTTTCTCCATTTTCCCATTTGCTGTTTTTCTCTGGTTTTTCATTCCGTTTTTGCAATTGTCTGGACTCTGGACCCCAGACGATAGACAATAGATTTCAAGGATGGTTTCATTTGCTTCCCTTACGCAATTCTGCCAGCTGTACTCCTAACCCCCCACCCACAACCCGCACCCCTCCCCTTCCCCACATCTGTCCAGTGTGCCGCTTTTTTGTTTGTTTTTTTATTGCTTGCAATAATCATTTGGGCCAAGAACAGCAGTGGAAATGGGGGAAGGAGCAAAAGTCTAATAAAATTAGTGGCAAATGGCTTTAAAGCGCAATGTTTCTCAACAGTTTCAACAGTTTTTTCTCCCTCTGCTTCAAAATGTTGCCTTCTGCCCCGTCGGCGCTCGTCGATGATTTGTTGATTAGTTTCGCGCCGCTTGAGGCGCCTCGAAAAGACTTGAGGCAATTATGCACGACACGAGACGCGACCGCTCAATTAATTGCATGATCCATCGAATCAAGTATTGAAAATACTTTTCAAATATTTACGACGCGTTTTCAAATTGTTGTGTGAACAGAAATGCGTGTTAAATGTTTAAATTGCCGCAATTCAAAACCAAATGCGATGCGCGAAAATTCGAAACGCTCAAAATTGGCGGCAATTTGGCTTAAGACAATCTATTAGAATGAATTTGTTGATAGATTAACAGCCAAATGTTTATTGGCCCCATAAATGCGAAGAGCTTCCTTCTAAAAATCGATTTACTTAATGTATTTTCATTTCTGTTTTTTATTTCTTTTTTTGTTATTCAAAGCTGGAGGCAGTAAAAAACATCTTTGATGGTGCCGCGCAGAAAATAAGTTGCTTACTAAGAACTATTTATTATTATTAGAAGATGTGCTTAAGAATAATCTATTTAGACCATTTCAAGGACATTTTCTTTGAAATCCCCATCGATTTACAAACTCATTTCAAGCACATGTGAGAGTGTGTTTCCTGAAAATAATTGATTGCTCCATTTTGGGATAAATTTAAATATATATTTAATTGGCTTATTATTTTTATTCCCAATTTTAATCAGAAATTAAAAAGTGCCAGGATAAGAAACGAGAAGTGATTTATTAAAGAAGCAAATTAAGTTTTATTTTTATTTTTATTTTTAAAAAACATAAACTGTCTTTTGCTTAGATGAAACTCTTTGATAACTTTTAGTTATATGCATGATTTTAATTAATCAATATTAATAACATCTGCAAGTTCTCAAATATATTATTTTAATTAAATTTTTTCTTAGAGATTTAATTACATAAGGAATGTAAATTTTAAATGCATTTGTTTGTTTCTAATTTGCGAGCGTTTTCTGCAGCTGCTTGTTAACATTTTTGTAGGAAAGATTGAGAACTTGAATTGTGTGTTTTTAATTCAATAAACATGGTCAAAACTAAACTTAAGAAAAGGGAAAGACAGGAAATAAAAAAACATTTAACTAAAAACCAGAACTGCAAAGCATGGAAAATAAGGAAAAGGACCAAAATAATAGTCAATAAAGTATTTGCACAAGCAAAAATCATTGAAGCGTGTTCCCAGACCTTTTTTTTTTATTTTGTTTATATCAATATGGATGGATAGACAGGGCACAGATCGAGCAGGAGGTGCAGGAGGTGGAGGAGAGGTGGTAGAAGAGTCCTTGAAAAAAATGGAAACAGTGTAGACCATGCAGTGAAACAACACTGAAACAAGTAAAGTTTTCTTTGGCTGCTTTTGAAGTGCACATGGCCAGACAACTTGAGGGGAAAAACAAAAATAAATACAATAAGGAAAACAATAGATGACAGCCCACTGAAAAATTTAACAAAAATAACACAGGACATGTGATGACGTGCCAGGGGGGGGCAGCTATGGGAGCTCTGTGTGGCAAAGAAAAACCATTTACAATGTTTTGCTTCTAGTTGAAGACGTTTTATTCAATGCCAAGCAACAAAAACAGCAGCAACCGAAGAACTCTTTAGAAACTTTTGTTTGTTTTCCCAATTTTTGCTTATTTTGGTTGCTTTGTCATTTCTGCGCTGCAGCATTTGTCACAAAAAAGCAAGAAGAAGAAGAAATGTTAACCCATGACTTGAGCGGGTGCCAAAACACAAAAAAAAAAAAAAAAAATTGGTGACCTTCGAACAGAATGCGAATGTTGCAGAGCAGAAAAAAAAGCAACAAAAAACAGTCAGCAGGAAATGGCTCAGGATATTGGCGGACACGGGGCGAGGTGGGCGGGGCCGGGTGGGTCGTGCGTGCATTCAGCGTGAAATGCGACAACCCTGGCACGCCTTTAAAGCGCACGAGAGTATCTGAAAGATACAATTCGAAGCGACGACTGCTCACTTGTAGCTCGCTCGGCTCACTTGCCACCGTTTGCACTTGCCACAGTGCTGACCCCGCCGAGCTACTTATGGACATTTTAGTTAAATTTTACGAGGGTTTTAAGGGACCCCGTTTGGCAGTCGCCTAAGCGCTGATTTCTGCAACCAATCTATTGAAATTGCGGTCGAACCAAAAAAAAAGGTCAACACATTAAATTTATAATGCGATTGAAAAGGACGACGAAAGCACCAAGCGTTGTGTGGGCGTGACAGGACTGTGTGTGTGTGTGTGTGTGTGCCACTGTGTGTGTGTGTGGAAAGTGCTTTTAAGTAGGTCAGTTTGGTCTGTCATAAAATGCAATTGGAGCGCATGGAAGTGCCGCGATTCCGGCAACAGAAATGTCATGTTGTAAATAAGCCGGAGAGCAACGCTAAAGAATATCGCGTATTGCGTGGCATGCCACACAGCAATCTGGGTGGGGCAAGATGCTCGTTTAAATTGCAGATTTAAGGAGCTGCCAGCCAATGTATATATGTATGTGAGTGTGACTGAAGTAAATGGGTCAAACTTACGTCCAGATATGATTCATATTTAAATTATACAAAAAAGGAAAATAAAAGAAAAATGCATTTGTGCCGCTTGCAGGCGAAGGATATTCAACTTTAAGAGTTTACAGGACGATCAACGAACTTGAAGTCTGTGGGGGAAGATCTCTCGTCAAGATTAAGTTGGTGATTGAAGCTACTGGCAGCTTGGCACCCACTTCTTGAGACAATATTCGATTGTGATTTCTTAAAATCTACCTTCCAAGCTTGGTAACTTTACTCTTAAATTGTTGAAGAGTTCGAAGTGAACTTATATCTTCTGTATCAGAACGAAAATAAAATATTAATATTATAAAGAAAATAATAATATTATAATTTATTTCTTTTTGCTGAAATTAGTTATATGTTTATATTCTTATACAACATGGATTAGAAATAACTAACTTTTGAGCAACAAAGAAAAATTAAAAATTTAAAGACGCAATCTTCAATTGAATAGCGCAAAGTGCGTGGATCAAGGAACCATTTAGAGAATACTTCGGTTGGAGGCAGGCAGTCTATATATACTATCTATATATCTATATATATACTACCTATATCGACTATAGCCAAATAACTATGCAAATAAATGTAAAATGGTCCATTTTATAAATGAAATATGTAAAAGCTGCTTTGTTAAATTTAGACCGGTCATAAATGAACAACAATCAAATAAATTTTATTGGCATCCATTACATGTGTGTGTGTGTGTGTGTGTGTGTGTGTGTGTGGCGTATTTTCAGAAGTATCTGACTGCTGTTGGGGGAAGGTCGTTGGTAAAATGTCCGTCACTTTACAGCGCTAACAGAAACGACCTTCATCAAAATAAAATCAGATGACAAACTGCTGCTGGTTTTATTGACACAATGCATGTCAATATGCCAAAGACACAGAGAGAGAGAGAGGGAGAGAAAAATAGAGAGAGAGAGAAAGAGAGGAAGTCAAGCTTCCGTTTTTCCACCGGCCTGTCATAAATAGACGAGATAGATTCGTATTTTTCAATACAATTTACAAATCAGAAGAGACAAAAACACAATCAAAAGCCAAACGGGCTGCTGTCCAAATTAGCAGCAAATCAAAAAACTGTCAGTTAGCCATATTGCTGATGAAGAGTGACGTGGCCATAAGGTCCCCATTTAAGCCCAAAACTAAAAAACGCTTTAAGCCAACTGACGTGTGGATAACAATCACTGGCAATAAAATGCGCTAAAATATGCAACTATTTGCATCGTGCACAAAAAAGCACACAAAAAACCGAGTGGAGAGTCATTAAAAAGCAGAGACTATCAAATACAAACTACGAGACAATTATATATATATAAATATATATACATATATATATATATATATATATATTTTTATTTTTTTTTTTTTTGTCGCGCTGGTAATTAAAACTTGTTGGCAGACTGTCAGGCAGTGAGTTAACAAGTCGGCAGCTTCACAGACTGGCAGTTGATGGGTGCAGTGAAGAGGGGAGCGTCATGGTCAGCTACACTCAGAGAAAAAATCAGCTTGAATTTGAAAATCCTATAATACAAAAATTATTCTTTTAGTGTGGATGGTTGTGTGTTTATAATTGCCTAATTCAGCTATGCATAATTCTTACATTTTCCAATTTCGGCAGTTACCTCTTCCTAGGAGAAACAACATTTTGTTCATGCAACATTCGTAAAGTATGTTGCAAATACTTGGAATTTGCGTTTTTTTGTAATTTTAAAAATTTGTTCTGAGTGTAGAGAGCTGGCAAAAAAATATAATTTAGCTGTGAATGGAGCGCTAATTAAACTCGACTCTTTGCAGAAGACGAACTCCGAAGTCGAAGCCGAAGTTGAGACGCGTCTGTCGCCCATTTGGCCATAAACTCAAACACTTAACGATGCTGGTAACAGATCTAGGAGAGTTGCAGGGTGGGGAGGGGGGGGGGATTGAGCACACTATGAGCTGATGCTTGTGGCAGCTATTTATGTTTATCGACTGGTAGCTCTCGCTACTGCTGCTGCTGACATCATCAACGGCAACATCATCATTTGGCCGAGACTGGCTGGCAGTTAGGCCAAGTTAGTCATAACCAAAAACACTTTTACAGCGAGTGGAGATGTCAGCGCAACATATGCTAATTGTTGCAGATTATTTATTTATTTATGCATGCGAGTGTGGCAGCTTCTGCCGACGCGTTTGTCGCCTGATTATGTGCTTATTTACAGGGGCAGGTAACTCGACACCAGACTCCATTACTCCATTACTCCCAGGCACCAGGCAGCAGGCTCCTTTGCTCCTAATCAGATGCAGCCCAAACGACGACCACAAAATCCTCATATGAATATCAATTATGAGGCTGGTGCCTCCTCCTGGAGCTCCTCCTCCATCTCACCTTGCCACTGAGTGGGCCTTTGTCAGGCAGATATCACTTTGTCTCTATTTAAGCCAACAGGAAGTAGCTGTGTGTTGGCTGTTCTCAAAACAGACACCGTCTAGACACCGTTTGCCAGCTCACAAGAATGCTTTTAGCCAAAAAAAAAAAAACATGAAAATGGTTCAGTTATTTACATGAAAAATTCACGAGCCCAAACTGAAAAATTTATAGCAGAATTTCATAGCAGCTAAAAAACAAACTGTTACAATTTCAAAGTGTACTTTGTACACTGCAAAAAAGTGAAATGTTAAAAATCGAATAGAAATATTTTTAATATTGCCTTATAAAATTAAATCTACCTATTTCAACCAGATAAAGATATTTTGAAATGTACAGCGAGTTATAAAAGTTATTTAAAAAACATTTATATGAAATATGAAATATTTATATTTAGGTAAATTAATATTTTATTAATATTATCTTTGTTTCACCAGATTACGTTTTTTTTTTAGTTTAACCAGTTACTTTACTGATTTTAGCCATATGCAGAAGTTAAGCAATATTGAGAATTAAAAAACTGGCTACAATTAATTATTTTTGTAGTTTTATTATTTAGCACTTAAGCTAATAATAAATAAATATATAAAAATGTTTTTTTTTTATTTTTTTAACGTGAGCTAAAAGCAGACACCATTTTTGAAAAATATTATTTACAACTTAAGTTTTTTAAGTTTAATTTAAATGATGTAAAATAAAAAGTGAATAACTAAAGTAAAATTTAAAATTGTAAAACGCTTAGGAAAGTAAAATGTTAAGAAGAGCGAGAGAAAGAGATGAATGGGGAGTGACAGAGAAAATTAAAAAAGGTAATTTAACAACAGTTGCAACAAATCGAAAATGGAAATATGTTTACAAAGACAACTTAGGCAAATTGCTGCAAAAAGTTAATTCAATAAATTGTCGAAATATTCCCTAAAATGTTTTTCGAACTAAGTTAAAGAATTTACTAGAAATCGCTTTTAAATCGAACATCTGCTGAATGATTTTCTAACTACTGTTCAATTTTCCAATTAGCCCGAAAACAAGTCGAAAGTCATGGCCACAAACACTTTGGACCATGTTTATTCAGCGCAAATGCGAATGCGAGCAACGAATGCAATTAAAATAAATATATGCAACAAAAAGAGTCGCACTCAAACGCCCATTGACACCACGCCCAAAACGGTGGAGGTGGGAAGGGGAGGGGGGGCGCAAGTGATAGCAAGGTTCAAGTGTCCAACAGATACTTTGAGCCACTACGTGCCTAAACAAACCAAACTGAAAACTGGTAACTGGCAACTGGCAACTGGCAAATGGAAAACTAGCAACTGACCGGAGCCAGTTATTGGAAGAAAATTGCGGTAGCCAAGCGAAATTTGGCATGCAAAGACAGTTGAATGTTGTGAATGGGGGAGGGGGTGGGGTGTGGCAAGGAGTGCAACTTGGGAGTCAGGGAGTGCATCTGCATCTGAATGATGCTCATGTGCGTTGCTTGATTTTTTTATTTTTTGGGACCCACCCGGTTTCTAATGCGCATTCGCTGTCTGCCGTCAATCCATTAAAAATTGTAGCAGCCACAAAACGTGGCACGTACGAGCAGCAGTACACAGTTTGATATTTGTTCTGCTTGCCTCGGTTCGGGGCGGTCAGCAGATAACATTTGTATTTAAAAGACACTTTGCGCTGGCCCCAAACGAACACATGCCACATGCAACATGCAGAGAAAACCGGTCTCTCGGACCATTTGTAGTTTGTAGTTTATCTGTGGCAAATCTTGAGGTACCGCCGCATGTCAAAATGTCAATTTTTTTTGTGGCACGTCTGTTTGCAGCTGCATGTGTGTGTGTGTGTGTGTGTGGCATGCAAAATGCACATGCCACATGTTGCGTAAACTAGTTTGGCGATACATCACCTGGGCTGCTTTAACTTCAGCCGACTGCATAGTTTCTTTCAATGTCTGTCGCTGCACTTGCTGCACTTGCAACTGCATATTTTATGGGTCCATCTCGTTGCAAAGCCATTCGACTGTCTGCCCCATGTTTGTTGTAATTCAATTTGAGTGTCTATGATAGCGTACATGAATATCAAGCGACAGCAGCGACAACGATGAAATCGGGTTTGGGTTTGGGTTGGGGTCTGGGGTCTGGGGTCTGCTCTGGTCTGGTCCTAGTTTAGGTGGGGTAAATTGGTAACGGGCAGCCGCCAGAGCGTGTTAAACAACACGTGAACAGAGCAACTTGGACACCCGGACAGTTGGACACCCGGACAGTTGGACACTTGGACAGTTGGACACTTGAACACTTGGGCAGTTGAGCGCTTAGATCTTACTTACCCCAAAAGTTGGCAGCTGTTGCAATTGGCGCGTTGTGGCATTTAACTGTAAAGAGAGCAAGTTGAAAGTACGGTTACAGATTGCTGGTGTGTGCGAAATGCTTATGAATATAATCTAAATTATTAATCATATGATTATCTTTATATATTATATTTAATAGTAATATAATAGTGTTATAGCGTTAATAATATAATTAAATAATATAATATTATTTTTATTAAGTTGAGATGTGTTTGATATTCCTAATTCATAAATAACATAAAATATTGATATAAATATAAGATTATGTAAATACATATTATACATACATATGTATCAGCTGTTTTATTTAATTTTTATACAGAATTTTATTTTTTATGCAAAAACTATAGATTAACTTATTTTATTTTATTTATTTTCATTTTAGCGATTAATTTGATTGTAACTCATTAAAATTATTTATTAGTTGGTATTACATACACAGCATAAGTACTATTTAATTATTAATTATATTATTATATTTATTTATTTTTTAATTATTTCCCATTATGTAAGTACGTGTGTAGAAAATATTAAAATAATATATATTTTTAATTATGAATTCTTGCATTTAAAAACTCACATTCAATTCAAATTTATGAATTATTTTTAATTTATTATTTCATGCTGCACTGATAATTATTAGGAGTAATTTATTAAATTAAAACTAATCCAGTTCTTAAAGGAAATTTAGAAAGCTCACAACACACGTTAAAAAAATAAAGATTTTTTTAAATCACACTTATACTTTATATATATATTATTCTGATCAAAACAGTTATCCGTAGAACAGATGTGTTCTTAAATATGTATGTATTAAATATATACATACAAAAACACATGCCACAGCAGTGACACATCACTTTCAGGCTTGATGCATTGAAACCAACCGTTATTCGTTGCAATTAAGCCGCAAATTTATTGTTTCATACATTTCTAGAAAAGCTTTCGTCACGCCACGGAAATCACTTTGGTGTTGCAGCGAAGCGAGCAGCAGGAGAAGAAAAGTATCACAAAGCACTTTATGAGTTGTCGCTGTGCGTGTCTTGGGAAATTCTAAATTGTATTCTACTGTTTTTCTTTATTTTTCGCAGCATAATTAAGCACACTTTTAAATATTTGAACCTATGGTGTGCCGACTCGTAAAAACTAGAGTACCTCATAAAAAAAAATAAAGAAAGAAGACCACCCAAAGAGCGACTGCGTGGGTTGAATGGGTTGATGGGTTGCTAGACTGATGGGTTGATGGGTTGATGACTTGATGGGTTCTCGTCTTGGCTGTTAGTGCGTGCCAAAAAAAAAGGTCAACATTTTATAGGCATTTTCCTGTTTCAGTTCCTGCTCCCGCGAGCTATCCGGCTGAATTCTAGGTGTTAAATAATAAATGTGTGGGGATGTAGGATTTTGGGAGCACTGGGAATTGGACTGCCAATAAAAAGAGGCGCATGATTTGAAGTTGCGTGCTTTGACTTATCGCCACAGTTCACTGGCTGCCCGAATGATGACATTTTAATAGCCCAAAACACGTCGACCCCAAAGCCGGGGCAATAATATTTGCTGAGTTTTACGAGTTACGAGCTGTTTGTGCCCCGCATTGCAACAATGAGCAAAGCTAACCAAGCACTTCAAATTGCTTGCTTGGTTTTTTCCAAGACCTTCCGTACTGGCAACCTGCTCTTTTTGGCTCTTTTCTAGCTGGATTTTAATGGAATATTTAAGCACCTGCACATAAAATCCCCAGGACCTGGCACCCAGTTTTCGCTGGGCACGTGCTGAGCCGCTTTGATGGCTTATAAAATGCATAAGCATATTTGTTATTAATTGCTTTATTTTTGCTACGAATTTGTTAGTTAGTAGCCGCATCGATTTTAGCTAAGCCGCTTTTACCTGCTGCCCCCAAAACTGCTGCCCCGACCCAAAAGCAACCGCCAACAAATGAAATTCTAAGGACCAGTCCCTGTTCCGGCAGCACGGCATTAAAGCCATTAAGTTATTGTTGGGCAGCAGCAATTAAAGCCAAGCAATAATGAAAACAACAATAGCAACAGCAAAAGCAACAAATAACATCACATTTCCACTGCAGACTAAACTAATTTAATTAGTCAGACCAACCAGGAGACTGAAGGCCTGGGGGGGAAGGGGAGTGACTGGAGTCCTGGTCCTGGTTCTGGCAGCTTTAGCTTGCCTGGCTCTGGCTTTGGTCGGCAAGTTGTTGCAAATTAAATCAAACTTTGAGTGAGCCAAATTTCTCCCCTAGAAACAACAATCATTAATGGTGTGATAAGAAAATGAATGCCTTGAGAGGAAGCAAAATGTGGCAGATGAAGTTGATATGCTCAAAACTGGGTAAAATATGTTTGTTTACTATTTAATGAAAATGTTTTTGTTCTTAATTCAAATTCTGACTTTTGTTGCAATCAAGGTTTTGCAAAGGAAACAAGTTTCAATCAGACTCATAGAAACAGTAAAAGGAATTTATGTGCAAAATTCAACAATTAAATTTTAAGTCTAAGTCTAATTTAAAATAAATAAAATCATTTCCAGCCTTTCAGATCTTAATGCAGAATTTATATAAATGAAAAACCTGCGTACAAATTAATTTCAGTGGGGATTGAACATTTTTAACTTGAAAAAGATACTTTCAGATTTTTAATCAAAATGAATATGAATAGAACTGCATAATATTAAATACAACTCGAAGTTCGGTTTTACTTTATATCAGTCATGTAGAGTGTTCCCTGTTTCTTTTATGACTAGTCATGATGGACTTTTGGCAACAAATTGAGGAAAATAGGGAATAAAGTTTTGAAGGGAACTAGCTGTGTGATCATCCGATTCAAGATTAGAAATGCATACAAAAGATGAAGTTGCAATAGTTTAATTTTAATAGTATTATTCAATATGCTGACATTATTTGTTACTCATGTTGTAAGTACAATATTTAGTCAGCCAACTTACTCAGCTGCTTGTTGAAACTTATTCCCCTATGAAATGAGCGCATGATTTTACCAGCTTGCAAATGAGGAATTATGAGTCATGGCTAAAAGAGTTGGAAAGTAAACATAGTTTTAATTCTCGGCTACTATTGACGTGAGTTTTCCATGGAAATGGATTATGTGATAAATGTTATCGAGCGTGTTGCTGGCTTGTCTCCATTTCAACTATAAACTATCGGGCTGAGCCAAGGCAACAAATTGTTGTCGCCTCAACTCGTAGGTGACTTTGAGAACTGCTCCCGACTAACTGCGACATATAAATAAATATTGTATTACCCTCATATTTGTGTGTGAGTGTGTGTGTGTGTGTGTGTGCACACAGAGAGGAAACCTTAGATCCACGACGCAAATGTGATACACACAATGTTGCCCCCTCGCTGTTTGCGCGCCGAGTTGTTAATTAAATATTTACGCTGCTTATTTGCAAAATGAATAATTTTAGCATTTTATTTTGCCAGCACAATGTGCTCCCCTTGTCTACGTGCCCCAACTGACACGCACCCCGCAACCCCACTCCTCCCCTCCACTAACCTCCTTTTGGGCTTAGCTTCTACGGTTTCAGCGTCTGGCATTTTATGGCTGGGTTTGTCAACAAACCGTTGGCAAACCTTTTGGCACATTTGCCTTTTGCTTGAGACCCGTTATTAGTTTGACTTGGCGACGCGCCGCTTTAAGTTCAGCTGCAACCCTTAAGAGGGCGCTTTAAAAGCTCAGCTCGTTCTTAATTGGCATACACATGTATGGACAAGTATGTATATGTGTGTGGGTCTGGCTATGTGTGCGTGTGTGTGTTGCTGTCGTTAAGTGCCCGAGGGGTCGTCAGCTCATTGGGAGCAGGGCTTCCGCTCAGCTGAGACAACTCAACTGTGCAAAAGTGTGTGTGTGTGTGTGTATGTGTGTGTGTGTGTGTGTGTGTATGAGTACTTAGAGGCCAATGAGAGATAAGACACGAGCCACGCCGCTTAACCCATTCCCAGCCACTGTACCTGCTTGGGCACAAAAAAATTATTATTTTCAAATAGCTGTATTTGAAGGCAAAAAATAACATTTTCAAACAAATGTCTTTAATTGAGTAATTTAGATAAAGTAGAGATGACGCATAACGGTAAACATAAGTTTTCTTTGTTGTGTTTTTACTTATTTGCACTTATTTACTGCATCTGTTTATTTTATTTACATCATTAATTAATTTATTCAATGACGAATAATATCAGTCGACACAGAAAAAGACATCAAGTAGCAAATACATTTAATTCAATTAAAGAAACAATCTAATTTTTAAATTAAATAAACATAATAATTAATAATACAAAATATATTAACAAGTTTCTCATTCTCATGACGCATTTTTCATTCATTAAAGTAAATCTAGCATATGAGGTAAAAAGGAATACCACATTTTTTTAGTTGTCTAAATAGTGTCTAAATGCTTGCAACATTATTTAGCGGATGAAAAGTGATGATGCAGACTTTAAATAGATATTTAGATATTTATGGTTGCACAGTATCTTCATCTTCATCAAGCTGAATCTCCGTGTGAACCCATCTCCAGATGTGTTGCACGTTTGAACTAACCTGCCCCACCGAAAACTTGCACTAAACAAATGTTGTTGATTTTGCCGCCCACTTTGAGTGGAGCAACGCCTCACAAAAAAGACCATAATTTCAAAAAACACGAAATTGATAAACAAATTGGGCAATAATAACAACAACAACAACAACAACAACAAGCAGGAAGAAATTACGCAGCGAACAAAACTAAAATATAATTTTTATTTTCGTTATTCGACTTCGATTTTCACTCTTTAACTTTCGTCTGGGCTTTCGTCTGTTCATTGATTACATTTCTGTTGATTTGACCCAAATAATTTTCGAGTCGAACAAACATTAAATAAACAAACAAACAAACAAGGCCCGGTCAGTGTTTGGTAGACAAACAAAACAACAAATCCGCAAAACTCGCATAGAAAAATCAATAATTTTGGGTGCCTGTTCAATTGCAGCCCCCGAAATATCGAAAAACTGAATTTGGAATTGCCCTCGGGCCGTGGCTAGTTGTATACATCATTTGTACCCTTCTGTTCAGATAGAGAGAGTGAGCCTAAGCTGGCTAGAGAGAGCGAGAGAGACGGAGAATATTTAGGTTTAGTCAATTTCATCATTGGAAATGTCAACACGCATTTCTCCCGCCTGACACTTATCTAATGTGTACTCGAGTCCAACTAATTATTGGGTCGATCCCAAATGCTTACCAAATAAGACAAAGACAAATAGCTGTCCGATAGGGGGCGCTGCTGCATGCGTGTCGAGTGTGACCAAAGCGCTAAGGGAATGTTCCGCATGGAAATGTAGTTCATTTAAATATTTAATGACGAGGGCGACGCGAGTGGGGCTAAAAACGTTACCAATGGCAGGGGGCGTGGCATCCAGCACATACGCCACCTGTCCAACAATGAAGTAACTAATTATTAATTAATTATGCAAAGTTCTCTATCTCTCTCGCTCTCTCCCGCTCTCTCTCTCATTTTGAAATTCATTTAAAATTCAAATGCAAACGACTCCACTCACCTTGACAGCCAAGTCCGAATCGCTTAGCTGTTTAACACAACCGACATTTGTAAACAACAACAAATAAATAATAGTTAAAAGAAAAACAACAACAAATGAAGTCATTTGTTTAAAGTACGCCAAGTCAGACTTCAGCATTGTCTCATTTTTGGCATTGCGAAACACGTTTCGCATGCATGAGAAATAAATACACGAAAATTAATTCGAAATGCAAAGCGAAACGAATCGCAGACAAAACTGAGAGCCAAATGCAAATTTCTGTTTTATTTTTTTTTTTCGTTATTGCCTGTTGAAGCAAACATGAAAATGTCATTTATTTTGCATGCCTCGAGGCTATTCAAATTTAATTGAAGTGATGTAAGCACCTAAACAGGTCTAGAGAACCAGCCACTAGTGTTAAAGACAAGTAACAGCTATATTCATAATATTCCCATTATGCATAAATACTAATAAAAGTTTCATTTGAATTTAGTAAGTAACTTGAGCTGAGAACGATTGTAATTTCCTATGAATATTATCTATAATTCATACGCATACAAATTGCATAATTAATGCATAGTTTTTTATGGTTACTTAATAAAATTACAATAGTATATTTCTCTTCTAGGAAACTAAGAGTTTAAGACAAACACCAATATAAATTCCTATTATGCATAAATACCAATTAAACTTTCTTTTGAACTGAGAACAGTTGTAATTTTCTATGAATATTATAATATTTTGATAATTAATCATAATTAACAATTTAAGTCGGCATATTTCTCTTCTTGTTATCTAAATTAAATCAACTCAAGCCTTGACACTTAATGCATATATTTCTGGGCAATTATAAGTTGTAAGTTTCAACAACTTCCATTAGTTTGAAGTTGGAAAATTCTGAACATGCAACAAGCACCAATAAGCGAGTCAAAGTCAAAACAATCTTTTTTTGTACGCTATACCAATCAGTTTAATAACAAGGCTCGAAGCGAACCAAAGTCTATTAAAAATACATATTTTGTAATTCAGTTTTACAACCCAATCAAAATATGAAATCAGCAACTGAAACACGTCGCCAGCTGCAAATGAACCGAAACAAAAACAACAACAACAAACAACAAAAAACAAAAAACAACAACTGAAATATAAACATAAACTTGAGCGACATGCGATAATAATTACCCATTATTTAAGCTATTATATTTTGTTGGTGCGCAACTCAATGGCTGCTATAAACACAAACAAAAAAAAAAAAACAGTTAAAACAATAATAAATTTAATTAATATAATTTACTGGGCCGACGGATGCGCGTCTGTTTAAAAATTGCACTCACGTTGGCCCAATTAAAATGGGAAATATTTTCAAATTGAAACCAACCGAGAGACCAATAATATCTAGTATTATTTGTGTGTGTTGTGTGTGTGTGTGTGTGTGTGTTGTGTGTGTGTTGTGAGTGTTGAGTCCCCCGATACCGTCCAAACAACCGGTGCATTCTAAAGCAGGTCGGAACCACATTCTTGGCAACAACATGCTTTTGGAACGTGCCATTCACACCGATCTGGGAATTGTGGGCGACTGATTTCCCCGGTTTCCCAGAGTTCGAAGATTTGGCCAAAAATTGGTTTATGAAACATTTATGTTTTAAAAGCTTACCAATTAATTTTTGCTTATTTTGATGGCATTTTGATGAGCGCTGTGAGCCATTAAAGTCATTTTATGCGCATTTACTAATTTGAATATTTCTATTATTGGCTTGAAGCCAACAGAGTGCGAAGCGTCATTTGGGCAAGTAAAATAGAGCTCGACTACGATATACCCTAAATTCTGCATACCCAAATGTAAGCAGGTGTGAAAACGCATTCATTTGCAATGAAATAGGCCTGCAACTCTAACTTAGGTATTTCTTATCCGATCTTGATGAAATTTGTTTAGTTGATGAATAATACATCAGTGTATATAAAACATTTTAATTTATGGATCTTATTGCTATCGTTAATCGATATTTATAGACCTTTGCGAAAGGGAGGCAGTTATCGATAAATTGAAATAAATTTGAGCTTCGCTGCGTATTCACAAAACTTATGGTGTAAATTTGAAGTCTTTGACTCTTATCATCTCTGAGATGGCTAAATCGACTCTGCTATATAGTATACATATATATATATCGAATGAGATTGTAGATGCTTCCTTCTGCGTATTACATACATTTGCATTAATACCAATACCCATTTTGATTGGGTTGAGGGTGTAGAAATGCATTAGTCAATTAAATGAGTCGACATCGAGTCGACAACGTTTCACTCTTTGTGGCTTTATCTACTGTTGTTTACCTTTTTGGCCCGTTGTTGCTGATAAGGCGCCGTTAGCAGATAAGATAAACTCTCAAAGTGAGTAGCCGATTAGAGCCACCAAGGTGCGACTGCCACTTCCAACTGCCACTCCCCCTCCATCCCCCGTTCGCAGTTCTGATTTTGTACAAAACTGTGACTGCAATTGTTGTGCAAGCTCCAGAAACAAATAGTGCACCCAAGTTGCCTATTTATGGCTATGATTCCAGTTGGTCAATATTTGTGTATTGGTATTTGTGTGCTTGGGCCAAATCGATAAGGGTCAAAGCTGACTTGGCATCGCACAAACCAGAATCTAATGTCGAAATAATTCACAGATAAGATACAAATGGACAAACAGCTCATCGACAACAACATCAAAAGAGAAATGCATTTCAGCTCGAGTAAATGTGTAATAAAAATTCAAAAGCCCCACAAGAATAACAAAAATAACAATGACGAAACTCATTTTGATATATATTAAATATTTATTGACGTATAAATTAGACGAGCACCGAAACTGTTCTCACATGGCTCATTAGCACTGAGTCTTTAATTAATCGTTGCAATCGAAATAACTTTGGCTTTTAGCAAATGAATTATGGCTCTGCCCTTGCCACGCCCCCCATTTGCTCAACCATCTGTTAGCAGATTTTATATGGTAAATAAAAATTGTTGAATTGTACTGAAAACATCTCAGTTTATTTGTATAAACATTTCTAAATATACAGCTGACCATAAAAACATTGAAAATACATTTCAAATTCGCTCAGGCTTTTAATAGTTCAACATTGTTTTGGGGCTTGCCCAAAAATGAGGGAAAAAATATACAAAAAATAACGAGAACACAGCAAACATGGCCAGATACATGATGATAAAATGGCAGCGAGACAGTCTGAGCTGAATTTATGACAAAATATGCAAAAATTTGTTACACTCGAACTTGACAAAATAGATAAGCAGAATGGGAACTCAACTCAGATGTTGATGCTGATGTTGATGTTGATGCCACACAGTCGCCGCCCCCGGAATAGAAGCGGTCCATAAATATCAGCAAAAAAAAAATAAAATATATATATATTTGTATATATATAAAATACAACTGAAAATAAATGTGAGCGTATATTGAGCAAATATAGGCTAACAACAACAAAAACGACCTGCAACAACAAAAAGAGCTGCAACAACAATTTCTTTCCCGCATTTTTGTATTTTTCCCATTTTGTGACTTGTTTTTAAATTTATGTGCTTATTGAATTTGCCTTATCAGCAGCAAAGTTGCACTTAAAATATAAGAGTTGATTTTTTGTACAATTTATTATAGTTTTCTGCTGAATGAGTCGATTCACAATCAGAAACTTGTCTTGATTTGGTTTTATGGCTTAACTGTTTTAATGTTTCAGTTATGATAACGCAATTAGCAGCCCAAAGAGATGAAAATTAAAGCTGTCGGCTTCAAACTAAATATCTAAACCACTAAGCCAACGAAGCGATTAAGTGCCCCAAACTATCGTGGCAACTTTGCTACTGCAAGCCACCACCCACAAATTAAGCCAAGTTAATTGCCAAAACAAGAACAACTCTAAGCCACCCGCACATGTCAACATTATTTGTTTGGAAGGGTTCGCTTCGGTTGGGTTGGGTTGGGTCTACAAAGCAAATTAACTCAGTAAACAAAAACACGGAGGAAAAACAAAAAAAAAAGAAAATGTTTTGCTTAATTAACTGACAAAAACTTTCGGCACAAAGCACACGACACAAAGGATGCGAAAAGGGCAAGGGAGATGGGAAAAGCCGTGGAAATGTTTTCATAACGCCACACTTTTCACCTAGCCAAATACAAACAACATACTTTGGGGCAGGTGTGCGGAGGTGAGCAGAAGCAGGAAGCACACGTGTCTATAAATAGACGAAGGGGGGGGTGGAACTTATTGACAAGCATAAAGCAGCCAAAAATATTACGGGGCAGAAACAGAGCAAACTTGGCTAAAGCCAAACCGTTAGCAAATAGTTGCCTAACGTGGCGTATGCGCAATTAACATTTATGGCTATTAATTACATTATGCATACGACGAGTTGGGAACACAGTTCTTGAGTTGCTCTGCTCGTCTGGTGACATCACTGTGTCTACATTATATAGTTGACATATTCTCTGGCTAATTAAGCCATAAAATGCATACAGAAAGACACAAAAGTTTGCCTGCTTTAAACTAATTTTGGCATAAGGGCTAACAACTTGAGAGCCGGCGGCGTCTCCTCTGTCATTTCTCTGACTTGGCCATAATTATGGGCAATCAGACGTTTTTATTAGACACACCAACTAATGATCTTTTGTTCGAGTTGCTGTCTGTCTGTCGGCGTTCTACGAGACAAGGTCACGGCTCCAACAGCTGAGGCTAAGACTAAAGTTAAGGCTAAGACTAAGGCTGAAACTGAAGCTGTTGAACTGCCTTCGGGGCCCCGTCGATTTGCTTGTGACTTTATTAATTGTTGTAGCTGCAGCGACCTCATCTGATTAGCGTCTCGCAGGCTTCTCGGAATTCATAATTGATGGGCCAAAATGATAAAGCTGTGGAATGTGGCAAGTGTTGCCAACTATGTATGTATTGGGGGCATGTGGCAATGTGTGCTAAGCATACGTTGTTATTGAGACCAAGCCGAGGCACATTTCCACAACCATGTAATTATAGCCAAAGATACCATCGGTATCGATTAGCTTCTTGGTCTACTCTACTATTACAACGATAGCTAGAGTGAAATTGTAGCCTTGGCTAAGCAAAGTGTTTAGACCATAAAACTTAATAGAATTAAAACTTCTCCTAGTTCAATTTGAGAATGAGTGATAAATACTGCTGTTAAATGATTTAAACAACCTATGAGCTAAAAGCTAACTTAAATTTTGTCAGAGTTAAGCCAAAGTAGGTTTCTTTATAAAGTATATTAACTATCATAGCCAATTATAACTTTTATCTTGTTGCATATAATAATATATTATAAAAATGGTTCTGAATTTTAGCTAATCTTCGTCAAAAGCAAAATGGCTATTTTTTCTTAATTCTGGAATTATTTTTTATATTTCCAGACTGCTTAAAATGTGCACACAGATTTTGTATCTCAGCCTTTTTATTTTCACTGAAGTAATCATAATAACATTTCTGATTGAACAATTTTTTTGTGAAATTTATTTCTTAATAATAAAATCAAATAAAATTAGTATTTTAAGATTTCTTATTTAAAAACATTTTAGATAGCTTATAAGACAAATATAATTATATTTGAAATTACTATTTTTAGGCGATTCAAATTCGTGGTAATTCTTTTATTCAGAAAGGATTTTTGTCCTCTAAAAACAATGCTTTCTTCTTTTAAGCAATTTGTTTTTTACTAATCCAAAACATTTCTTATTTCAAGAAAGGTATTTGTAAAAATCAGAACATTTGTCTAGTTCTCAGCTCGATTTTCTAAATTTCAGGGCGATTTTTTGCCAAGTGTTGTAAAGGGGTTCTTCGCGTTACTCGCCAAAATGTTGAGCTAATTATCGAAATTAAGAATCAGTCTCTCACACACCCACTCACACCCACACACACGCACACACAGAGAGAAAGATACCGCTACTCAAAGTCAGTCTGAGACTCAAGGTCTTTGGGCATCCCGCTTATCAGCTAACCTCGTGCCATTAATAAGCCCAAAACTAACGCAAACAAGCTTTATGGCCCAATCCAAGGCCATTTCCAACACACACACACAGACACACAGACACACACACACACACACACATTTTTAAATTTTCAACCTGCATTAGCTAATCTAAGCAGACGAGAGACCAGAGAACAGAGAATGAGAGCAGCAAAAAGTTTTTAATTACCAACAGGAAAAACACTCAAGATAACAGAGAGACAGACAGACAGACAGACAGTCAGACGGAGAGACAGTGAGTTAGAGAAAGAGGGTGGGGGTAGGGGTAGGAGATAGGAGGATGGATAGCGACAGCGACAGGCGGCAGCTAAAAATTTACATAAATTTCAAATATAGCAAGAGGAAAATTGTGTATTATTTAAGTTTTATGTGCAACTTTATCGCAAGAGGAGAGAGGAGAGGAGAGAGGAGCTGAGATGAGAACAGAGTCCGAGTTTGAGATACAAGTCTCAGATTGAAGCAATGGCTACCTTAACCTTTTTATTTTTGTTCTTGCTTTTTATTTGGCTCTCAAAATGTATTTATGACTTGTGTAAATACCAAAAAAAAAAAAGAGAAAAAAAGAACCAAATTCGACGCGAGACAACTTTTTAGCCAGCTCACGGCAACAATTTTACGGCTTAAATATTTTTTAGCCATTAGATAAACAAACACGCAAGGGCCGTAAACAGCGCCAATGGAGTGAGGGGGGAGCAGGTGGGGGGTAAAGTAACGAAAATATCTTTCAAGTACAATGTTAGGTAAATATAAACAAAAGTTTTTTTCTTTTATTTTTTTTTGTTCTTTTCTCTGCTTTTTTGGTTCTTTTTAGGTTTCCTGGGATGCTGCTGCACTTTGCTGCTGGTTGAGTGTTTTGTTGTGTGTTGCTGTTGTTGTTGTTGCTTTGTTTTTGGCTACTTAAAGCTTTTAGAGCATAAGATGTAATATAAATTACATTAGCTAAGTGCCAGGCAGCAATTAAAGCGACTCGCAGCCGAGACCCACGTTTTGGTATTAAAGTCGCGGCAAATGTGAGAGAAGCTGCTAATGACGATGATGATGGCCCCTTGCCACCCCCTCCTTATCATTATCATTATCATCATCATCATCATCATCATCATCATCATTATCACCAACGTGGAGCAGCAGCGGGAGCATTAGCAGCATCATTAGAACGTCAACTTAATCAAGGTTAAAAGGCATGTGGCACGCCGTGAAAATTTGTGTGGCTTGCGTTTCGCTGCTTATGCAACACTTTCAAGTGGCAACCCCAAATATATAAACATCTAGTGATATTCTTTGATGATACACATAATTGGTTGACTGCTGTTTTGTTTTTTGTTTATGTGTTGTTTTCGTGCTTAGTGAAAACATCAATTTCGCTTTTATTCTCAATTCAATTTTCATATGTTGCATGCTGCAACAGTGTTTTGCTGGCTTTGCGCAAAATTTGTTAATACGATTAGTGTGTGTGTGTTGTAAATATTCGTAGTTGCTGTCAGAAGTTGTGCAAGTGTTGTATAATGCCCAACAGTGCGTTCAATCATAAAATCGATTGCTGGCAACATGCAGTGGCAGTGGAAAGAGTTAACAGTTTTAAATTGATGATGAAACCGTATCAAATCGGCTTAATAGCCTGTAACATTCTCCATAAACTTTAAGGCACAAGTTAACTACACAACTAGATACAAATCTAAGGCTAAATTTCAGTTTAGTGAAAAATATTTAGGATAATATAATATAAATAAATAAATTGTAAAATCTATTTATTGAAAACTACAACAATCATTTGATCAATAATAAAATTAGAAAAATAATACAACAAATTAGAATAAAATAGTTGGAAAGCCAAATAAATATAAAGTATTCGTTTATAGAAGATTAAACAGAATAATATGAATTAAATTAGAAGGCAAAAAATATAATAAAAAATTTAAATGAAATTTGCTATTAAGCGAATTAAGGAAACGAATATAAATGCTAAAAAAAAAAATATTTATAATTATTTAATATTTGTGTGAACAGAATTAAAATTATACTCGCTATTAGCTATCAAAAGAGCTATAGAAGGATTTTTAAAATTAATTATTATTCGTCCGAACACAATTAAATAATTATCGTATTTTTTACATATTTATTGTTGCAGGTAATAAGTAGAAATAGAGTTTTTAAAGTGCTTGTCTAAAAACCCATTTAAAACTTAACTTAATTTAAAGGAAACAAAAAAACCTACAAAACAATATATAAAACATTCTTCATAACATAATTCAATAGCTCGTAATATGTTTATTTATTTAATTGTTGCCTAAATTTCTACTGGAAACAAGTGGAGTTATTGTTAAACAACACTCAGTTTATAAATTGACAATATACGATTTTTAATTCTTTAATATTCTACTGCAATCAATTAAAAATGTTAAATGAGATTTAAAATGAAAACACATTATTTTAAATAATTTAAACAACTCACGATATGTGAATTAATTTAATTATTTGTTGCTTAAATTTCCACTATTAGCAAATGCACTTCTTGATAGCACAACATTTCTTAAATTAATTTAATATTCTTCCTAACACATTAAAATATATCTTATCTATGTTCTGAATCTAAATCTGCACAGAAAGAAACTAGAAATTAAGTGTTCTTCAGCTTTCAGTTAACACAGGCCCAGCCCATTCTTGTGCTTGCTCACGTTTGGGCCATTAAGCAACTGTTCTAAGCCAAACACATACACAGACACACACACACACACACACGTTGGAAATGGTAACTGTTCTTCAGAAGTGACAAGCATTTCCTCGTAAAGGCACAGAACATACATCTTTGAAGCTGCAACGGCTCCAAGCTGAGCCTCAATTCGAGCTTCATTCATGAAGTTTGAGATTCAGATCTGAGTGCAAGAACAAACAAACAAACACGAAGAGGACGACGACAACATCTAACTGGAAATTCCAGGAATTGTGCAAGCTTTAAGATCTTCTAAGACCGGTTTCCCCAAGGGGTGATTGGGAGGGGAAACAATAAAGCAAACGACATAATTAATGATTTGGAATTTTCACAAAACCGAAAACTCATAAAAACTTATCGATCTTTTTGCTGGACAACAACTTGACAACAACAACAACAACAAGAACAACAACTGTCACTACATCATTGAGGCACTTTCATGACTTGCCCCAAAGCTGAAGATATAAATTACATGCAAGCTGTCGACTGACAGCAAAAACAAAGCCAAAAAAAATAAGGCTAGAATACAAGATGTTGGACATTAATAAAGCTTAAAGCAAACTTAATTAAAACTTACGCTGGAAAATTGTGCGACGTGCGTCAGTTTTCTGCTTTTCTTTTTGGCGAGGAAAACACTTGGCGAGAATTTATCGTTTTAAGCGACACAAACAAAAACATAAGCAGAAATGCGCCTAGAACAAAAGAAACACGCGCAAATTTCGCTCGTTGTTTATATTGAATGGCAAATGTATCTTTGAGATACGCGATACGCGAGACGCTGGCAAATTGAATTATCAAGCAATCATTTCATTCATTTTCGCACACACTGCACACAGAGCGCGGGGGGTGGTGGGGTTGGGGTGTTGATTAGGGGGAAGGGGGTCAATTTTGCACACACACACGCGTCAAAAATACGGTAAAACACACTTGAACTGCGACAATCGACAGCTAACAACTGAAATGTTGGCTTCATTAACGGTTCAGTTTTTGGATTTTTTTGCTTTGGGTTTCGGTTTCAGTTTCGGTTTCGGTCTCGTTGTCGATGTCGATTTCGATGTCGGGCGTTCTCCAATCGGTTGCGTCCATAAAAACGTCCAGACACGTTCACGTACTCGGCTCAACTGGCAAAAAGTATCTGAGAGCGCGGCGAGCACCGCACGCAACGAAACTTGTTTGCTGACTGTTTGTTTGTTTGCGCTCCCTCCCTCTCTCTGTCTCTCTCTCTCTCTCTCCCTCTCTCGCATACGAGGCAGACAACACACGAGCGCGTGCACAAACACGAGGCAGCCCAACGAATTGGGATATGCGAAAAGTATCTGAGAGCCAGCTGATAAGCAGTGAGTCAAAGAGAGAGCGTGAGTCAAACTCAAATTGGATTCTCACTGAGTTAGATACATTATTGGTTCGAAACTTGGATAAACCTCAGATTGTGTGATGAGAGCCAAAATGCGTGCAGTTTCCATGAATTCGTCAAGCAAAACTAATTTTATTAGAAGAGTTTTTGAACTATTCACATGACAAAAGACAAGAATGTAGCTGAAATAGAGAAAATTTTGAAAAACTTTCTTAAACAATTCAAAAAGGTGTTGAAAGCGTCTTCCTTTTAAGTAGATAAATAGATGATGGCAAATATAGCTAAGATTTAACATAATTAAATATAACCTATTTAATAACATTAATTTAATATTTCAAACTTCTTTTATTTTATTTATTTTGATTTGATTTTATTTGATTTATTATATTACTTTAGTTTATTTTTCTTAATTTAATTATTTTATTTGAAAAAAGATGAATGGATTTTAGTCGAAACCAATTTAACAAGACTGCTGAAAACGTGTACTTCAAAAAAATTAAAATTAATGCAAATATAAGAATGAGTGAAAATAAATATTTTAAGTAATTAAAGTAAATGTTTATTCTAATAACTTTCATTTATTTTACATCTTATGTTATTTCTTTTTAATTATTTTATTTATTTGATCAAATGTCTTAAATTTATTTTATTTTATTTTATTTTTTAAATTTATTTATTGATTTATTTGTGGCATATATTTGAATCATTTATTTTACTTTACTTCAATTTATAAAAGAAATCAATTTTAAATTTATATTTCAACATTAATATTGTGAATTCCTCCAAATAATATAAATTTCTAATAAGAATCTCGTATACTTATTCTAATAGGTTAATGGTCCCCCTCCCAAAATGCTTATCAGTTTATCGATAGATATGAATAGGAATTCAGTGCGTGAAGTGCACTAAAATTCACAACACAAAATGTTAATCGAGATTTTTGGGAGCGGTCTTTTTAACAACAACAACATGGAAAGAATGCACTGCTAAAGATAAACAGAGAGCCCAGAAACCATCGGAGAGAGAGAGAATTGGAGAGAGAGCGAAGTGTTGAGATACAAATTGGTTGCTCTGTTTTTGCCGGCATTTAACTCACATGCTCTATTCCTTGCTCTCTTCCTAGCTCTCTCTCTCTCTTTTTCTCTATCAAGCTCTATTTCTCAAACGTTTTCTCGCTCAGATAAAAATGCAGTTTTCCCAACCGACTCGCATGTGCTAGTTCAACTAAACGGCCACAGATGGCGCTGGTGTGTCGTAGATAAGAAAAGTTGCCCAGCAAATGCAGTTTCAATGTTTTTGTTGTTTTTCTTTTTCTTATCGTTTGTTTGTTGCAAATCGAGTTAAGCAATGTGTGTACGGGGGGAGTTTGGGGCTGCCGAGGGGGAATCAAAGCCGCATTCTTGGAAAATGTATGGCAAAAAGCGTCGCCGGTTGTTGGCACAAATGCAGCGTAATCAGTTTTTTGCGCCATGACTCCGGCTTCGGTTCTGGCCCTGGTTCTGCCGGAAGTTGCAACACGTCGCCGTAGACTAACGCATATGCTGCTGCCTAAGTGTAACGATGTCGTTGTCGCCTGACACACCCCAACAATTGCAAACCAACCCAACCCCCTCAAAAACAAAAAAAAAAACCTGTGCGACAATATTAATCGCAAATTTTTCAAAATGTAAAAAGCAACTTGAAAGTTGTGAGTTGCAAGCTGAGTTATTGCTTTGGCTGGCATGCTTCCATTGTTCGACGCCCCCCACCCGCACCCCAAACCACACTTGGCCACACTTTTTTTCTCTTTTTTATGTGAACATGTGTGAACAACTGCATTCTGAGTCTCTCAAGCAACCCCCAAACACACACACACCCACACACACACACACTGACATACTTCGACATAGGCATCTGCCCTCAAGGCAGCGATTAATCATGAAATTTTCACAGAAAATATCCATTAGATACGAATTAAGTCATAATTGAGAGTGCAAGCCGTGCCACGTTGAAGTGCAGCTCAAAATTCGCCTTTGGGGTTGTTTTGGGGGTTGTTTTGGGGGTTGCACTCTACGCCTCTCTCTCTTTGTTTCCGCTTCTGTGTTTGTGCGCCTGCATAAATGAAGTTCGCCCCGGGGGAATTATGCGCCTCAAGTGTCTGCGACATATTTATTATCCATATGCATGTGGAACAAGAGTCATGCACAAAATTGAATATGCTTTGAAGCCATGTTTAAAGATGCTTTAAAGCCAACTATGCCTACTGCAAAAATATAATAAGAAAAATTGGTAAATGTCAAAACTGAGTAGCTCTAATTACAGTTCGAGAGTCACTGCTTGTGCATATATAGATCTATAAATGATGACTGCAATAAACAACATTTATTTATGCAAATATCTAAGAGGTACCTTAGGAAACACAAGACGTAATCAAGGCTCAAATAACTGGCTAAGGATAATAAGTGAACTCTAACAGGACTCTATCAGCTTTAAAGTCACTGAATTGTGATTTTGCAACCCTGAGAAAGAATTCGCTTCTGAATCTTTTAAATTCTATATTTAATAAATTGAGTTAATAATCAAATAATCCACATTTCGTATTTGTTCAAATTTATTTATTCACTCCAGAAACAGAAGTCGCATTTGAGGTTCGAAAATCGATGACTTACGCAATAAAAATAGTTATTTATTTCATTTTTGGATGGATTAATTTTAAAATTAAATATACACCGTTTTTTTTTTATATTTAAAAAGCATAAAAAATAAATTTAACTATTAATTGAATTTTAAATATTTTTATTATTTTTCTGTTCGACTGATATTAGTTGGCATTAAGTAAATAAATACAAATAATTAAGCAACTGACCCAATGAACTTGCTCCACAAAAAAGAATGTTAAATATAGAATATATATTAAATCATTTATCGAATAATCATTTTCCGTTTAAACTGATATATTAATTTTATACAACAAATGATTACAGATGTTGATTTAGCTTCATGAACGTGATAGAATAGAAATTCAAGTTAAATACAAAATTACAATTAACCAAGCTTTTTTTCGGTTTTTTTCCATTTATTTCTTGTTTTATGGAAATTAAAATTTGACTTTCCTGTGGAAATTTCCATATTTAGTTCTTACTAATATTATTATTCTGTGGATTAAATTTATAGAACACAATTTCAAATGCTAAATAATTAGCCATATAAGGCCATTTCTAGGTCTCACTGTATGAGCAATTTGTATATATTTATATATATATATATTTATACATATATATATATATATATATATGCGCATATTATGAATCCGTTTAAGCAAATATTAATTACACATTATTAATTTCCGTGCTGGGTCGCCGCAGAAGAATATGAAAAATGATGTGTTTCCTCCTCTGCCAGGCTGGCCTGGGAAGTGGCCGGGCTATTATTTAAATGAATTGTTTTGAGCGGACAACTCCAACAACTACAACAACAATAACAAAAACAGCAAATATTTTTGTTCGTTGATAAAACCTTCTCCCATTTTTTGTTGTGTTGTTTTTGTTATTGTTTTTGTGTGTTCGTTTTGTGTGTGTGGCAAGCAAAAAAAAAATTGCGCGTGGGCGAAACTTATTTGTTTTTTTTTTTGTAGGTAGCTCCGACCAATTCCGCACTGCCCCGCCCCGCCCCTCAAGGGACAGGGAGGGGTCCGTGGCCTATCTCGATTATTGTTTAATACGCTGTCATTAATCAATTTGTTTGCCATTGTTTGGGGGCCGACGGTAGTTGGATGTCTTTGTGGCCAAATTAATTATGCTTCCAGATCTGAGATGTGTGTGCCGCGTTTCTGGCCGATAAGCAGAAAAATGTGCCAAAAGTAAAAACAAAACGTAGAACGGAAAATATATTAACAAGTGCACAAAATAGTGACAAATAATTTGCGGCATAATAAATGACTTTGTTTTGCTCGTTGTGCCGAGAGTAATTGATTATGTTTTCTTGGCCCAAAGAGAATAACAAACGGGTAAATAAACAAAAAAAAAAAATATATTTTTGTTAAAGGGGAATACCATAACTAAATAATGAAGCAAAAAATTGAAAGTGAACCCAAAGTGGTTTCTACAAAGGTTCATTAAGTAACTTCCTCAAATGCGGGTCAAATGTATGTTGTCAGCTTTATATAAATATATATATATATATATATATATTTATATATATATATAAATATATACATATATATATGTATATATATATGTGCATAAGAAGAAGAAACAAAAATGTGAATTTTTTTTAGAAATTTATATTTTAAAATGAACTGATAACGCAATTTGACATTTTCATGTTTGCAATCAATATAAATAATTCCTGTTTCTAGTTGCATAAGCCTCTGCCAATTAATTTCAATTTAAATGCAATATTGACTTTATCTGTGGTTTCATTTGCCAATTTCTCATTTAAAAATACATTTTTTTATGATTTTACAAGTGCATCATTTACGGACTGTGGCACTTGACAAAGTTTTTGGGCTTTGCTTTTGTTTACCTCAATTCTTGAATTGCACTCGATGGCAAATCCAAAAAATATTCAAAAGTACCTCAAACAAACTTACATCTGTATGCATAATTGTTTAAATGAATTTATAGATACATATTCAAGTGTGTGTGTGTGAGTGTGAGTGTGTGTGTGTTCCATTACGTATTGCTCAATGTGTGTTTTTGTCATAAATAATTTATATTACATGCCATACGGCGATGTCAATAAAGACATAAGTGCGCACAATCAAAAGCAAATCAAACAGATTGACACAGACATTTACATATATATATATATATATATACATATATATATATACACAACTGCAGGGTGACATCTAGAGAGGGGGTAGAGGGGCTACCCTTGGTGTACAAACTGCGATCGCTATAAAAGCACAAGCCGAGTGCAGCCCATAAATATATGTAAGAAACACAGCCACAGCCAAATAACAAAAACATTTGACACCAAAATCAAATTAACATACACACTAACATATGCCACAACAACAACAGCAACAACAACAACAACAACAAACGCGTTTGGTTGCTGCCTCGCGTTCCCTGCCCAAAATCACAGTTGGACGTCAAAGAAGAAAAATACAAAAAAAAAAAATAAATAAATAAAAAAAATAAATAAAATACATATAACACTTGTAAGTTCAGTTATTGTTCAGGCAGTTATTTTTTATATTTATTTTTTTATTTTTTATTTTGAACATGTGGATAGCAATATGCATTTTGTTGTGTCGGCTTTTTTATATCTTGTTTGGCATTTACCAAATACTTGTAGTGTGGCATGTACGACAAATTGCCAGTGCACCCATAAAACTATTTGTTGCTAGACTCCAACAGGTGTTCGCTTGAAGCGTTTTGATTGCCACACAATGCTTCTCAAAAGTGAGGGCTTTCCTAATGCGCCTTTGAGTTGCTGTTGGAATCTTAAGAATGTAGAGTTTGAATAAGTGATTTATTTATTTGCTTATTTAATGTTTACAAATAATAAATAAAAGAAAGAAAATAAAATAAAAAATATAATTTAAGATTTATGCAATTTCTGGCAGTTTAAAAAGTGGTCCAATATTCTTGAGGAAACTCTAGGAAAAATGAAAACCAGACTAAAATTAAGTGTTGATACGGGAAAAATAAAAATAATAAATAATGTATGATAAAAGAAAGAAACTAAAATGAAAAATATAATTTAAGATTTATGCAATTTCTGGCAGTTTAAAAAGTGGTATTCTTGGGGAGACTCTAGGAAAAATCACAAACAGACTAAAATTAAATGTTGATACAGGAAAAATAAAAATAATAAATAATGTATGATAAAAGAAAGAAAATAAACTGAAAAATATAATTAAGATTTATGCAATTTCTGGCAGTTTAAAAAGTGGTCCAACATTCTTGATTGAGGAAACCCTAAAAAACAGACTAAAATTCAAAATGTCAAGAGTTACTTTGAAGCTTTGAAGCATGACCATCTCTATTATTCTCGAGACAAGTGTTTCAAAATTCAGTTCTAAATTATAGAAATAAAGAACTCTGGGTTCATTACATAATAAACTCGAGTGTTATCAATAGAGAGTACTATAAAAGAATAATGGGATCGGTGATGTTAGCTCGTCAATGCAGACGAATTAATTCCACAATTTTGTAATTTAGTTATAGAAATAACACCCGATATAGCAAGACTATTTGTTGTGGAGGATGAGTCTATCGGCTTATAAAGGCGAATAGCAAAAGTAAGAGTATCTCTTGCACCGATTTGAATCTGACATAAAAAATTAAGAGTTTCCTTTGCACCGATTGCAATCTGATTTAGTGATCAATTATTGTTCGAAACTCTTCAAAATGACATAATATAAATGTTGAGTCATTTGTCTTATGTAAATCAGGAATTGATTGTAACTGGGTTTAGCAATATTTGTCAACGTTCACCTTCCAGCTCGAATTCCAATTCCCATTCACATAATTAACACAGAACTTGTGGACTAATTAGCAAATCTCAGCAAAGCACACAACGAACTAACGGAAAAGAAGAATTCCAATATTTCAATCCAGGTAATATTTATAATGAAACTCTGACAGACTGCAGCGGAATTCGGGCAATAACTCACCGACATGGCAAAGTCAAAACTATTTCGCTTTCAATAAAAGTTGCAGCCAGCTCGTAAAATTCCACAACGAAACGGGACGAGCCACAACGCAACGCAACGCAACGCAACATAACTGAACATAACGTAACGCTTAACGTAATAGCCTTTCATGTTTGCTTAGTAACCCACATCAATTCTAATCGCCTGTAGCTTTAGCCAACACCAACATACAAACATGCCACACACTCTCTCAAAGAGAGTGAGGGAGAGAGAGAGAGAGAGAGAGAGGTGCAGAGTGTGGAAGAGGGAGTGAGGGGGGTTTATCTCTGTTGTATAACCACCCACAACATCAGAGCAGCAGGCAAACGATTTATGGCATGCTTTCACATACTTTCACCTAGGGAGTATTCCTGGCCATGTGCATAGTTGTGGTTGCTGCCACTGCCACTGCCACTGCCACTGCCACAGCCACTACCATTGCTGCTGTTCTTGTTCTTGTTCTTCTTCTTCAACATGTTCATGTTCTTTGTGGATGGTTTGGTTTCGGACTAGTCCGAGGCAAGACTGCGTATGGTCCAAAGACATACATATACACATATATATATATATATATATATATATATATATATATATATATATATATTTATAGTTCTGGCTAGTTTATGGAAGCATATTAATTTTGGCATTGAAACGAGGCTAAAATGCAGGTGCAGTTGTTTTATGTGGAGCTATGCGGCTGTTTGTGGCATTGTCCAACACTTGCAACCAAGATGGATGCATGCATATATACTCTAACTATATATCGCTGCAGCACTCAAAGTCATTAACAACACAGAATAATAATAATAATAATAATAATAAACACTTCAACTTTTGCATAAATATTTTAAGTGCTAAAATAATTCCATACACAATTTAACAGGATTATTTTTAGTCCAAGTCTCGACACATTTTTGGAAAAATCATTTTAATTAATAGAGCATCGCTTACTGGCTGTAAACTTTCCAACGTGTTCCCAACTTTTCCATATTTTCCCATATGGATCAGTTAGAACAAACCGGCTTCTTCTACTTTTATCATTAGGTGGCACTTTTTCATCGTATTCAGCTAAAAAAAACTCTTGCCACATTCCAAACTTTACCCGAGCAAACTTTAATTTCTAAATCATAACTTTTATTTTTGCTGCAGCAGAGATTCTGCCCTGGGTGGCTAGTTGCAAGTTAGTTGGCTGTTGCAGTTGCAAGCTGTAATTTCTATGAAGCGGTAAGTGCCTAACAATGAATATTATATATGTATGGGAAAATATTCAAAATGCATTAGATTAGCCGGATGCTCAGAGATGAGTTAAGTCATTATATACTTTATCAGTTCCAGTCACAAATGCACAAAACTTTGAATTTAGTTTCAGTCTGAACTCATATATAAATCGATTGTTTCCCTGAATGGATCCGCCAGTTGCTCTTTCCAGTGACCCGCCCAGAATTCCTGGCGAAAGTTTCCTGCCCAGATCGAGCGACATTCTCCTAGAGAAAGGGCGCTGTCGACATCAACTGGAAAAACACTTTGATTGCATTTCTTTTCTTCTGTTTTTTTCAGTGCGGCCAGTTCTGTCACTTTCTATTTTTCTTTCGAGTTGTTGCAAAAACTTTTCAACAGCAGCTTGCAGCAAAGAGCACACAAAACAAAAAAACAAAACCAAATGAAGTAAAAAATGCTCCATTAAATAGTACTCAACTAGAACTATACCCTGCACCTAGTTATGCACAAATCAAACATACTTTCCTTAATCTGAGTACTGTCAGAGTTTGACTTAAGTTGCTGCTTCAATTTAGACTCAGACTTTGTTCTTTAACTATCGAAAATGGCATAAGAAAATATATGTTATGCAAAAAATAGCAACCAAATATTATATCTAAAAATATATATTATATACACTAAATAAGACATCCCCAAAATCAACTTTCTATCGTCTACTGCCCCCAAAACCAAGTATGTCATAGACTTAATATTTGATTCTAATTTAAGTATATTCAAATGTTTAAATTTTGCCTTAAGGAATATCAATAATTTAAATATTCACAACAAAATGCAAAACAAAAAGTTTTCGCTTATTGAATAAGACATTTTAAAGGAAGCACCCCTTTAAAACACTGATACTTTTAATGCTAAAATTACTTAAATATAAAATAATACGAGTATTTTAAATACAAATAAAATTCATTGAGCTGTTACTTAAATTACACTGTCTAGCAAATGCCTGTAAATATGCATTTACATATAAACCAAATTTAATGCAACACTTTAAAAACCTAACAGTGAAATTATATTTAACAAACAACAGCTGCAATTGTTTCAGGCCAATTTTCATCACACAGCACTTATTTTTAGTTGAAAACCATTTAGGAATGCGCTTAGTGGTTATGGAAAGTCCCTCAATTTTCAATTACCAGTGTTGATGAATGGCCAAATGGACTGTCGGTCAAACAGCTAAAAATGAATGCAAGGATTTTTCAACCAAAAAAAAGAAGCAAAACAACAACTTGGTGGCACATAAAAATATACTTGGCATATTTCCATTATTAAATATATTATTAAATTAAATATAAAATATAACAAATATAACGTGATAAAATATCCTATAAGGAAATAACTGTTTATTGATTATTTATTGATGTATAACTATGATGTAAGAAATTTATGAATGCATAAATAAGATAGGTAATATATAATATATATGTCTATATACAAGTATGTAAACTTCATTAAATAGATAGCTGCAAAATTGACTTCTCCAATGCATTTATAGATCTTTATAATACCCATTTGGATGCACTTTCTAAGTGCAGGGTATCAGAGCAGAGAACTTCGCATAATTTAGTTTCCATGCCATTTAAATGGAGCACAAGTGTAACTAATCTGAAAGCGGCGACGATGGCAACGACGTCATCGTGTTTTTTTTGTGCCTTTCACTAAATGCGGCAAAAAAAAAAAAAAATTTAAAAAAAAAGCAAAAAAAAAAACCTGAACATGAAAAAAACAAAACTAAAAAAACGGCGTTTGTTTCTTTTTCTAGGTTAGCCGCAGAATGGAGTTTGAATGCAAGGAGCAAAGCGGCTTTTGTTGTGTTTTAGCCAAAGGCACCTGCAGACCGAACGGACCAAGCCAAAAGAAGTCCAAAAATATGCCAGGCCAAAAGCAAAGTCATTGAAAAATCCGTTGACATTTTGTGCCTTCTCGTTGCAATTAAAAGTTGTTAAAGGCGACCAATGTGGGGCAGGCTTTGTAATTGATTTGCCAGGCATGCGACGACTACGAAGCCAACCGAGGACAATACAAATTAAATCTGATCAACATTTAATTAACTACGCCACCGAACAGGAATCCCCATCCGTTCAACCTGCATCTGGCATGTGCAGCAGGAGGCAAGCAACTTTGTTGTGGCACCGGCAAGAAGTTGAGCTGCATGCAAAACTATTAAAAACTTTGACCTAAATATAATAAAGCATCAAATTTACTTACCAGCCAGGCAGCAGGTTGTTCATGTTGCAGACAATGTTGCACTGGGGCAACAATAAAAAAAGATATATGCTTCAGGTGAAGTGGGTGTGGACTGCGGACTCAACTGGCCAGTTGTCCATGTGCATCTATTGAGGACTGTGAAATGCATAGGAAACAATAAATTCCAAGATGAAAGTGGATAAGGAAAATTTTAAATAGTTTGTTGCAGCTTAAATTGAATAAGAAAATATGTAGGAAATTGATGTTTGGTCTTTTGTTTGAAAACTCGACATAATTGATTCACTTTGCTTACACTATTCAAAAAAGATTTGGCTTTCTAATAATTGATGGCAAAATCAATTTAATTGAATTCGGGTTTTGTCAATTTAAGTATTTATTTCATCTGAAATAGCTGAAAATATTTGCTTAATGAATACCATTTCTGCTTTAAATTTAACTTAATTAGTTGGAATTATTTGATATTTGTGGCAATGGCCATAATGTAATACACACTTTTTATTTTGTTTACATGTGGCATGTTATATTTTAATGACGTCAGTGCCTTAAACTGGGAACTCATCTCAAATGCTGCTAATAACAACCAAACTTTTTGCCAAAGTCACATCTTGTTGGACCTTTTTGGCTAAAACTCAACGCAAGCTCATTAAAATACCAAAAAATAAATAAAATAAATAAGAAAAAATAAAAAAATAAAATCAAAAAGATAAGAAAGCAGCGGAGAGAAGCACGCAACCAGTGAGTGGAGTGGAGGAGAGTTCCTGGAAATCGGGGTAGCGATTTGCCAACGTGGCTCCCACAACCGCAGCCAGTTTGGAATGTGACTCGAGCTACTTGCCTCACTTCACATCGGCATTGATTACAGGCAGCGGCGGCAGCGTCGGCAATGGAAAAAAGCCAAACATGAGTGGCAAACAAATTATTACAAGTGCAGTTGAAAAGTATGTGGCAGCCACTTATCAACATAATCAACAACAAATACCTGGACACGCTTGAGTGCAGCCAACATAGTCGCCGGGGACCGGCAGCTAAAATATTTTTGCAACGCTGGCGGCTCCCTTTGTGCAGAGAGCAGCTAGATCCAGGGCTGGGCTATAACCATGCCTATCGACAGCACCCTACGAATAGCCGAGGAACGTTGTTGATGTTGATGTTGATGACGACGTGGTCGTCGTCGTCGTCGTCGTCATGTCAGACACAAACAACCACACTGTGGGGTCCCCGGCAGCCACTTTTTGAAATGAGCAGCGCTTGTTGGACCCGGTCAGGTCTGGCCCGGTCTGTCCTGTCCTGGGTTCGATTGAGCTCCCAGCACCGCTGCCGTTCCCAATGCTCTCAGCCAGCGCCTCTCAACTACATCATCGTCTGCGCCAACGTCGTCATTCCGTTTTCTGTCAAATGTTTTGGCTTAATGATGGCATTGATGGATGGATCACACGTAAGCGGCAGTCATTTAGTAATTTATCTCAAGACATTTCAAATTAATAGACCGCAACTCTCACAACCAGTCGCCACAGCCAGCCAGGCAGAGAGCGGCCAGATTCGAGGATTGTGTAACCTGGCGATTTTGATCGTCGTCAGCCTACTATTAGAAATTATGTGCAATTTTTGTCGAATTATGAAAATTTATGACATGTGTCAAGCGACTTTCAACGTTGCTGGTCTCCAGTTTCCAGTCTCGAATATGTTTTTGTGAGAGCCGAGCTAATTAGTGCAGCTGCCTCCGCTTGCCTTTCAAGCTCGATAAACTTTTAATTAGGCGCAGTTTAGTTAATTGGCTGCTCTCCTTTCTGGCCATACGTAAATTGAGTTAGTTGCAATGCGCCTCATGGCGAGGCACATAAAGTGACGGTCAATGCACTTGCAACAGTCTCAAATACTTTCAGACTTCAAATTGGGAAAACGAATTCAGACAGAGGAAGTGGAAAACAATTTGTCGGATATCCATAGTCAATGATTAATATTCTTTAATGTCGGCTAATATCAGTCTAAACAGAACATGTAAGAGTGCTGTAGTCGAGTGAGCTCGACTACGATATACCCTGAACCCAGTTGTTAAATGTATTCTAGCTTTATTCACAAATTTCCTTTTAATTCAGAAAGTGCACTCGTTTCTTATAAATTTTGGACCAGGGTATAAAAATATATGAAGAACTGTATAAAATTTCTAGGAGTATTTAAAACTAACATAAACCTATTCTCTTTGCGGGCGAATATTACTTAGCAACTAATACAACTAAAGATACTGAGCGAAGAGTTAATTTTATTTATTTATTTCAACATTTTTTTCTATTAACAGTCAGCACAGGAAAATTACAAATATAAATTAACCTTCACTATATAAACTTTATGATTCCTGAGCAATAATCACAATTAAAAACTATTTAAAATAGTAGTTAGATAATATCTAATAGTCACTAAAGCAATATCGATTAAAATATTCAATTTTTTTATGATATTTTCCAATTAGGGAGACATTTGGTCTTCTAAATTGTTGAAATGGTTTCAACTTTTTTAAATAATTCCCGATCCAAGTAATTCTTATAATTTATATTTATTTAAACAAAAACAAGTGCACAAAAAGAAGCAACACTTTTTTTGAGTATCTTCGAATGTGGCAAAAGATAATTCAATGAATTGGCTTATTCAATCAACCGATTTTACTAAAACATCAGAGAACATCAGCAGCTTTGTTTTTTAATTTTTAGATTAATGTATTTGATAATTAAAACTTAATTGAAGTGTTCAAGTGAAAAGATCGGCCATTTGTAAAAGATTAGTAAAATTAATTTTGCTTTTGCATCGTTACAATTAAAAAGTCATTTCAAATGCAAACATCAATAATTACAATAAATAACTAATAGAATACAAATGTTGAAGTCATTCGAGCATTGTCGCTATGAACATCACGTCAATTGTTTTCGGATTTATATTTATCTGGATTACTCTAAAACTAAGTTACAATGTAAATGTAAGTTGATGTTTGACCGATTATTAGACAATTTGACCAATTTGATTACATGTTTACAGGAGGCGGTCGAATTTAAAATGACGAATGTTATTTGTGAAAGCTTAAACAAATCATGGATTGTCATAAACAAATGCCGGCTTAGGGCAATAAATCGTCGAAAGACGGTATTGAATATTAATGCAAATATCCTGTTTCCGGTTAACACTGCAATTATCGAAGGCCAATTGTTTAAAAGAGAAAGTGGCTACAAGCCTTGGCTCTATAAATCCACAATAGATGTCTGCCGTTTCTTAAGGAAACCATACAATCCAGTTGCAATAATTGTGTTTAAATTGGCAAAAGATTTTTCCAACATGAACCACACATGTCCCTATGTGGTAAGTATTACTTAAAAAAATTCTCTGTACTCATCGAAATAATTGAAATGATAAGTTCATCATCGTAAAGATTTTAATGCCAGTATATGGTATCTCCTAGTCGAGCACTCTCGACTAGAACAGTCTTATAACTTTATTTATATCAAATATCGCCTTTTATAGGGTACCCAAATCATTGATGGATTTTATCTTCAATCAAAGAAATTGCCAATTATCATGCCCACCGGGGAGTATCGATTGGCCTTACATTGGATATTAAACAAGAGTCCAACACTAAATACAAATATCAACTTCATGTATGTGGAGGATTTATTATAAAATACCAAATTTGCTTTATTTCTGCTCCGTTTCTCGAAAATCGATACATATCGATTTCGATGTTTAAGGAGTTTACCAGCTTCAACAACATATGTCCCTATGTGGCAAGTATTACTGCAAGCAACGTATTTTCTCGTAGAAATTGAAATGGGGCCAATCATTAATGAACTTTATCTTCAAGCATATTTCCCAATCCGTTGCCAGCCAGGAAGTATTTTTGAACAAGAGGCAACACTTATTGTAAAGCTATACGCTATTTGTACGTATAATGAATTACCTTGATGTATATCTTTACAGATAAGTAAATTATATGTGAATAAATTATACATCGTTGTTTTATTACTAATTGCAGATTGACAAGCATCGATTGCTTCTGATTCAGTCAGGAATTGGAATTGTATTCGATGATCATATTCAACAACCTGGGTTCAGGGTATATCATAGTCGAGCTCACTCGACTACAGCACTCTTACTTGTTTAAATTAGATCCTCCTTGTAAGCCCCTCTCTGCCTTGCAACACTTTAATGCCCACAAGCATCGCTTACATTCGAAACAATTCGATCAATTTACAATAAATGTATTGGCATTCCTTGCCACATGCCACAGTCGAGACAAGCTAAGCCCAAAAATTGCAATGCGTAGATCCATTTGCCTCAAGCGCAGACAATTGTCTAATTAGCTGGAGCAACTGCGACTGCAACTACAACTAACGATGGGAACGCAATAGGAGAGGCATGCAACTGTGGCATGAAAATGTCGTGTTTGCGTTTGGACCTTAAACCAATGCCGAAAAATGAGGCAGCGACAGAGTCCAGCAACTACAGACTACAGCAGCACTAAGCCACTTGCCAGTTGCCACTTGCCACTTGCGACATTGCCAGTTGGTGGCGTTGGCGATGCCGTCACGTAATGAGCGCATTACGCACATCGACTAAGAGCTGTCCTTGGGAATGGAGTGGAGTGGAGTTGCAAGTTGTATCTGGTATCTGGTGCTGGGGCATGATGATAACAAGCCAGCCTCGGCTGCTGCTCGGCTAGCTCGTTATCCTTGTCACATTATCGCCTTAGTCGAATACCGGGTGCGCGTCTTGAGTGTGCAACATTGTTACGGATAGCCGCCGCCGAAGCTGCCACACGGCTAGCTTGTGTTGTGGTTGTTGGGCACGCGCAGCGCCTGCGGAGTGTGGCAAAGGACAATGCCTCAGCCCGGACTGAGCTGTGGCACCACCCTGGCCCAGCACTATTGTGGCACTTCTGCGTGCTGCGTGTGTGTGTTTTTGTGCTCAAGTAGCGAAAGGCCTTAGGCTGGGATTGCAACAAGCTGTGGTTGGTTTTTCTTAATTTTTTTTTTTTGTATATTTTTGTGCTTCTTTGTTGTTGCACTACTTCAAGTTTGCTAGCTTGGCGCAAAGCCAGCTTGTGGCACACAGTCAGACAGCCAATGTTGCACTCATTTTAAGGCCACGTCGACGACGCAGCTGACAGGCGGACAGAAACCAGAAGACTGCATTTTGCAACATGTTTCCACTAGAGCAGCAGCAGCAGCAGCACCGGTCCCCAAACCCCCAAACCCCATGCCACAAACCACGTTCCACTTTGGTTTCTGTTTGCGGTCTGCGCTTGACTCTTGCAGGTGTGCTTCACACGACTTGTCAGTGTCAGCATAAGATTTTTCCTTTTTCTTTTCCAGTTTTCTTCTTTTTTTAGTTTTGGGTTTTTCGCAGTCAATTCGAGAGCATGTGGCATACACAAAGTGCCTAAAAATGTTGAGAAATATTTGTATGCATTTGTTTTTTTTTTTTTGGTTGTAGGCTACGTCTATTGGAAAAGTGCAGCGAGTTTTGGATGCCGGACAAAGGTTGCAGCTTAAACAACTGCAAGTGGTTTAGAATGTCCTCTCTTTGCAAATAAGACTATCCAAAAAATATCACAACGAAAAACCACTGTTGAGTATTTAATATTTTCACCTTGACCTGAAAATGCTCAGCAATGGATTTTGGTCAAGGGATGTGTTTCTTAATAAAAGTGCTATTACAATATTTTTAATTTATAATTTGAATCCGATAACATGCTTTCCTGGCCTTGTAACAAGTCCAATTTTAACAGGATGTTTGCTCTCACATTTTAGTATAACATGATTTTCCGCGCTGGCCTGATTAATTTGGCTTGGGTCTCCAGCAAAAAAATATATGTATATTTAATTTCTAAAACGAGGTCAAATAGCAATAAACAAGCCATAAATCAAGTGCTGGAATAATATTCGTATTAAAGTGGGAGTTAAACTTAATTTTACTATGATATTTATAGTGTATAATAACAAAGTCACATTCCTCTCCTTATGAAAGGAAGTTACGACTTTAGATTGCCAAACTATTTATAATAATAAAAAGTTTTTACTACAAGGGTATAAACAAATATTTGTAAGGGTCCAACGAGATTGTTTAGAATTTACTTCGTTTTTTTAAATTTAGCAGATATATTTGCATTCTGGCTTCAACTGAAATTCTTTTGGAAGGCAAAACGCATAAAATAATAAAATTGCTGTTGTTTAAAAGCCATTTCGTACATCCACATTCTGAACATTTCGCGATTCAATATGACGTATGAGTGCAAAAAATTACCGCTTCACTTAAATAAAACTGCAGATCGATTTTTTAAATTAATAAATATAAAAACAATTAATTGAAATATAACAAATGCGATAAACACCTATCCGCAAATAGAGCAATAATTAAGCAAATAATTTAGAAACTAAAATGAAAGAAATTTCCAATTTGTGGTTAGTTACGAATGTTGCTTGTTCATCTATGAATGGAAAAGAATATTGAAAGTGGAATCAGGCTATAAAATAAAGTCACTTGTGCTTCAATTAAGTATGATAAAAGTAATTTTAAATAAACTTAGTTTCACAGTATAATTTATTTATTTATAATATTAAATACTGCTTATATTTGTTTACATAAGAGTTGGAATACATGATAATTATGTATATTTCTATAGTTCAACAGCCTGCCAAATTGACTCGTCTTTACTATCCAGTTGAGAGTCCGTTTAGTTCAGGCAGCGCATCAAAATTAATGATGCAATGAAAGCCGCTAAATACGGCCGAAAATAGCTGTCGCTATGGGGCAGGTGTTGTTGTTGCTGGACTGTTGCACACGTGTAACGCTGACGCCGGCCAGTGCAACATTTTGTGCGGAACAAAAGGCTTGTGGTTAGCCACCATAGCCACTGCTACCTGTTGTTCTTGTCCGCCACCAACAAGTCCATATGTCAAGCGAGTTAACGTCAACAACAACAACAACAACAACTGCAACAGCAACAGCAACAACAACAACACGAGTAACAAGCAAAAATCAATTTCGGTGCGGCAGAAACATCAACAAGCAGCATTTTCAACGGATTTGTAACGCCATGAAATTAGTTACGCCAAAATGCAGCTGCGCAGACGCATAACACATGCCCCTCATCCGAACTCCTCACTTCTGCCCCGCTGCACCCATTGTTGCCTTCCCAACCCTTACCCCTGGTAACAGTTACAATTTCCGAAATTTTAACGAATGGAACTAGTGCATTGCTGGAAAGCGGATATAGTAAATGAACCAACTGAGAATTCTTTGCAATCAGTGCCCGACTTAGCGACACCCTTGCTACATTTTAAAAAATAAATCTGCATACTTTGACTTTTAATTTCATTTGAATCGGATTAAATATCGTAAACCTAACTGAAATAAAAGTCATAATAAGAAAATTATTAAAGCTTCTCTTCAAATAAAATTGATTTTTTTTTTTTGCCAAATTTACTTTTACTACAATATGTGAATTAACGAAGAAATTCACGAACTTAGATATGTATATAATATTTTTTGTGAACAAACAAAGATCTGAGACAATGCTAACATTTTGAAAACTATGTTTTTTAGTCATAATAGTAAGTTTTAATTGAAAACAACAATTGAATAATTTTTGAAATATATAAAAATGGTATTTATAAATTTAAATTTTAAAAGTAATAATAAGAGCCTAATAAATTGATAATAAATGTCAGATTTAAAGTGTAAAAATAAAATATACTATGTGTGGACCTATTGAAATTAATAAATAAATAATAATATTAAATAATAATATTAACATTGATGTCCACTCTAAGCTAATATACCCTGTATAAGCCAGGTCCACGCGAAGTAAACCAGCTCACAACATTGAACGTTGACAATGGGGTCGAATCCAAGCCTTGCAGCGTGGGCGAGACGCTTGGGAGCTGAGACGTTGATGGCGAGCCGTGTGGCAAGGAGGAAAGAGAGACGCGGCCCGTTGTCAAACGCATTATGGGTCACTAAGCCGAGTCTTCATTGTTGCACAAAGTCAATAGACTTTACACGCACACATCCACTCCCGCCCTCTCTCTCACTCTTTCTATTTATCTCTCTCTCTTTCTTTCTCTCTGTTTCTGTCCCTTTTTGCTGGTAGTGGCTGAAGGCAGCAAGTGCAGTCTTGATTGACATGCTACACGCGCTTGAGGAGCCCACTTTAGGGGCATGCCACGCACCATCGTCACTCTTGGCTTAGTTTATAAACTGAGCGAGAGTTTTTATACCCTGCATCAATTGAAAATGGGGTAGAAAGATTAACAACAAGTTATGGAAATTTAGGCAGAACAAAGTATTGTTGACCCTAGAAATTATATACATATGTATATTCTGTTTGTTTGTATTAAAACCCCATTCGCATATTTGAAAATTGCAGATCAAGAAACAGAAAATATACAGATCAAGCTATTTTCATTATATTCTTATACTTTACAATTTGTATAACATTTAAATAAATGCAATTCAGCATGCAGATAATGCTCTACCAATATTGCGATAAAATACAACTAAAAATTTTACAAAATTTATATTCTTTTAATTTTATTTTAATATGTATACTTATTCAATTTTATTTACTTAAGTAAGTATTTTCGGTATCTACTGATATTGGTTAGTAATTAAATAAAAAGACCTAAGTGTAGGGCATCTTCTAGTCTGAAACAAACAGAAATTGTAAATATATATTTTAACATTTTAATTTTATATCTCATAAATATTACATTTTATTTTAAATTTAATTAAACATTGCATTTGCATTTAATTAAAAATATATTTCATATTCCTCTGTTAACTGATTTTAGTCGACATAAAGAAAGTCATAAGTAAATATGTTAGGGCTTATTACAGGGCATCTTCTAGTGTGGCACACACGTCTGGTTTTTTTCTGCCGTTCTTAGTTTGCTTTTTTTGCCTCTCTTCTTTGCGTTTTCTATGCTGTGTAATTGAAATTACGTGACACTTTGCATATGCACTGGATTCAAATTGAGTTTCAAGTTGTTCATTGCACAGTGAAATGATGCGAAGGGAAAGGAGGAGGAGGATGAGCGGGGGTGTGATTGCGTGTCCATTGTGGCACGCGTGTCTTTGACTTTCTCCCGTTGTTGTTGGGCTCGTTGTTGCTGTTGTTCTTGTGGCCAACCGAACGTAGGTGGCAGCTCAGAACTTTAACAAGTGCATTCAAGTGTAGTCAAGAGAATGAAAAATTCCCCTATCAATTGAGATGGACAAAGAGTCGGGGGCACACACGTGTTCTGGGGATAGTCATAAAAAATGGAAAAAAAATGGAAAATAAACCAAACTAATTAGTTGCAGGCGTGCTGGGTTTTAAGGAGCCGCAGCGGGCGATTTGTTTATGAGACGCAGGATTAACGCCGGGGTAGCTAGGGAAATCTGCAACAGCTGGAAATAAATAGAACATGCATCCATATTGAGGCAGGCAAAGTAATAAAGAACATATTCACTTTACAGCTGCAGTATAAAAACTGAGGTTACTTAAAGTCGAAGTTATGCAATACCAAATAGGAATTAAATGTATATAAATAGAGGATAAATTGTAATAAATCAAGAAAGATCGACTATTTTAAGCACTCCGAAGCCGGAATATTATTCCACATTCCAATATTCCATATTGCATTATATTAGCATTGGTGGACACTATTTCTCATATGTTATTTCGATTTTTAATAGGGGAGCTATTTGTTATATGTGTCTCATGATGGGGAGTTTTTAGATAAATATTTGAAACGATATTCTATTATTTATATATTTTTTGAAAAGGGTTTAAGTAAAATACTGAATTGACACGTGATATATTCCCACATTAAGTGTTTACAAAGTCCTGTTTAAAAATGTTGTAGTCTTTTTTAACATTTTTTTTTTGTAAGCAAATTCTGGCAAAATAACTGCAGATATGCTAAATTTAATCTACAGTTTGACATAAAATCTTGTCATTCTCTTATTTATCTTTACATAGAAAAAATATATTTATAGAAAAAAATATTTGTCAGAAGTGGGATTCGAACCCACGCCCTCAAAGAGGACCAGAACGCTCACACATTCGCCTATCTGCGATAGGCAAGAGTTTTATGCTCTTGAGTCTGGCGCCTTAGACCGCTCGGCCATCCTGACATATTAACGGGAGGTGGAAAAAAGTGAAATTCATATACCCGACAGCCAATAAAGGATCCAATGGTATAATTCGAAAAATAAAAGTGCGTAAGATACGTTTATTCGGAGTCATATAAAACAAGCATAATTACGTACATTCTTAAATCAAATGCAGAATATAAATTATTACGAAATACTTGAGATACATATATATTCATAGAATATATTAGATAAAAATAAAAAAAACTATTTGTCAGAAGTGGGATTCGAACCCACGCCCTCAGAGAGGACCAGAACGCTCATACATTCGCCTATCTGTGATAGGCAAGAGTTTTATGCTCTTGAGTCTGGCGCCTTAGACCGCTCGGCCATCCTGACATATTTATTTCGCTTGAAAAAAAACTAAAACCGTATACCCGATGGCAAAGTAAGGATCTAATAATATAATTTAAAAAAAAAAATTATAATTCTTAATAACTTTTCGTCAATCATTTAATTTAGAATTACACTTTTCAAACAATGTATAAATATGGAAAACATGTTTATGTGGATTAATATTAAACACTCATAAGGTTTATAATATAAAGACGCCCATTACAATAATATATAAAATATTACAAAAATACTTGAGAATAAAAAAAAAACTATTTTTCAGAAGCGGGACTTGAACCCAAGCCCTCAGAGATGAACAGAACGTGGGCATTTTGCACATAAGATAAGTCCTATCTTCAGTCCGTAAAAATAGGATAGGAACTCGTCGAGTGACCGCTCGATGGCATTTGCAAGCGTTGAGCAAACCGATCAGCTGTTAACTGTTCGTACTAACGATTAAAAGCTATTTATAGAACCAGCATTGTGAGCAAAACCGAAAATGTTAGATAACAAAGCGAACAGGGGGCAACAGAGAAAGTGTTTTCTTTAAAATAAACAAATACGACTATTTGTGTGATGTTGACAGTGTGCGCGTGGGATTGTTAAAAGCTCGCGGCATAGCAACACCCCGTTATGTTTGGCGCTCTATGCACACGCTAACACAAATATTCATTTCGTTTATACAGTACTTCACACAAGTATGTGAACAATATACAATTGCCTCAAATAAACTCAGAAAATGTCTTCACAAAACCAAACGTAAATTTTCCGTGTTTTTCATATTTATTTCCAAACTATTATAATAAATAAAATAGCGCTGTCAAATAGAGTTTATGGGCTTATTAAATATTATCAGCTCATTAATTATAATTTTTTTGTATAATATTTTAATATAATAATAAAAAATATAATCATTAAATATTAATTGTCATTTATGTTGGTGACCATTATGACCAATATTTTCTGTTTTAATAATATAATATGTTTATTTTAAAGATAATGATAAATTGTGTTAAGATTTTGTATTTATTTATATATCTTCAGAATTTTAAACATTTCTTTTATTTCAACCATCTACTTAATTTGAATTAATATTGAAACATATTTGGTTGTCCAAAGTTGGTTTGCTCTTTGGCAATTACTACTGTTCTTGAATGTTTCGCCTCAAGTTTCAGTCCAGACCATTTTATGCTTGGCTAAATGTTGCTCAAATGTAACCTGAGCCCCGCTTCCGGCAGGGCAATCAAAACGTACTCTTAGGAATAACGAGGGAGGGGAGGTGGAGGGAGGCGATGCCTCATAAAAATCAGAATAACCGCAGTCGAGAACAATTGATGCGCCACGGGTTCAACTCAATTGCAGTGTCCGCTGGCAGAAACGCGTGCTTGCAACCACCACACTCAGAAAAAAGTCTCCCTTAATTTTAATAAATCGGCTTAACCAATGAGAAGTTGTTCCATTTTTTTTTTATATATAATTATAATTATATTATAAATATTTCTTAAATTTAGAAAGGTTTTAGAAAGCCACTAACTTTAGAAATAAATTTTCTGAATAATAGTTTATGTCGATTTTTTAATAGTGCAAGAAAAAAAGAAGTTAAATAACCGCAGACGGAGCCCAGTAGCAACCCCTTTTGAGTCAGTTGCTCTCCGCTCAGAGCTGGGTTTGTCAGCTTGTCAGTATTTTCAGCAAAGAAAGGGTATTCACTGTTGGGCTATCAAATACAGTCGGACGCCTGCGGCTGCTGTGTGGCATTGAAATCGACAGTGAAAACTCTTCATGCGAAACGCATGAAACAATGGGATTTACTACGTGGGACGTGCTGTGTTCCCAGCTGTTATCGATGCAATCGGATACATCATCGGCCCAAATGGGATGCTACATGTGCACCGGCTCTGGATTTCGGTCTCTTGCATTTTAAACGTTAATGACAGCCATAAGCCCCATCCGCCACCCCCCTTTGGGCATTGACCCGCTCTGTTTTTTGGTCGACTTTTGGGTCAGCCAGGCCAAAAAGTTTGTTGTGTTCATTTTCAATGCATATAAATTCATTGGATGCTTCAGACGAGGTTGTTCATTGCGTCTGTGTCGTCTCGAGTGCGTTGTTTCAATAACCACAAAGCCAGAGCTTGCCACACCAGGCCAGACCAGGCCAGACCAGGCCAAACCAGATCAGGTCAGTGCCAATCCCCATACATGTGCACTTTAAGTGCTCCAGCTGTGGCCATATTCAAACTGCTGGACACGGACTCTTGGCTGTCGCTCAGCCTGTCAACATCGTCGCCTGGTGGTAATCGAAGCCTTTGACTTAGCCCTTTGTGTGGGCTTACCTCACCCTGACTCTAAGTAATTGTTGTCTGACTTTAATTGTTCATGTTACTTAAGAGGCCATATATCGTCTGATAAATGGCAAGTGTTTGTTTCAAGTGTGTTTATTGTGTTGATTGAGATTAGGTAGAACTATTATTTATGTGCTATCTTCCAAATCCGCAAGAGGCGAGAACTTTTCTAAATTACGTAAATAAAATATTGCAAGACGCTGTACAAATAAAAAAATTAAATATTTCTATACAGATAACAACATTTATATAAATTCGAAGCTGTAGATAATAGATTTATCAGTAAAAATAAAAATAAATATTTTTACATTCTAAATCTTCAAGCAGCGATAACTTTTTTAAAACACACAAATATTATTGCAAGAAACGGAACTGTCTATAGCTTTAATAAGAAAATCTGAATTTTTAAGCACACAGAAAAACTGTCGTACCTAATTTAACAAAGATATATTGCCTATATAGTGATAAAAATCGGAGCAGTTGTTAATAAATTTATTGAACAAATTAAAAAAAATAATATCTTAACTTGGGCTCGTCCGGGATTTGAACCCGGGACCTCCCGCACCCTAAGCGGAAATCATACCCCTAGACCAACGAGCCAGCTGTTTGACGCACGAATAACTTGCTAAATAAGTCCAGAAACTTATGATTTTCGAGTTGGTTGAATTCATTAAGTGAATTGATTATGCAGTTAATAAAAAAAGACCAGTTCACAGACAATATTTATATGTAAATAAGTATAAACTTTTTTGGAGCTATTTAAGTGGCCTTCGAGTGGCTTCGATAAGCAACTGTGCTTTGCATCTGTTGATCGCTTTGTCGCATTGTCGTTAGCTTAAGTGGTTATTGACTGCAATTAGCTCGCTATTAGCTGGCTTCGTTTGGCATTGTGCAACATCAGCGCTCTCGCTACCATGCATATGGCAGACAGAGCTAATCAGTTGACACACCATATGCCACATCCGCCAAAAATTGCATTGATTGGGGACCCCGCCCCAACCAAAAAGCCAAGCAGCCAAGCAGCCAACCAACCAACTTACTTTTTCTGGCTGCGATAAATCTGAGTTTGGCAACGGCAGCAGCTGGTGCCACACAGAGTCCAAATTATGCGCCACAGTCCATTTGCCGCTTGGCCAAAGCGGGTCGAGCCCAACCCATTGCCATAGCCATAGCTATAGCCACATCCCGTAGCCAGCAGGAGGAACACACATCCTTTTTCTGCCTTCTGTCACTGATTGTAATCTGTGGAAGCGCTGCTCGTTAACATTATTGTGCGGCTGTTCGATAATGCATTGGTCTTTTTTCCTTCGGTTTTGCTTTTGTTTTTTATTTATTTATTTTTTATTTTTTGCTAGCTGTTGCTTTTTTGTAGTGTAACAAATCATATGACAGAGGGTGACCCGCATAAACTCACTTGAAGCGCTGTGGTTACTCTGCGCCTTTTGGCTGCCAACTCGATCTGCACAGTGGTTAAAATCACTCAAATATATGTTAAAATTGAAAATGCAAATATTGCTAAGATTTTGGAGTTTTTTGTTTATATTCTTATGATATATCTATATATATATATATTACAATGTGTATTTACTTTTCGGTTTATTATTAACAATATGTTCTGATTTAAAATTAAGTTAACATTAATCATATGTGCAATTATTCTTAATTATCTGATCATATATTATTGATTTTACGGTTAATGCCAAATTTATATTTATTAATAATACGAGGGTGGTTTGATGAGTACCTGACCTTGACGCCAGATGGTGCCACCATTGCAATATGACGTGACTATCGTATAGTACATAAACCTAAACAGCCACAGAGAAAATTTCAGTCAAATCGGACTACATGTCCTACATGAAATATTGGGTATGAGAAAGCTATCGGCGCGATGGGTGCCGCGTTTGCTCACACCAGACAATAAGCGCAACCGCGTGACCACTTCGGAGCATGGTTTGGCGCTGTTAAAGCGTAATCCGAAGGAATTTTTGCGTCGATTCGTGACTGTTGACGAAACATGGATTCACTGGTACACACCAGAGACCAAAGAACAGTCGAAACAGTGGACTTCACCTGGCCAGGTCAGGTACTCATCAAACCACCCTCGTATATACTTATTCAAAATAACTTAATTATTTATTTTGAGTTCTTAACTGAATTATGAAAATAGCTTGTTATTAATTCCATTATTTCATTACATAATTTAATACAAATAAATGCATTTTAAATATATCAATTTATATTTTATTTCTATTTATTTATCATCTGTTTTATACTACTTTATATCAACTTAGCTTATTATCGTAGCAACGTAGCTTCATTATCTAAATTTGTTAACTCTTCACAACAAATTTATTTGCCTCGCATTCCATAAAATTGCCCACTATGCAAAGATTTCAATCTCTCGCTTTAAACCCGTCTATCCCCTTTTGTGCACGGGATGACTTTTATTCTAAGGGCCTGGCAAATATTTGAACAAATGCTTAGTAGACAGGCGGACAGACAGACCGTCGGACAGAGTGGCAGAGGCACAACATCAAAGTTGGCCCAGTTAGCGCTACTGAACTCATATGGTCAGTTTTTCAATTTATGCCCTCGGTAAACACACTTAAAACTTCTTTGTAACTGTTGTTAAGGTTAAGGTACGTGCGAGCTGATAGCTTCATTAGTATTTTTAGGGGTTGCAACCCCCCGCAGAAAACGTTTTTATGTCTTTATGTCTTAATTCTCCTAAAAAGTTGCATGCCAAATTGAAGTGGTGGCTTTTGGGCAACGAGCTGCGGGCAACCCCCCGTCGCCCTCATTTGTTACGTCACAGCTGTTATGATTTTTTTTGTTGTTAGCTTAATTCCTTGGACATACCTTATTAAGCCGTGTTTTAAACGAGCAACCTTTTGAACTTAGCAAATTAATGTATATCACAAATTATACAAGAAATGTTTAATTATTTTAGAGAAAGTAACATTTATATAGATTCAGTTGGGAATAGATCAAAAAGTAACATTTACATATATAAAGTAGGAAGTAGATCAAAGATATCTTTGAAGAGGGAGTTTAACATTGTGTAGATGAAATTAAAATATATAAAAAAAACCTTTAAGGAGGGGAAACCACAAGTAAAAGCAGATGTAAGATGATAAAAGTGGTCTTTGATTTGAAATGGACATATAAATATGGTCATATAAATAGCACAAAATTAAATGCATAGATAACATTTTATATATTTATTTATCATATTTAATTTTATACATATTTTACTAATAACTCAAATAACAGTGTTAGCAGCAGTGAGAATGGTATCTACTGATATTTTCTTTCCCAAATCTACAACTTTATTATTATTATTATATTAAAATAGATGAAATTAATAATATATATACATTAGATGTTGACGATAAGACTTTAAAGATTTGATTTAATAATATATTGTATATTTTAAATTACTTTAACTATTTTTTATAATTTAGAAATTTAATTTAAGAATTGTGTTCAGTTTATTTTGAGCTCTTGTTTCACTACCACTAGTTTTGGAACTATAAGAAAGTTAGTTCCTGATGGGAAACGTTAAGAAATGTCTTTTGGCGCTTTAAGTCTTGTACCTTAAGTAGGCAACATTGTTAATTCTAGTGGATGTGGATTTAAATAAACGAAATATATATGCTAATTAATTATTAAAATTAAGTATGTTAAAGTTGCAATATGAATAAATAAAGTGCTTTTAAATATAAATTGGCAAGTAATAGATTACAATTTAAAGTAAGTATGTTTAAGAATGCGAAGAATTGCACAAATTTAATCTAAAGTCATCCGGTTGTGAAGCACTTTGTTCATTGGAGCAGTCTTGAGGTTGATGTCGTTGTTGCTGGCATTTGAAATTTAACAAAGGCAGGAGGCACATCCGGGATCAGGATATATGAAAAATGAATGCCGCATGGACTAAATGCAGCAGTCAAATGGGCAAACTGCAAATCTCTTATGGGTAACCCAAGTGGCTCGGCTGCTTGGCCAAGGGACCGAGGGACTGAGGGGACGAGCCCCCTTTATGCGGTTGACATGATTCACTTTAACGATAAACGATAACGATAGACGGCCCAAAGTCAGCCAAAAGTAATTCCAGATAATGGGACAAATCCGCAGCAAAGTTGGCGACAACTTGGCAGCCTCTTTGGCATCACATTTTGTTTTGGTCCCCTTTTGTTATTGGCGATTTGCTTTTGTCTTGTTTTCTGTTTTACTTCTTTCTTTTTGTTTATTTTTTAAAGCAATTTAACCGTTTGAATAAACATTTCATTTAATTTTGTGCGCCGCTCACAACAAACTAAAATAATCAAATAAATAAATGGCAAAGCTTCGTTTGCACCGTCGACAGACGGAGGAAGGCAACAAATTCGCCCTTCGGCGCCAGCATTTACGTAAGCACGTAACAACATAGTGCAACGCAACGCAACGCAACGCAATAGAACGCAACGAAATGTTTTACGTAGTTGTTGTTTTTTGTAGTCACAGGCAAATGCACACAATGTCTTTGTACCCAATAAAATACGACTGCTCCAAATGGGTATCGCAAAGTTATCAGAAATGTATATTTCTTCTTTATTCCATCTCAACTTAAGGTCATAAATAATATTGAAAATTAAATTAAATTTAATAAATAAACAATATTTACAAGTTTTCTGGGAATATTTAAAGTGCAAATTGCTTCAACATTTGTGGCTTGAATTAGGGAAATTACAGAAAAATAACACAATCAGGCCAACAAAATTGGTTAATATGAATTTTTAAGAATATAATAACATTATTTAATAAATAATCCATTTAAGCTTATTACGCAATAAAATCAACTCATAATCACGCATTGTGTTTTATGCAGGGTATTTGGAAGTGGACTACACTCGTTTATGTTGATGTTGCGAGGCAAACACAAAATATTGTAATAAGAAATTCAATTTTCAGCAACATTAGAGGCAAAGTTGGGAAATTTCTGGTACGTGCCCGTGTCTAAAGCAAAGACAAACATCAGGTGCCTAAATTATATTGCCGCAAGTGCCTCTCCCATTGTATTTAGTTACCAATTGCACAATTCTTTAAATTTTTTCGTACCACAGCTAAAGTTTTGTAATTGAACAAAAGTAGTGAATGTAAATTTTACTTTTCAGCTCATTTTTCTTAATTTTTATTGCAATTTCACAAAACGAGATAATCGAGAGCATTTGAGCATAAGTGACAAATATTCTTATTTATTATGCAACTAATTATTTATTCACAAGCTGCAGGGGTGTCTATGGGGTCTATGGGCTGTCTGACGAGGAGCTCACCCTTTTTTTTTGGGTAACATTTGTGCTCCCATTTGAGACACACACCCGCACAACAGACACACACGCCTGCCACACAACAGACACTTTCACTTATTAGCGGGTCGGCCCTCTGGGGAGGCAGCCCAAATGGGAGTGCAGCACGTGAAGTGGACATAAGTCGTGTTGCCCCAACTCCAAACCCACAGTTAACACCACCTCAACCCTCATATTCCCCACCCTGTTGGATAGGTGAGTATCAGTGATGTCGCTTAAGCCTTTTTTTGTTGGGCTCTCAAATTGAGTAATTGCTTTTTTATTTTTAATTCAAATAATTTATTTTTATAAATTCACTTTGCTGCAAATTTAAAGCAACTGGATGACAAAAGGGATTTATAAATAAAAGTTTTGTGAATTGCGACCAACAAACCTCGATTTAGCCGCGAAAAAGAAACGATCGCAGTAAGTTGTTAAACACTAGATGGCAACACTGTTTAGCCTTTTATGTATTTGTGATCAGCAGCTGTTTTGGTGTCTCTGCTTTGCTTGTTTTAAGCTTGGCTAAGTGTTTGGCTTTGGCTTATCTGTCGCTGTCGCTGTCGTGTTTGAGTGCCGTTAACTCACGCCTCTCTCTGCGTGTGCCTCTGTTTGTCTGTGTGTGTGTGCAACATTTTCACCTGTCAACAATATTTCTTGCCCACTGTGCGTTGCATTAGAATGCGACAACAGCTGCCGCTTCCCCTGACTGGCTGGCTGAGTCTCCCTGGGTCTCCCCTGTTGCCCGCAACGACACGCAACCGCCCCAAGAAAGTCGCTCAGGTGGAACGACGAAGGCGTGCAACATTTTTCTCACTTGCCGGCAATTTGCCTGCTACTTGGTTGCTGTTGCTGCGGCTGCTGCCGCCTCTTCAATCGTGTGTATTTATTCCGTTGCAAAATTATGCACATGTCCTTCGTAGTAGTTCGCAGTAGTAGTTGCGTGTCCGTGGTGCATGCAACGAAATTACTGTTTTGGCTGTTCGCCATAGCAACAACTGCCAGGCCCAAAACGCAATTTTCGGCTTTTGCATACATATTTGTTACCCTGCTCAAAGGACCATTGTCCTCCCTCCACACTTGAAGTGCCACACGTCTGAATGGCAACGATCTTGGCAGAAATTTAGTGACTGTTAAATTAACTTGTGATTCGGAACTAATATAAAAATATAATATATATATATATATAAAGTCATATTGCTATATTAATTTATTAAAATGATCATCCAACTGGTAATTTAGTTCGACAATCAACATTTCCTGGATTCTTGAATGTTGCCTTAAGCGACATCATTCCATATATTCAACATTTATATAAAATGTATGTTGCGAATTTTATAAACTAGACCAGAGAATCTTGTGTTTTTGTAAATATTTATCGAGTTTTGTTTTGAAGAAGTAAACCAATATCATCGCTCTAAACAGCTGTTAATTCAAAAAAACTGGCGATTATTTTAAAATACAAGCATAATTAAAAGAATGTAAATTATTTTGTATAATTTATTATATTTTTAAATGCTAAAAGTAAAATTGAAACGAATTCCTTATTACCTTTAAACACTTTTAATATTTATAGAATTGTTGATAGATAAGTGCTTACAGCCTATCTTAAATTTTAATTAATTGTTTTATTATTCCTTTTGGAGAGAGAAATAAAAATAAGCACAACGGATAATGGAATCTCGAAATGTTAGGAAGGAGAGTGTAAAAATGTTACTTGAATCAGTCTTTAACGTAAATAGATAGAATTTTTACTTTAATCAATATTTGTATTTTTGCATTGAAGTTTTAAATATCGAAATCTACACAGTTTATCACTTGTGTAAAGTTATTAATCATTTCCTTTGCCATTTAACAGCAACTGACCCTATACAACCGAACAGCACTGTACCGTATCAATTTAAAATTCATTGAAGTTTCAAATCGTTTCAGACACCATTCAAAAAAGCAACAAAAAAAATAGACACCCGCGCCTCGGGCTGTTTATAGGATTTGTCAGACGCGACACGTAACATGCAATCAAAAAGAGAAAAACCAGGAAAAGGGAACTTTGTCGCATCATCGTCGACTAGTCATTCAGGAAGAGGGTTGATTGCCTTTTGCAGTCCCAACACAGAAGCGTTTGGCGTTTGGCCGTGCCTCGCTGTGGCATCAATTAAAGCATTACAATGTCATAATCAAAATGACAAATAGAATTACGCATGATGGGAAAGGCAACAGCCGACAGTGCTGGGCTTAGACAGGCAATCTCAATATCCCTCTCTCTTTCACACACACTCTCTCTCTCTCTATCTGTCTGTCTGTGGTGGTTGGTGTCAGTTGCTTTTTGTTGGGCAATCGCTTGAAACAATTTCGCAATTGTGCCACCTATTCAAATTGTGCCGTGCTAATCCTTTGTAAGCCCAGCAACGACAGCCAAGTGAGCCACGTTGCAAGCGTGACAAGGTGCGTCGCATCGTCATGTGGCAAGTGCAACCCCTGACCAAAGGGTGGTTTGGCTGTTTTAATGGTTCCAAGCCAAATATCGCTTATTATAGCATTATGCCAATTGAGCGTGGATTTTAAACTCGCAGGCGACGCATGACGCAGCTCCTCGATTAGCAGCCACGATGACAATGGAAAAGAAATTACACATTACGAGGATGTTGCACATGTTGAGGGAAACATTGGCTCCCCATAAAAAGTTTTAATCACACTTTGGCATACGCTTCTTTCATTTAATTTTCATTGGGGTTCGCTTTTTGTTTTTTAATTTGCGTACAAATTATTTGTTGCCTCGCCGGGCTTTTGATGCTTTTCTTGTTGTTGCTTTTCCACCAAAAAACATGTTTTCCCAGTCGCAGCTGTGCCAAAAGTTAGGACAAAGTCTTCTCACTGGTAAAGTCTTCTACATCACTTTGTGTTGGGCTTTTTATTCAATTACTTGGCCCAACTATGCCCCCTTTTGTTGCTGCCACGTTTGTACTTGTACTTGTGGGCGTTGACATACCCTGCGCCAATACAGATGGGGTGTGACGGACTGCCCAAACGAAAGGATTCATTTCTGAGTTACCCTCGTCATATAATATGAAAGAATCGATTAATTCATTGCTTACAGTTTTCAGTTTGTGTCTTAGTAAAACTAGTAAAAGCTAGGATATTGTCTAGTCGAGCACACTTTATTTAAACACATTTGGTATTAGATAAATTATTGGTGGTCTTTCTATGTGTGCGTAAACACAGAATTTGTATTGTAGGATCCTTGGAAGTTGCTTGCCTCAGGCACTTTTGTGAAACTTTGATGGGCAATTTGTTTTTAGCTTGATGTGAGTGTGAATTTTGGGATCATTGATGCTATTAAATTAGGCTCTGTTATTACAATTTATGTAGTTTGGCCAACACCGAAAATTGTTAAAAGGAACCTAACCTAAAAAGCATTTCAAATGGAAAATTAATATTAATATTCGATCAAAACTTGAGAAAATGGTTTTGCAATTCTTTTTTAAGCAACATTTCAAAAAATTGTGTAGGCTTCTTTTGAATTTTTCAGAAATATATTTCTTAATCATAGAAAATATTTCTAGAAAAAAAGAAAAATAATGCAAACTCTTATTTTATGTCTGGAAAAAAACATTCTGGAAATTAAAAATATTTTTTGAGCATTTTCAAAAGTAGGGCACAAGACTTAGATTTAGATTATTACTACTTTCGGAATGATTCGATGAGTTGCACCAACAAAATTGAAATTAACTATAATGGCTAATAAATTAAACTTTTGATGTGAAATGTAAATGTAAATTCTTAAAGACGAATAGAATACTTTAGCAAGCTTACAAAATCTAAAATACAAATTGCTGATCATTGTTTTTTATTATTTCAAGTTTCATGCGCTTCCATCTGACCCACTTTTTACCTGCTTACGTATCTCTCTTGTTTTTTTTCTTTGCTTTACAGCAAACAGCTGTTTAAGGTAAATCCGCACTCTGCAAATTGGTTTACCCCGACCCTCAGCTGATGCAAAACAGCTGACCAGCCATGCAAGCCGGCAACCAGCCAACCAGCGAACCAGGGAACCAGGGAACCAGCGAACCAAGCTTGTTATCCATAGTTTCGCTGGCGAAATATTTCTAATTTTTCAACGTCTGGCACAAGGATTTGCACCTTTGGTTTTTGGGAACAGAAGCCTGAAGCTGACGTTGCCGCTGAAGCTGATGTTGCAGCTGAAGTAGAAGCTGTCTGAACTAATATCTAATCTAATGGCGGAGGCAACAGCATTCATTTTATGCATATCGACAAGCGCTTTTTGATATTCCGCAGACAGCTGCTAAGAGAAAATTGAAAAACTATTTTTTAATATGCAAGTTAAAAGTGCAGCAGAGCAAAAGAGCACAGATAGAGGGTGTGTGCTGTGCTGTGGTGTGGCATGGTATGGTGTGGTGTGGCATGGTGTGTTGTGGAGCGAAGTGATTGAAGGAAAGGCAAAGCAGATACAAAGCAGCAAGCAAAGCAACCGAAGCAAAAAGTTTGACTTGGTTTTCTAATTGTGCAACTTCCGTGGCAAAGTGTGCGGCTAATGTTTGCCAATGCTGCACCTTAAGTGCAGGTCACTCCCCCTAAAACACAGCTTGTCTTAATGCAACCACTTACGTTGTGTGTGAGACCTGATGCTGAAGATGAAGCTGGAGGTTAGAGGTTTCTCTTTCGGGCACTTCATTTCTCTTGGCCAGGGCATAAGTAAAAAGGCGTTGCCGCATAATAAATGGACAATTTGGTAGTTGAAGCGTGGAGCGTCCGATAATGCCCTCAAGGATATGGGCGAAATGTTGCTCCATTGCTTATCCTTATCCGTACCACATCCACCGCCCACAAGTTTTTCCCTGTTGGCTGCTGATGCTGCTCCTGCTGCTGCTGCTACTGTTGATGCGGTTATAGATTGCCTGGCCCTAACCCTTGGCTAGCCATAAAATTATTTTGCAACAATTTCTTAGCCCCAGCCACTTTCTTTGGCTCCGCTTTCTCTAGCCCCCTCTCCCTCTCTCTCATCTTCCCCTTCCTCTTTCTCTTCATGCTTAAGGGCATTTTAATTTTGATCTCGTAAATTTTCACGAGAGATAATAATAATATGCGTTCGTTCAGGTTACGCATTTTTAGTGGCATACCTGCCTGGAAACTTTGTTGTTTTCCTCCCACCTTTGCCAGCCGTTTTCCCAGCTATCATTATTGACTTATGACCCATAAGAGGCCACAACTTGTGCAATTATTAAAGTCGAGCTCACTCCCCCCTCGCCAACCTTTTTCCCTGCCAGCCACTAAATCATCTCTTTGATAAGCAATTTGATTTATTTTATAAAAACAATTTTGCTCTTTGACAGGCGCCTGTCCAGAAACAAAACGTAAGTCCTCCTAACCAGGCTAAACTATTTTCCGCAAAAAAGAAAAACAAAAAACGGCAATTGTGCTTTGGGGTGCCCTGCAAATATTTTACGTCAGTTTGTGGGTCTGGGTAATATATAAAAATTCAAAGAACTAAAATACTTTACTAATTATTAAAAAATAATTTTATCAACCAACAATTTTAATTATGAATATAAGTTGAATTAATTCCGTAACAAATTTCTTAAAATATTAATATAATATTTTAAAAGGTATAAATGCAGTAATATTCCTCTCTGCAAAGAATAATTTCAATCTAAGGTTCTTAAAGAGTACAAGTCGTGCACACCCCTCGTATACGTCTGGCCCCACGGGGTATTAAACAACAAAATCCAAAAACCTAACGTTAAAATATTTTGTTGAGGTATTTTAGATAGCAAATGCTCTTTCTACAAGGAACCGACCCACAACAACAACAACAGCAAATGGTATTAACATATTTTAAACCTAAATTGCTGGACTTTTGTTGTGGTTGCCATTGTCTTTGTTATTGCTGTTGTTGTTGTTTTGTTTTTGTTGCCGTGTGGCATGTCAAGCATGAAGTGCAAATAGCTTCCAGCTAAATATTTATCCACAATTTTTAGTTACTGACTGGTGTTATACATTTTTTTCCTCTGCGTCAGTCCAGTGTTTGTTTTGGGGTAACTCATCCTTTGGGCAACCACTTGTTGCCCAACTGTGTTTGCAACTGGAGTTGTGGAAAGTCTGTTTACATTAGAAAAGATTTCACTCTGAAGTTGATGAGGCTTGTCCACTTTACAAAAGTTTTCTGGTGTCAAAATGAAAAGGAATAATGTGTAATGAAAATACCTTTGTATTAGTTCGGTATACTGATATTTGGAAATATGGAAAAATACAACTAGTTTCATTGTTCATTGCCAATCGCCTTAAGCTTCTTAATTGCAAGAGATATAGGGAGTGGAAGTCTAATAAACATGCCTACTTTGAAGGATGTTATCATCTAGCCATTTTAAAAGTTTAATGACTCTGTCTTAAAAATTGTGGGAGATATGCAGTTATAGGCTTACATATTCCGGGCGTGGCGCCTGAGGGAGGGAATTTCCAATTATCGATTTTTATCGATTTCATAGATAATTATTGTCAAAGTGTTAGGACAGTGGATAATTGATGAGTTCGTTTACGATAACTTGGTAAATCAAAAATTGTTCGCATAATAATTCATCTATCGATCGGTTATGGAGCTTTATGATACAGTAGTTTGATCTCGTGATAATGGTATGCAAACTTGCAAGCTTGGTTTATATTATTGACAAATTTAAAAAATTCTAAAAATACCAGTGTAAGTCTTAGCTGTAACAAATGTAGACGGGATTCGAAATATCGTAGAATATAAAAGTATATTTTGGGTTTTTCCTAGGTTGCCGAAACCCAAAAGAAAGAAATGATGACTTGTTTCATTTTTTTTTCTTAAATTTTAAATTTATTTTATTTCTCTAATTCATAGCGTTTAACATATTTTTTATCAATTCTTTTTTTAAAGGATTTTTCGTCCATATTAACCAAATTTATAAATTTATTGCTAATATGTTGTTTCTAGCCTGGATTACCTTCCACACTGATGTGAATTGTATTTTACTGATTTGCCTTTTTAGGGGTTTTTTTTTTTAAATTCACCTGTATTTTTATTAAAGTGTGCTATTTTCGCATTTATTATTTTAACTTACCAAACTTGGATATGTGTCAAAATAGAGGTTCGCAAAAACTAAAACTAGAATCGCTGCCGTAACAATTTTATTGTTGTCTGCAGTTCCTTGGTATTTTTACAGCTGTTTTAGTTTGAGAGCCTCTCATGGGGCAGCTTTAAGTGTGGCAAACTTGTTTAAATTCATCGAATGCACATTTCATTTATTAAATAGTTGACCAACTGATAGTTGATAGTTGGCGCTTAGCTATTCAAGTTGAGCTGTTCAAAATTTATAAATGCGTCCTACGAGGCCATTAGAGCGATTTCAGCTGTATAAATATATATATATATATATATATATGTATATAAATATATGTATATGTATTTGTATAAATATATAGGAATTGCTGGTGCTCAGTATATACACTGGCCAGCGATGTTCCTTTGTCTGCATCCTTGAGCCGTTGATGTTGGCTTCTTGTTGGGAATGTCCAGCATTTGGTTAATGCCTCAAATGGTGGCAAATGGCTAAATTCGTGCGCATAAAGTGAATTGTTTTATGGCCAGGCAGCAGGCACAAGAAGGAGTATTTGAAAAACGAGTTAAACACGTGTCGAAAATGGCCATGTTTCCCTTTTCCAATGTGGGGCGCCCTCCCCCTTTGCTTTTCCTTTTAGGCCATTGAAATACTTGCTTATTGCATGTGAAAGGCATGTGGCGTGTGGCATGGCCTACATTTGGGCGCTCTCTCTCTCTGGTAATCGAAGTGAATGTGGGTTGCATAGTTTATGGGGCCCATTGCCTGGTCGTTCATAGATTATGGATGAGCTTCATAATGAGCCAATTTATACAAGCGCTCCTAGGCAACTCATTTCTCTCTGTGTGCGGCTGTAGTCATCTCATAAGCAATTCCACCACAAGTTGCTCTCCTCTTTTTGTTGTCCTTGGTCCCTGGTAATGATATATGAAACCCGACCAGTTGTTTTTCGCAGAGAATAAAACAAAAAACAAACGCCATTTGCTGAAATGCGGGCGGACAGACAGACAGACAGGCAGCCTCAGCTCACAGCTTCCATTTGAATGCGCACATGGAGCACATGGAGCACATGGAGAGACACATGGAGCAACACATGGCATGGGGTAATCGCATGTGTGGTGATCTCGGACAGCTGTTGTTTACTTCGGTTCAGTTTTGGTTTTAACTCTCCAGCTTGCGTCAGGTGACAAACTTTCTCGCATTTTTTGTTTGTTTTTGGGGTTTTTGTTATTTTTTGTCTCTTTTTTCTTTGCAAGCTGCTGTTGTCACTTGGCTGGAGACCAGAGCAAGGACAAGAGCTGGAATCGCAGCTGTTGCTTCTGTGTTGATTTGAAGTGGCTTCTTGGAGCCGCTTGGCGAGCTGCTGTGCATCAGCAGCGAACAAGTTGACTGTGAAACTTACTGAAAAGGAAATAAAGCGAGCGACTGTTACCCAAAGTGTTTAGCTTCAGTCCAAAATATATTCCACATGTTTATTATCAATTTTATTTTAAGTTTTAGTATTATTAAGATCTCAGACAAGCCAGCTATCAAAATCAATCGATTTAAGAAACTAATAAATAGGGAAAAAAACATAAGAAGAGTCCTCAAGTCACTTACTAGCCGAAGGTGGCGATTTTGCAATAAAAGATGTAGATAAAAAATAGTTCTGCATTTTACGCATTTACCACACTTTTGATGCGAATAGTTTTTACATTATTATTCAGAAAGTACATGTATAAAATATATAAAATGATAAAATGATGAACGATAAGTCTTTCTATTAGGCAGGGCTTGCATATCTTAATATCATTGTTGGTTTTACCAAGTCAACCTATTTCGTCGTTAAGCATTTCATTTACATTCTAATATTTACCTAAATTATACGAATTTTACTACAGTCGGTAAGCAAATTTAACAGAAATGTAAAAAGTGAAACTTTGTTTCTTTTTTTAGAAATAATTTATAAGCATATGAACTTAAACATATCTTAATATTGCAAGAGCTTCTATTATGTGTTTCACAATATAAATGTAAAAATGAAAATAATATAATAATATAAAAAGTATCAATGCTAATCCTCAATATTAGAAAAACATTTTTTTCTATGATTAAATTTAGTTGACAGTCAATGAACCACCGTAAAATCGTAAAAAAGTATTTTCAAAATAATTTATATTATTATATGAGAAATCTATAAAGACAAAATATAAATTATATATATATTCAAGCAAAAGGAGAGAAATACTGAATTATTTTTACTAAATACTAGAAAAGCCAGAGAATTAAGAAAATCACAATTTTACGTTTTAAAAATAAACTTCCTGAGTAATAATGTGAATAAAAAAATGAAATGTATTTGACAATTTTCATATATTATAACTTTTAAAAGCATATCGATTAATTTCATTTAGTTTTCAGGAATAAAAATATTTTAAAAAAGTGTATGAAAATTCCTAGTGAAATTCGTGTAACTTAATTTTTATTAAATTAATGTTATTAATGTGGGGCCTGGCAATGATTCAAAGTCACTCTTTGCCATTTCTCTAGGCATTACTCCATTTTGTGCTGCAGGGTTTTTCGAGCTAATTTTACGGTAATTTCGAAGCAACGTTGCCAATTATTCACTTGCGTTGACTTTGGCCTCGCTTAAATTGAAAGGATTACTTACACATCATTGAAGCTCTCTCACACACACAGCACACAGCACACACTACACACACCCACACACACTAAACGCACGCAGTTGGTGGTTTACCCAACTGCCGCCTGCTTCTCCCTTGGATTTACAAATTCATTTTTGTATTGGCATTTTTTCATTACACTGAGCGTTGGTGCCCCACCAGCTCCCCGCTGCCCCCGCAGGTAACTGGCGTCACTCAGAGAGCAATTGAAGCGATTTATTGGTGTCATATGACAAGCACCTGCCCTACTCTCTGTCTGTCTGTCTGTCTGTCTGTCTGTCTACCTTTTGCCAATCAGTGTCCTTCTGCTGTTGCTGCTGCTGCTTCTGGCGTGTAATAAAAAGTTCAAACATTAAAAGGCTGGCGAATGCTTCTTTTAACGAGTTTCAAGTATCGTTGCAACGAGTAGAAAGCTGCCACTGCCTTTGGGGGCAAGCGCCTCGGCAATTTACGCTTTGTGTGCCAATCAAACAAATAAACAATCTGACAACCAGGCAAACAGACAAACAGACAAACACTTGGCCACGTTTGATCTCTGTTTCTGATGGCAGACAGTCTGCGGCCGATGCTGAAACATATTGAATTACTTTACAAAAGTAAATTTTGCTATAAATATATTTATTTCATTTATACAGATAACCTTCCTTGGGTTTCCCTTTGTCAATTCAATTTGTTAATTTGTTGTCAACAAAATAAGCTGGAAGTTTTTCAGTCTTACACTCGGGTTAATTGGCCAACAAGAGCTGTCCCAAAAACGCTTAGCCTCTTGCCATTTAATATTTTTATTTAACGCCATTTACATTTTATCATTCTTCATTAAGCGTTGTGGGCCCCACAATTGATGCCCTTTGTTTGTGCGTTGATTTATTGCCATTTGCCTTCAATTGGCATTAATTTTTCAGCGGTTATTTGCCCTTCACTCACAGTCACCTCCCCCTCAACTGCCGCGTCCTGTTTGTCCTCATCCTGCGCAGTGTCGTCTCTTCTGTTTATTGTTGAATAATTAAATGTTTGCATAAATTTATCATCATCGATGGCTCGGGACTTTTCATTTTCTCTGACATTGTCACATACGTATCGGTTTAAAGTTTCGTACAGTCAACGGGTAAATGGCATATCAAAAAGGGTTCGGAGTGGTTCATTAAAGATTTTTGTTCCATTCCAAATAGAAACAAATAAGAATGAAGGTAATGAATAATTAATATAACAATTATTATGGTTCTGCTACAGAAAGTTAAAGATTTTATTGGTGTTGTGTAGTCAGTCTGTCATCATGAAACATTTAAAATAAATAGGGGTAGTAAAAAATCGATAAAATCGATAATTATTAATTATATAAATATATCTGCCCCAATTTCGTTAGTAGATTGTTTCGACCTCAATCAAATATCGGCACCAGCCATGCCCACCACGCCCATTTCACCTAGTTACTCTGCCTCTAATAACGTGGAGTCCTTTTCACGAGTTTACACTCTCCAACTTGTGGTTCCACCTACTTCCTCCTCTCGAAATACACCGAAAATATTTCTCACACAATTGAAAGTCATAAAAATTTGAAAGTTGGTCGCCCAACCATTATTAGAGTTATAATTCTAAAGACTAAAAGTTAAATTACTAGTTACCCCTTCTTAAGATTGTTCAGAAATTTTCTAAGTCACGCCCAGAATCGGGAAAGCCTATTTCTATTGCAATTGTAAAGCTAGAGTCACAAAATTTATTATACCACATTATATTGATTATTCAATGGTCTGCCACGCCCCCTCTACAAAGTTACTTTCCACCTTTTATCAGATATGTCCCGCAATCGGTCACTAAAGTTTACTAAACTTACATTTTTATTTCATAAACTATATATTTTATTAGTACACAGTGAATAAATAAAAGTAAAATAAATTCGGTATTCGTCATTTCAAACTTGATGACATTTTATGTGTATGTTTAAAATATTTGTGGCCGTACTTAAATTGGCGTCAGTATGTTTTTATGTGCCCCAAATGCATCTGATCTTTTTGTTCATATTTGCATTAATAGGTTTCCTGTCCAGATGAAACGGTTCATCAAACAAATCAGCTGGCAGTGAGAAAAGCCACTCAAGTGACTCAGCAGCTGCAATGAAAATATTTTTAAGCTATTAGCGCTTATGAGACTCTTCCCCAGCAGACGACAGCCCAACTAATGAGCTATGACATAAAAGGTTTCCAAAACAAACTATGACAAAACGACAACACACAGCTCTCATATGCGGTTCAATGTTTAATGCCAGAATACTTAAAAAATAAATATAAGGAGAAATAAAGAACAGTATTCGATATTTTCGAGTAAACCTCAACAAAAATCTGATTCTCTCCTCGTCTCGCCCAGCTGCAACAAATTTGATAGATCTATTTGTAGTGTCCCGCGGTGTTGTTATTATTGTTATTGTTGTTGTTGTCGTTGCTGCTGCCTGTTAAATGCGACAACTTAAAATCCCATTTGATGCACTCTTCTTTTATGATGCAGGCCGCCCTGAGCCCTCAGCTGTGGGAGCTGCTGCTGCTGCTCTACCATTTCAATCTTCATAAACTTGACAAAAATCCCAGCGAACGACGACGAACTGAAAACGAAAAATTATGTTCCATTAATGGAGCGAATGTTTTCCTTTTATGGGCTGCATATAAAATGTAAACTACTTAAGCGGCATCAGCCCCGGGACTCCAGACTGCGAGACTGCAACATGTGGAGGTAGCAGCAGTTACAGCAGCAGCAGCAGCATCGACTCAGACATCTACAATATTTTGGAGTACGAGTATGAATATATATATATATATATATATATATATACAAATATATATATATGTATGCATCTGTGCCTCGTTCCGACTCCTGTCTTGTTGGTTGAGCTGCCCTGGGGCTGTGCACGCTGTGTGCCCTGTCTCATTATGTCGCATGTGACACTGTTAATGATTATATGTACATATTCTATGCCACGCCCCCCCTCGGCAACGGCCAAAAATAAGGCTGGCTGCATTCCCCCCTTTATTCCTTGGCTTGTGAAGGGCAACCCGACGACCCCACGACAACAACGACAACAATGACAATGATGACGATGAGGAGCGTGACGTGAAAATCTAGGAACAAATGTTTTGGTTCCCACTTGTGGAAATCCCCCACGACAAACGACGACAGCTCCGCAACTGAGCTTGTTTGTAGTTGTTGCCAGTTGAAGTTTCATTAAAAATACATAAAAATCAGAACGCATTTGCCTCCGGGCAGACAAGAACTAGTGTTAGAGCCAAACAGGGCCAACAATTCTCTCCCTGTCTCTGTGTTTTAATATAAAACATGCAACTGGAATACATGAATTGCTTGTTTACGCCATCAGTTTATTGAGACTTGTGTGTGTGTGCGGGTGTGTGTGTGTGTGTGTGTGTGTGTGTGTGCGTGTGTATTGTTTGGAGTGTGTTGTCAGACTTGATTTGTTTAACAACAGTCTGAATCAAAAAAAAAAAAAAAACTAAACTAATTGCCTGTTTGTCTTTTGTTTTGGGCTCGCCCACGAAAATCGCACTGAGCCATCCTTAGGAAGCCAGTCAGCTGTCTTTCCCCGTAAGCCACAATAAAACAGTTGAAAAGCTGTGGGAAAAGTTTACAGTTGTTCACATCTTGATTGGGTTTTAATTGTGGAGCGCTAATTTCCTGTTCTTTGCCTGTCTCTGATAAGACAACTGGTTTAAACCAACAAGCTACTTTTGCTATATAATTGCCGGAACTGGGTTTCAATCAATCGAGTTAGCAGCCTTAAGCGTTTAAGGCCAAAAGCGTTTGGAATTATGCACTTATCCAAATGTCAATTTGTTGATTGTCTTTATTTATTTTATTTATTTAATGTCGAATTTATCTACAGATGCACAGAAAGTACAAAGTAAATAAATTTGTTGCATTGTTGTTTTTATTTAATTTGTTAAATGATTTTCCCTTTCTAAATTCAATGACGAAAATTTGAATTTATTACTCGCCTTGCCAAAGACAACAGTTTTTCCACATATCTTATTTTATATTTTATTATTTTCTATATTTCTTATTATTGCAAGAGTTCACTTTGTAAATTATGGAGACATTGTGGACATCTATCGGTTGCAGACTACTTTAATATCAATTAGATGCCACTAAATGCTCAAGTGCACGCCCCCTTGCATACCGATGGCAAACATGCCTGTTAATATATCCAATAACACCCGAAGGCCTATTAATAACCCCGACTTAGAGTGCGTAGCAAAGCGCTGCAATGTTGTTAATAACCAAAGGTGGATGGGACCCGCTGGCAAAGCGACAAATTTGCACTAAATGCAACTGCAGACCGCATTCCTTTGTTGGGTTCCCCCTGCAGTCGCAGGGATCCGTCCTGGCCTCCGGTCTGCCACAGCGACATAACGGCAATTAATGTAAATGAAGGTGGATGTGGCTGCAGACAGGCCCTCGTATTAGAGGTACCTTGAGTGGGGTTGGGATACGACTGGAACTGGAACTGGAACGGGAGAGTGGCTGGCAGGACTGTCGGGCATTTGGCGCACTTGTGCATGCCTAATTATCAGGACAATTTGCTCTTGGACTTTGCCTATTAATTAGCTATTGAACACGGCCGTAGACATTGATGATGACGACGACCAAGTTGGGTTTGTGGGCTTTGACTAATGCATTCAATGACTCAAATGAAATCAGTCTGCAAATCCATTTGAGTGTGTTCCATCTTTCTCCCCCCCTTTAAATCTATGTGTGTGATGTCGTTTAATTTGTCCACGCTCATAATTAATAGCCAGTCACAGCTTTAACAGGATTTATTCCCAAATCCGACATGCCCCAAAATGTGGTCAAATAATTTCACATGATTTATGCCCATGTCAAGTTTGCTGACAGCCAGCCGACTGTTCGACTGGAAGAGATTTAAAATATACATATATATATATATAAATAATGTATATATAAATAAAAGAACAGTTTTTCAATATTGTGTAGGCAAATATGTAATGAACAATATGAAATTGTAACAGATAATCTAGGTAAATCTATAATTTTAGACAAATGCTTTTATTTTTAATAGATCCCAAGTATAAAAATAGTATGGTAAATAAATTAAATTACAATAAATAACATGATAAATAAATAAAAGATAATAAAAATATCCGTAATGTTGTGAACTATATGATTTATTATTTAGTATTATACAATAGCTAATAAGCTTGCTTTTTGCTGCTCAAACAATCCCTAAGATTGCCGCATGCTTTTCGCAAAACAATTTTTTCCCATTCAAAGTCATTAAAAAGAAACGCGCCAAATAATAATAACAACAACAACAATAACACCAGCAGTCGGTCGTGCGCAATGATAAAAAATCGTATATCCTTGTAGTATTATAAAAAACATTATTAATCAATGTCCACAGGAGAAATTCTTGTTGCCATGTCTTTGACAGAAGTCCAATGTGGCTCAAATCGAGGCTGAGTTGAGCTCGGTCCTAAATTCGCGTCCCTTGGGTGATCCCAAGCAGCAGCTTCCCCACACCACATGCCCCATGCCCCATGCCACATGCCGCATAAAGCAGCTTAAGCCCAAGGGCGGCCACTTTTGGCCAAGGACAACGCTCAGCGAACTTTGCTAATTTTCTTTCCTGTCACGTTGATTTTTTGTTTACCATTATAGCTGGCTGTTGTCGCCTCCAAAAAGGACATCCAACCCCTCCCCTCCCCTCATCTTCCCTTCCCTTCGCAGACCAAAACACACTCCCAGACGCCGGACAGGCAACTTGATTTACGTTGCAGCTTCTAACGCCGAACAGCATTTCAATTAAATTTTATTTTCTATGGGAGCAGGCGTTCAAATCAATGAAATATAATCGAATTAATTACGTCTAGTAGCTGGGTAGCTGGAGGACTCGCTGGCCTCTAGGTGCTGCCACACTGAGAGTCCTGTTCGTGCGACATAAATTTGCGATTCGGCTGCGTTTCATTGCCCACTGATTTCGCCTCGGATTTGTATTATTGTTAATGGCCAAATTGTGTTGGCCATTCAGCAGTTTCCCAGTTTCCAAGAAACTGCTGCCACGTGGTCCAAGTTCCGAGGGTTGCAAATCCAAACGCTGCTCTGACCTGGTCCATTTCTCGATTTTAATTAGCATTCAGATGGCAAAGAGTCGCCTCTTTGTTGCGTAATTAGCTGAGTTTTGATTTATTACCGGGCGACTGTTTTGGCAGATTGTCACCCTTACCGATCCCAGGTGCTCAGTCCGCAGTCCGCAGTCCTCTGTCCTCAGTCATCTGTCCTCTGTTTAGGGTCCGTTCTTTCCCCAAGAAGCAGCAAAATTTGTTATGCAAATATTTGCAGAAATTAAAACTGTCAAACTTAAAGCTTGATTCCTTGCTGCGATTGTCGCATTAACAGCGCCCTAAACTCATCAGACGAGTTTGTGCAAATGGCAAACAGAGGGAAAGGATAAAGATACTTTAACTAACGATGCTAACATTTCTAAGACGGTTCCAAAAAGCTAAGTTGTTTATTGCCCCTTTACGAGTTGCTTGGATGAATAAAGTGCATGGCAATATTTTTGAAATACAAATAATTCCAAAGTAAACCCAAATTTAATGTTCTTCAACTTTGACTTGACGTGATTTTGGGTCGGAACATAAGTCAAAATTATAGTCCGAAAATCGGGATATGGGCATAAGTCGAACCTTCAAAATGCCATAACTTTCTCAAAACTCAAAGGATTTTCAAAAGCAAGGGCGTATAAGTCATAGGCCTCTAGTTTAATCGTACATTTAAAGTTGAAAACGTGATTTTGGATCGGAACATAAGTCAAAATTATTATACCTTCGGTATCATAGAATAAAACTCATCAATGAAAATGATGAACTTGTTTTAAGCACAGACAACTATATATCCAATGAGGCAAAATCAAATTACCATCGGTTTGGTAATTTAATCATTTCCCGACTAAAGCATTCTTTAGTGATTTTTTTGAAGTTTTTTTGCAACCTGTGAATTATGATTAAACGAGCTCACAAACAATTTGTACCTTTTGGTAATGAAACATTCAACTTGAAATATGATACTGTTTGCGATATAAATAATTAAATTAATTTTAGTTATCTCTTTCAATGGAATCGGTATAGTTTGTGTGTAATTTTATTACACTTGTAATTACCTCTGATGATGCAATTTAAAATGCTGTTTTATGGAATGCAGCCTATCCAACAAGTTCACTTTGCTTTAATGTAAACCAGCGCGATTATGATGAAAATTGCTGCTATGCGTCCTCAGCCCTCGGCACTGAAAATCTTATTAGTCTCTGGTGCAATAAAAATGAAACTTCATAACTGCAATCTGCATATATTTCACAGCACTACGCGAATATGCATATATATTGCATCTCTTTCTCTACCAACTCTCTCTCTCTGTCTCTCTAGCTCTTTGTCGCTGTCCCTTTGTTTCGCGGCTCCCCTCTGGCGATGCAATTATGAGTTTGTCCAGGTGGGTCCGATGCGGACACAAAGGCATCGTTGACCAGTCGATAATTAAATATTTTAATGCAATAATGCCGCAGCAAACACGAGGGTGGTGTGGGCGTGGCAGTTTGGCAGCAGGGCAGAGGATTTGTAGTGGGCGGAGTGGGTGATTGGGGGAGTACGGATGGGCATAGGAAAACGGGTCAACACTGAGCCGGCACTATCAATTTGTACAACGGCTTAATTGATAATCTTTGGCTATTATTTAAATGCGAGCACGTCGAGCATTGATTCGATTCAATTTGTTGCGCTAACGATTCCAATTTGATTATGCGAACACAGCCCCAACAACGAGCTCCACAACAACAACAATAATAACAAGAACAACAATGGGAATGTGTGTGATTGTATTTGGTCAGTTTAAGGATAAGCTGCCATTGCAACAATTCACTTGTTTAATTTGTAGCCATGGAGTTTATTATGTGACTTGTTTATTCAATAATATGAGCTGATAGGGATATGTGAATGTTTTTCTCTTCAAGAGTTTAGATCAAGAATCAAGCTTGAAATTATACAAAATGAATTTTTAGCATATTGCGCATTTTATATCTTATACAGTCATCAAAAATTGAAGCATGTTTTGCAAAATGAAAATAATTCTTCCGGGCAATTTCTGAGCTTCTGGTCAAATTATCTTACTCTACAGTTTCAGAGATTTGCCTATTTATTCTTTGTTTGGGCACTGCTTCTTCAGAGTTTTGCTTTCCTTATTACATACGTTGTACTATTTTATACAAACATATTTATTATATCCTATGTTTGACTTAATTTTTTCTTAATTTTCAAATACTTACTTCATTTTCTTTCTTTTTATTTTAAATTTTAAGAATTGTGTATTCAAAAAAATCACTTATATAAACAAGTAGGAAAGCTGTAGTCGAGTGAGCTCTGCTTCGATCGTATCGATTTGGTAGATTTCCTTCGGTATCAAAGTATAAAAACGGCTCTAAATAATCACTTGATATTTAGAGTGCACACTTTGGCATAAATGGCTGACTGACTTAATTTATTCAACATTAAATAATAAGTACTATAACTTTATTTGAAATTTTAGACTCGACGAGAATTTTAAAAAACTCTCTACCCATATTCTGTCTGTGTTCTTTTGATTCGGTTTTGTTTGACCCATTATGAAAGCTTATTTTATTGAAGTGGAAGCCGCTTAAGTCTGTACTGCAGTTGGCTATAAAGCCCATTAAGGGCTTTCGCCAAATTAGACCCAGTTTGAAACGGCAACTTCAAAGTGCACAATCGTCCCCGTAACAGGAGCTGGGAATGTGGTCACTCCAACACATCCAGCTATTCCCGAACACCGAGTGCAATACCTGCAGGCCATGTTGTCTGGTTCCCTGCCCCCGCCACCAGAGTGGCTTGTTTTTGTTTTTAGCAATGTTGCTGTGGCACACTGCTTTGTGCTCTTTTATATGCTGTTGCAGGGTCTCGTCCCTCCTTCCACAGGCGGGCGTTGAGCAGCGTATTAATGCACAAGAAGGCCGTCGCGGCTACAACAGCCTGGCGAGCATAGAGTGGTCTAACCCTGGTAGATGCATTCAAACCGAATAAAAATCTAATTAAATTAAAAGCTTATTTTAGAGTGAAAGTAAAGCGCCATAGCGCCAACCACATCGAAGTTTTTCTATTTTCCTTTTTCTTTGCTCGGCTATTTCAACTTGAATGTAAAAATCTGTATCGAAATTAAAAAAAAATTTAAGTGAATTCTAAGTCTGAGCATTGAATAAATTTGGTAATTTATTCTAAATTATTATATTTTATTATACCAATAAAAAGTAGGTGCATTTATATTTTATTTTAAATAACCAATTAAAATCAAATCCAATTTAGCTTAAATTGAGAAGACATCATTTAAAATAATGCTTACTTGCAGATTGAGTTGACGTATAGTTTTTTCTGGTTGTTCGCGATTTCTCTGCTTTTTATTTATTTATTTTTTACCAATTTACAGATGTTTACTCTGAAATAAAGTTTGAACAAAAAGTTGTGCAAAGTTTTTAGACCACACAAACAATGGCTAGCAGATACCAATGTACGCTACTTTACTTATTAGAGTATTAGGGTTTCGTTGAGTGTTTTTCTGGTCTAGAGTTCTTTTATTTACCAATTTAAAAAAATAAATTTTATGTCGCATCCAAAATGATATGATAAACGCCACAATATGTTAAATTTATTCTAAAAGTCTTTAGTTTATGGCCTCTTTCGGGCGCCCCAAAGCGACAGTGCCTACAACAAATTGTGTCCGCGAGTCCGTTCGTCGTCGTCCGTTTGCCTCAATAAAATAATGCCCGCTGGGGAACATATGGTAGTGCAGAATTTTATTACGCCGTTTATGGCTTTTCAGCGTTATGATGATAGCGGGTTGGGGGGAAGCCCTGATGGGGGGTGGGAGAGGGGGTCTTTGAGCTGGTTCCGATGGACGATGCGACCGTGCGCGAATATTTATTGATGTCAACAATGCAACGGTGGGGGGGTTGTAGGGGGGAGACAGGGTGGCTTTTCACTCTCTCCCTCTCTCTCGAGGCGTAGGCGTCACTGAATGTGGGATGAGTTACGTGACGGCATTTTAGCATTAAAACGCGGTCGGCGGCTATCTGGGTGTGTTGATCTAAACGCTTGACACGCCTCAGCGCCCGGCAGCAGCGTGTGACATATGTCGATGAGGGTGGCAACCCTTTCGCTCTTACGCTCCTACGAATGTTGCGATAACAATCGGTATGAAGAAAATTACTTAATTTTTTTTGGTATTTTTTATTTTCATATTTTTTTTTTTTTTGTTGTTTCTTGGCCGGCTTGTTTTGTTCACATTGAGTTGTAAAATTTAGCACGCGACTCATAATTCAAATGTGGCAGCAACGTGCCGTTGTTTGGCTTACCTGTGCCGCACACGTAGCCCAGAGGATGTCCTGTGGCATAGCCGTCGCTTCGTTTGCTCTTTTCAGAAATTTGTTTATTGCGGCACTTGAGCAGAAGTGGCATCATCTTCCCGGCAGCCATTACAAGAGGCTCTCTGTTCTTGGCTCTGAAGATGAAGATGGAGATGGAGATGGAGATGTAGTTGGATGCTTCGACGTGCCTGCGCCATTTTGTGTCTTATCCGTCCGGTTGTCTGCTTGTTTGTGCTTTGCTTTGCAGAAATCGTTAAAGAAATGACAAATAAGTCGCCGCACTTCCTCCCCCGCCCCTGCAACGCCTGTCTTTCTATGTCTTTCGCTTCCTTTCTCTTTCATACTGCCTGTCAACGGTTTGACGCTGGCTTTGTTGTTGTTGTTGTTGTTGTTGTTGTTGTTGTTGTTGTTGTTGTTGTTGTTGTTGCTGGTGTTGCCGTCGCTGAAAGTAAACTAATATTTCATTTGAAAAATATATACCAGAAATGTCTTTTGTACATTTATTTTTTGACATGTTGTTTTGTTTTTCACTCACTTTTCCCGCCCGCCTCTCTACTCTCCCCTCTCCCCTCTCGACTCTTACTCTGCTTCATTGCATAAACGCACGTTCGCACAGCGGGTGAAAAACAACAAGGAATCGCAAGTCCTTGAGAACCGTTCGAGCTCAGATTTACGAGTATGGAAAACGTTTTCATTTGAATAACATGCAAACGAATTCTTTGGACAGGCATGCCTGTCTTAGATCCGGCAGGGACATTCCTTTGTAGGATTGCGAATGCTTCTCATAATAAAGATGAAGATGGAGCTGTTGTGACAGCCTCTATGATATATTTCTCCTTCAGTCATATATTTGGGTTCAGCTTTAGCCACTTGGGAATGCTACTCAACAGCTTTTAAGCTGGGCTCTCATTTGAAATATTAAGCGACAAGAAAAACGACTATACTTATTAAGCATCTTTGTTCATTCAGTCAGAGAACGACCGACATATCTAAAAATAGGAAATTAAATTTTTTCTCAACTACAACACAGCTTTCCTGTGAGGAAAGCAGGAAAACACAGTCCATACTGTTCCCTTTTTTGAGTAAGTATCCTTATAAAGTCTACATCCCTTGCAAAGAATTAATATGGTAATTCATGACATTTCCCATAGCTCAGGCTTAACAAACACTTTTTTTTAATATACTTGGTTCTTTAACAATTTTAATTTTCAATACCTTTTATAAAGCTAACACAAAGCACATTTCCTATTCGCCAGTTTTCGTTTATGAGTGCTTTTTTCATTCAGCCATTCTTTCAGAATCTTACGCTATGCACTCAATATAAAGGCTAACAAAACAGACCACACTTTTGAGCACAACACTGTTTATACCCTCTAATAATAAGTGAATTGCAAATAGGAAATTGATGCATTTTGTTAATATTTATCCATGTGGTTGCTTGTGTATAAAGAGTGAAATACAGGGTATCTGCCCGTTTAGCATGGGAAGCAATCTTATATGTGTGTGTTTTTTTCAGTTCAGGCCTCGTTTTTCCGCGGCGGTTGGCTTAAAATCAACCTATACAAAGTTTCCAACAAGAAATTTTATATGCATGCATTCCATTTTAGGATTTTACATTATGATGTCCCATAATAAACCTACTAAATTCTATATAACTTTGCTGCGCTTTTGAATAACCATTAAAATATAATATAATAAAAAAGAAATGCTTTATAAAGGCGCTGCAAAAACAAATGAAACTCAGTCGACTCTTTTTTGCCACGCTTGGGTAGTTCTCATAGAGGTGTGCAAAGCTTTTTGATGGATGCAGGCAGAAAACGTATGGGGGAAAAACAAGTTTTTAATTAAATTATGTGTGCAGTGGAATGCAAAGTGAAAACCTGCACAAAATTACAAACACGAAAATTATGCGGTAAATAAAATAGTCATCTGACTGAGGGGCGAGATTGCTGCTAGCTTGTCGAGCTGGCTTTGGGAGGGGCTGTGGGTGTGGTCGCCTTGAGCGTTGTTGGCCTTGAGGCGGCACTGTTTCATTAATTTTCCAAAATGTCAACAACTAATCTGCCAATTTGTTACTTTTATTTTTTGTGCTGCACTCGCCTAGGGGTATGGGTACGGGTGTGGGTCTTGGGTGGTGGTTGGGGGCTTGGATTAGCAAATTGCTTGTACGCCACAGCATCAAAATCCTGTTTACTTTGTCAACATGTGTTAAGCCATGAAAATCGAAGACCAGCCAACAGCTGCGCTCTACCTAGGGGTGCAGAGAGAGAGAGAGAGAGAGAGAGAGAGATAGAGAGAGAGAGAGCTGGATGTCAGTTTTGGCTGGGTTGCTCGTTGGCAGTCGGTCTTTACTAATTTTTGCTACTTAAGCGCGTGTTTTCTTGTCTCAGCGAGGCGATTAATATGTCACGACAATATCAAAGCTAATTGATCAGCCGGACAAACGATGTGCCCGGCACATTCGACAGAGACAATGTCAACTTGGCAATTAGTCGACGACGGGGCGAGTTGGTCAACCAAGTCAACCAAGTCAGCCAAGTGCTGAGGTGCGTGTCTTGACTAATTATGCAAGCTGTGACCATTTAACCAAGCTAAATGTCTCTGATTGCTCGGCAAAACGAAGCATCTCAATCAAACGAAACAAAATACAATTGTTAAGGTTAAATTATTCATATTATCTATTAGTATAAAATAAAAAATTGTTAAGGGATTAACCAAAACTGGAGGTTAATACTTTCAGGATTGAATTAAATATGAGTGTCTTAAATAAAACTTTGGAACCTATTATTCTTAATATGTAAAATAATATAAAAATGATGACTTCAAAAATATTTCAATTAATATTATATATAAAATAGCTACTAATAATAATTAAAATAAATCAAAATAGCCAAAAATGGTAACAATCTGAAAACACGTTTCACATAATTTGTATGCTTTATTTTATCGTTTTGGCTTAAATAAAATAGCTTATGGGCTTATTTTAATTTGATTTTGGGAAATGAATGAAACAAATAAATGAAATTTAAGACAGAGCGAAACCAATTATCAACAAACAGGCCACTTAATAAGAAAAACAAATAAAATGGAATTCATTTCGATTTTGATTCTAATTATAAACATGACATTGAATTCGAATTTAATTGCATTTGCATAAAACAATCTTCATCTCTTCAACTGCTTGTGACATTGATATTGTCATTTTCTAAAATCCATATGAAATTCGATATGTCATATCAAAAAATTCAAATACGCTACAAACTTTGTGCATTTTTAAACCACAGAATCTGGTCGCTTATAGAAAAATGTTCATGCAACAATTTAACGTTAAGGAGACATTTGAGAATGTTAGAAATTTGAATAGTGGAATCTGATTATCACATATTTTTCTTAATTGTATTGACTCAGCGCTCATAATTTCTCCACATGGTTGTCAATCTATTTATACTCAAAGGTTCATTCGTACTTGAACTCTATCAGTGAACACCTCGTATTGACGAGGCAGGCACAAGCAGTACTCAACTCCACGCTCCACACTCGAGCCACTTCACACCACGGAATACCTGAAACATGCACGTAGCTCGTCTCCATCGACCGATTGATAAACCTATATATATCACATACTTTAGCTACCCCCAGCGGCTGAAACAAACTGAACTGGCCCGAGCACTAGTCCTATTCCCACTCCCATTTCCATTCCCATTCCCATTTCCATTCCCATTCCTATTCCTGTGCATATCCATGTCCCGGCATTGGCATTGCTGTGGCTCTGCGATATGCGCATTTGTTAAGTGAACTGTAAATACAATTCCACTCACTGTGATGTGAGATGCGAGTGCTGGCGGAGCTGGAGCCGGAGCTAAGCATCACTTTTCTACTGTGGCACCAATTTTCAATTTATGCGATACAAGCGATAACTCTTTGTGCCCCCAACCCAACCACACTCGAGAGTGTCGCTGCGTTGCATGCAAAACGGTGCTGCACCTTTGACGGCGCCAGCTACCCGGACCGTGTGCGTCTGCTGCGGCATGCCTCCTGCTCCAGCGGGGTGCGCAGACCTTGATCCAATTTAGACGCTACTTACACCCCTGCTGTCTCCGCTTTTTTGTTGTTGTTGTTGTTTTTGGGCGAGCGTCTGCATTAAAATAACATTTTTCTATTGGATTCAATACTTCAACTCTGACGTCCCCGTTCGGCATTTGGGCGAAGGGCAACTGGGGCCTGGGTACCGGAATATATATTTTATTTCATGGGTGTTTAAATTTTAAAATAACAAGCGACGGCAGCGTCGCTCACTGACACGTGGCAATAAACAGGAGGAGGACAACGACAGCGACACCAGGTGGGGTGGGATGGGATGTGGTGCGGGGGGTTAAAGTGTAGCCGCTGGTGCCCATAAAGCTCATGTTACAAAACTTGGTGTTGTTGGTTTTTTACGTGGTGTGTTATTGTTGGGGCGAGTGTATTTGTTTATTGGCCTCATTGCTGGCTTCTACAATTGCATTTGCCATGGGCAACTAAACATTTGGTCTCTCTGTGCCTTTCTTTTTTTTTGTTGTGGCCGGGGTTACAAGCACTTGGCTTACATCTAATGCGAGTTAAGCTTTATGGGCTTATGTAAATTATGCCCAAACGGCTGCGACTCAGCTTTTGGCAGGTGCCCGTGGAGGGGTTTATTTTTGGGGTTTTTCTTCAATAGGATGTCATTCCAAGTAGGCATCATATTTATTTCAAACAGCAACTTACGCTTCATATATCAAAGCCATTTTCCCGTTAAGCTTCCAGCTCTTCACATGATGATTTTGAAAAAATTCGATAAGCTTTAGTTACACTCTTCAAATTTTGTGAATATCACGCTTTTTAAACTCGTTGACTGGATTTAATTAAGTTTAAATTCATAAACAGCACACAACAAATAACTAATTTTTTATATTTAAAAAAACAGTATATTAATTAAATAAGAATTTATTAATTTTTTTTATAGTATCTTATAATAATTTTCCTATTTTTTTAAGTTATTTATTTTATTTGGAATAAACTTACACCACAATTAAAATTATATAACTAAAATTATAGAAAATAAATTAAATTAAATAAATAAATTAATTAATTAAAATTAAAATTAAAGACAAGAAAAAAATTAAATATTATATAGGATAGTAAAATGTATATGCTTCAATATAAAATAAAGAAACTAAAGACCGGCAGACAGAAACAGAATTTGTTCAATTCACAAATTTTAAAAAAAATTTAAGAAATACAAGTTATATAAAAAAAAAATTAATATTAATATTAATATTAGTAAGTTCCTTATTAAATTTGAATTGAATATTTAATATATAAAATATAAAATATCGTGGGTATTCAAATGTGTTATGGTGCAACAATTATTACATGGCCAGAATCCTTGTTGGAAGTAAAACCTACTGATCTAAATTTATACTATTTTTACAAAGTATAAGTGGATTCCACAGTAGGGGGGTGCAGCCACTGGAAGGGTGTTTTCCAAAAGCTTGTTAAACATAGATTTAATCTAATAAAATATTGCATGTTGACGAAAGTAGGGAGTGTGTTGACATGTTGTGTATCGCGTACCTTTGTTGTTGCCTCACTCGCTCTATCGCGACATGTAAAATGTGGCACAAAACCCTGTTTGCGAATGTTTTGTTTGACTGCGTTGATTTGAAATAAGCTTCAGTTACAGAAGATTGCCAACGCTTGAGAGTCAGTGCGTCGTGGTAAGCGTTTGAGAAATGGCAAGAAGCATTTCTTTCGCACTCTCGCATTTGTTGACTGAGCGACCTTTTATGTAAATTAGGCAGCCATATGCATTCGCCTGTAAATCCGCAGCTGTTGTCAGTGGCAGTGGCCATTAGTTAGAGGAAGCTGGGCCAGAAGTGCCCGTAGCTGGTGCCACGCCCCTTCTCCCCCACTCTCAAGACCATTAAATGCAACAGCTCAAAGCTTGCTGAATGCCACATCTTTGCCTAGCTGGCCTTCCTCCTTACTGAATCCTGTGGGACAGAGTCGAGGTGGTGGATTTTCTCTCCCCATCCAGCGCCCGGAAATGCTTGCACTATGCCAAATGCCGACACGCGCAGAGGATTTGCTGTCACTGACACCCTCATCCACAGTCCGCTCCTCGCTGGGGCAAGGCGGAGTCCGAGACTCAGCTGCAGCAACCTCCCTCGAGATACTCTACGCGTTGCATAATTATCAATGTGCGCACTAATGAAGCCGGCGTAAAATATGACGAAGGACATGTGCCGGCTGTCCAGCTCACTCTCGATTTATAGGCCTAAGCAAACAGCGAGTGGATCCAGAGTTCAATTTGCAGGCGTCTGCCAAAAAATTTGACGCTTTTACGCAATTTTTCTTGGCCCATTATGTTTATTATTGTCTTAGCACGACGCAGTGTGTTCAAGTCCAAGGGGAGGAAAGCCGGCTGAGGAACAGCCATGCATTATGCTTATTGCTTAGCACTGCTGAACCCAATCCCAATCCCAATACCAATCCCCATTCCGTACCCTTACCAAGTTGACTAGCTCTTAAATGTTTGCACACAAGAGCGTTTATAGTCGCAGCTTCCTGCTGTTTGCATTCATAATCCTAATGGAATTGATTTCAGTCCTGATCTCTGCACTGAATGGTCGGATAATGTACGAAGATTGCCATTGCTGCGGTTAGTCAGGAAGCCTGTCTCTGGTAGACAACCAAACAACCCACCCGCAACACAAAATCTGACGACCATATGCCAAAAAGTTTTACTGCCTTCACTTTCTTTCTGTCTTTCTGGGCAATAAATGAGTGCTTATAAATCAAACGAATGCTTATTATATTCATGCAGTTTTAATGAGTTCTGCTTTCCAACTGCCGCCTGCTGGGCTGAACTGAGGATGGATGAGTCTGCTGGTTAAGTGCAGGAGACACATAATGTGGCAGACAACGCATAATTGCTCATCCTTTCAGAGCCATGCGTTGCACGCTGAGGTCGTTGACCGGACCGGACTGTGCCTTTGTCCTGCTTCGATCGATTTGTTGGTATATTGGAAATCGTTAAATATTATCAATTTCAGAATATCTACACTTAAATAGTTCTGGGAAATGTGCAATTTGCTCGATAATTAAATACTTAAATTAAACTAATAATGTTGCATAGCTACTTAAATCCATTCTCTTAGAAATCTATAAACGAATTAAAATTATATATTCTGTTAGCTAAAACTAAACTTTGCAATAAACTTAACCCTTAACTCTACAATTAAGAAACATTCCAAACTTGCAGACATCTCCTTAATTAACAACTTCTCTTCATATGTGGATTGGAACTAACTATAACTATTTATTTAACAAGAAACCGACACCAACAGTTTACTGTTTACAATTCAAAGCTGGCTAAGAAAGTGCGATAACATGGCTAAACACAATAATTTGCTTTTAATTTGGCATTCTGTAATTCAAATGAATGTCCAACGGGAATTCGGGATAATGTTGCGGGCAGGCCAATAACTTCACTTGAAATATGCATCCATGTTGGTATCGGGCTGTGAGCAGGGCAAATGAAATTTCCAACGTCAGCTACGACATATCAATAAAAAGGGGTTTCTGCCACACACAACACACATGTATATATATATGTATATGTATATTTATATGTGCACCCACCCCTATAAACAAGGACGAGGGAGACAACTCACATTTACGGCACTCGTCATTAGCAGCAGCCGAGCACAAAGCACCGACCAGCAAATATCAAATGAGTGTTGATGCCCCCTCTCCTCCCTTGTGTTTTACCCATTCCCCCCGCACCCCTCCCACTCCCTTCCACCCATTCTAAATAAACGAGTGCCAGGATTCAACGTCAGCCCATGTCATTCACTTGCGGTTTTCGGGGCTCGGTCCACACATACAAAATGTATGCAGCGAGCCTTGTAGGGATTTGGTATCGTTTCGGGCCTGGCCAGAAATACTTCAGCCACATCAGGACTGCCTCTTGGTGACAATTGAAAATCCAATAAAGGTCGGTCGGCTCCGGCTTGCTCCCCCTTAGCCGGGCTGTAGTATTTTAATTTAAATGAGGTTGCCGCCTAATCACACAGCCGCCCACCCCGCCCCCTAAAAACACGACCAGAACGCATCCTGTGTGGCCAAAATATTGAAGTAATGAACTTGCTTTATGCCAGCACTGGGCATCCTCAGTGCGGCTATATCAAAATGCCACTAAACTTGAATGTAGTTTGAGGCGGCTTGTGGAAGGACTTGTGGCACTCGCACTTTGAGTTAATGGCACATAAATTTAGCTCTGTTCCCATAACTTTTGATTACGGGGGTGTGGCTAAGCAGGACGCCCAAAGGCAACTACATCCAAATAGTTCCTCTGAACATTTCTTAGTGTATGCTGCTGGTTCATTTTGGGCATGGTTTGATATTTTTACTATTCCAAGGTTGACCAGTCAACAAATATGATGTTATGATTTTAATAGTTAATAGTTTATGTGAACTAGTATTAATATTAGTAACTATCTTGTAAACGGTAGTAATACATTGTAATATATATATTTATTTAGATCGGAGACGTCTCCTTGAATGCGTTATACACAACATAGCAATATATATTTTTTTCCCAGACTTATTGGCGACTCAAATTGATAGCGCCACATATGTAACTTTCCACCATCATTTCAAAGAAACCATAGTTGGGGGAGCAGCGCACTGTAGGCAGCACATCCTTGAAAAACTCCTCTATGTTTCTGCTCGTTCCGTTGTTCCAGTCGACATGTGTCCTGCGATTGTGCTGCGTGTTGACGATCAGCGAGAAGCTGCGCACAAGGATAAATAAGTCTGCAACATTATCGGCCATGCTCATCTGCATCCAGTCAATGGACTTGACCATTTCGAAGGCTTCGCTGATAATATCAGTGTTGGGGCTCTTCCTTGGCATGCCCGAGACCTTGACGATTGTGGCCAGCAGAATACTCATCACAACCTGGCGACTGAAGTCATCCTTAATAATGAGCAGCGTCAGGGCCTGTTGCATTGCGACGACCTTCTCCACACGCTCCTTGCCCGAGCCAGTGACCAATCTATCACATAAGACAGTGCCAATATAGTCGATGCCATCGGGTGGCAGACCGATACGCAGTTTGGCCACAGCGTCCAATAACTCGGAACGGTAACCCATGCAATCTGTTTCCATCGGTTTATACGACTGCATTAAGATACCAAGATGATAATGATCGATTAGTTCAGCCAGTGACAACTCCTTCATCTCGTATGTGGCGTTAATAAAATGCTGGAATAGCTGTGAGGTGCTCTGCGCAACCAAATCAACTGATTTGATGTTTGAGCTGGCCAGAAAGCTCTTTAAATCATCCTCGGTGTAGCCCACTTTTGTTGTCTTCTTTTCGGGATGATCCGCAAGCAATAATCTTGAATTAACCCCCAGTTCTGGATAATTCGCATCAGTGCTTTGTTTGTTTCGATCCATTTTCCATAACTTGCTTAACGATTCCCCGGCGTCGCCATTGGTTGCAGTTGCTGAAGTTGATGCAACTTTGCTGGTTTCTTTCGCTTAACGTCGAATATTCAAAAAAAGTTAATTTCATTTAATAATTATAAATGTTTTAGCTTAACAACGCCTACCTCAAATGAGAAAACCAAATCAATTTTTATGGCACACTGCTAAAAGCAACGGAACTTTGTTATGGTCGGCCGATAGATCGATATAATTTTACGATATATCGAGTGAGAGACCATCTTTAGGAGAGAGCGAAAAAGGTCATTCTCTCCACATGCGCATAAAATTTAAAAAAATGTAAAAAAAAGTATTTATTTAAAACTAATATATTATTATTTTATATGTTAAAATAAATAAAAATAAAACAAAAATAAAAATAAAAAATCAGCGGCAGCAGGCGAGGGCAACAAACACCGCCACCAAAAAGAAGATCGTCGGGGGAAAACTGAAACAATTCTGGAGTGGAACCCCAGGAGCATTGAGACGACTCGGATCAGCACAAAATCTGCGTGCGTTTGTTCCCGCCCAATTAATTGGCACAGCTGATCGTCTCTAACCACCCTGGCATCAGTGATGAGCAAAGCATTAGTGATGCTCATTTGACCTGTCAGTGATGCACGCTTTAGCAGCCAAAAATAAAAAGTAACCAAATTTTTGTAAGCTGTAAGTTAAGTAAATTATTGTTAGTACTAATAAATATATAAGAAATATTAGTGTTGGCCAACAAAATATTAGATTTCACAAATACCATTAGTAACGAGGTATATTGTGAATCAGGAGAGCAATAATTTATATATTAAATAATTTAATATGAAAGAAATTCAGATGAAGTGGTGTGTTATTTGTATTTATAAATAGAAAGAAAATACAAATAATTGTTAACTTGCCGCCCAATATATCGCCGGAGCCGATAGCTAGCCGGCTGATCGATATATTGGTGCTTCCGATACCAACTTGAACAACGCAGTAAATTCAAAGCGAAGCGAGATATTTTAAATTTAAAAATAGTTTATGTTGCAACTTTAATAGCGACTCCGGTAGCAGCAACAAAGAGCATAACAAATATGCGATTGCTATATCAAAATAGCATAAACTGCAATGCTATCGCTCTTCGCTCGCTATTTTTGCTATCGCTATCGCTCCAACTGCAGAAAGCACTATGAATAATTTTTGCATTTGCAAAGATTGCCGTATTTTCTTGATTTGTTTTGCATTGAGGACGTTGCAATTGGATTTAATTCAATTGAATACAATTGCGAATAATCAGGGATAATACCTCAATACTATATTGATAATTCAGCAAGTTGGCAGCAAGGATAATTTTAAGCAATAAGTGTTGCTCGACTGTGTTAAGTCTAAGCCTGGTCAAGTTGGTCGGCCCATTGTGCTTGCTTTGCTTAGCAGATTTCCAGCCATGGCACAGAATCAAAAAGGCCTTGATTGAAATGAGAGGGCAGCTGTCGTTCCACTCGCTTTGCCCCACTGTAAACATGTCACCATGTCCTTCAACAGCTTTTTGCCCAGTTGTAGCCTCAGATTGGGCAGCTTGATTCAGCCGATGGGAAAGGGGGTGTGGGGGGAGTGGGTTTGGCAACTAACAAAGTCTCCCCGTAGCAACACCTACGCAGTGGCAGCCACACAATGACAACACACCACAAAACAAGTGTCGAGCAGTTAAGTTTTTGCCCCAAAAAAGGATGTGCGTGCGTGTGGCTGTGTGTGTGGGTGTGTTTGTGTGTGTGTTTGCGACAGTAGTTACTGTTCCAGGCATTGGTGTCAAATGCAAAACCGGATGCGGAAATGCAGGCAGCCAGAGATGAAAGGGGCGACAGACAGACAGACAGCAGTCTGGACATCAGAGCTGGTCAGTCAAGCGGGCAGACAAATCAGCTTTGCTTTTGCATACATACATGCACACACACACACACACACACACACACACACACGTACACAAATGAACAGGACGAAAGGACAGAGGCACAGATGAGTGATTTTTCGATTATCATTTGCACGCCTTGGGTGACAAATCAAATGCTCAGCAAGTGCATTGAGGCTTGGGCCAGGTCCCCATCTGGGTTTGCTTGGCTTGGCCAATCTATTGTTGTTGGTGTCATTGTTGTGGTTGCTGTTGGTGTTGTTGTTGTTTTCTCTCCTTGTAAGTGAGTTAGTTGGCTGCTTAAGTTTACAGGTGCTTACAGCCAGAGCCGTTCAACCAGCAGCAGTTCTTGTGATTTTCACTGAATGTTTGCAAAACACTCTGAACATTGGCCCAGCTCAGTTATTGCAAAATCTTTTCAAAGCTAAAAGATAATTATATACATTTCCTAACTATTTCAATTCATCAACTTTAGAGTACTTTTTAAGCGTAGATAGGGTAAGGATTTGATTTGTATTTTGGGAATTAGGGATAATTAAGGAAAATTAATTTTTTGAATTGATTTGCCGCTTTTCATAAAAATTTAATATCTGATCAATTTTTCTTTTTTTTTATATATACACTGAAATTCTAAACACAATTAAATATATTAATCAAATTAAAAGTTGAACAAGAATTAGTCTTAAAAACTACCAATTCGAAAAATAAAATACAAATTTTAAGCAGATTTAATATAAATAAAATAAATCTCTTAACTTCTCTGAACAATGTATAATTTTCAAAATTTGGGAAAAAGCTTCTTACAAATAAATTATTATTAAATTCATTTGAGAATAGAATAATATGATAACAGAATACAAATATATACTAAGTTTAGTTGGGGTAAAATGATAAAAATAAATTGAAATTATTAATTTATAAACGGTAGTCAACGCATACTAAGTATATCGTCTAAAATCATATCTGTCTATCTAAAATCTTTTTAGGCCAACAACAGAAGTGAAGTGTAGATTTTAGATTATTTATTTTTCCTACACAATTTCACACAACTTTGCTCTTCTCCATTCTAAAGTCTACTTTATATCGTGTACACTAATTAATTATTAATTGCAAATGATCAAATTGGGGTTTGATTAGATTCCAGTATTGGTATTTTAATATAACCACAAGCTGGCCACACTAACTGGAACATTCAAATAACAATTTATACTTATGCATAATGCCCCTTGGGTTAATTTCAAATACACTTGGCTATGTTCTGTTCTGGTTTTGCATCCTTGTATCTTAAGTCCACATGGACGACAGGACGTAGGAGCGTTATTAATGCGCTCTGCATAAATACACATGCAATTTATATGTGCATTTTATGACAGAACACATATGCACATGTAAATGCGCCTCTTGTGTGTGTGTGTGTGTGTGTGTGTGTGTGTGTGTGTGTTTGTGTGTGTAACTGTGTTTATTTTAATTACAAGCCTAGCATTGGAATGCTCCTGTTGCTCCTGAGCCAGCTCCTGGCTAGAATTGGTCCTTCAATTGTAACGAACCATTTCAATTGTTGCATGAACGCATTCCAAGGACAATGATTCTGGCTGATGGATTCTGTTGATTGTAGGCAGAGGGACGATTGACAAATTAAATTGCTTATTGATGAGTGGGAATCAAAATCTCTACGTATAGAATGGAATTTGCATACGTCGTCGACTGCTCTTAGACGTTATCCAAAATTTCGAAAATGAAATAAGTGCATAATGGAAATTCGTGAAAGCCAATTTAGTAATAATTTAAATTGAATATTTATGCTGTGCTTGCTTAAGTGTGAGCCTGTTTGTGTGTGTGTGTGTGTGTGTGTGTGTAAGGGATGAGAATGGATCCACTTCATTTACAATCAACTGCAGGCATTGTGAGGAGCTGTGAGGACAGGGGAGATGAGTAGAGTGCTGTGCATAGTACATTAGTTTTGAGTGAGCTGCCTATTTGCATATGTGTATTTGTCTTTTGCCAATGAATTTCTAAAACATAGACACACACACACACACACACAACATACACACACTCAAACCCAAATTCGAGCTTGTGGGATGGCAAAACTTTAACTGTCATAACACTGATGAGAGATCCATTTAAATTAGTGCTTTGTTTGTATTGCATTAGGACCAGACAAATTTGATGAGTCTCTGTTTGTGTATCAAAGATCCATAAAACACATATAAATTCCTGTTATATCCACTTGCCAGACTGACCAAAAACTGATGACACATTACCTAAAATTGCCTACGAACTTTGTCATGTATAAAAAGCACAAAACAAATATTGGATCAAAAACTACGCTGCAACAAATTGCTCAAAACTACCTAAAAGGATTTTCAATAAATCCAAACTGTGAGACTTTTATAGACAAAATATTTTATAAAAAGCAAATCAATACAGTATTTTAAAAAATTGCCGACAAATTTATCTGCTTATAAATACAAACGAGTAGCAGTTGACTAGTAAAAAAAATAAATGTTGGCTATTTTCTGTGATTTTAGTCTTAAAAGTGTTGGCTAAATGCATGTTGAAAGCTAGACTAAAAGCACAATATTGTATAAATTACATATGCAACAGAGTTGAACTTCCTTTAAGGACTTACTCCTTAGTGGCCACTTGTTATAAAGAATAACTTACAAAATTCCAACCAAGAAAAGTATTTCATAATATTCACAAGCCATAAAAAGAAAGTTATTTCTATTGAAATTGTCAAATAAAGAAAAAAGGTACTGAAGATTTCTATCAACATTATTCAACTCACATAAAAACTCAGTGGCCATTAATACACTCAGCAGCACAAAATCAATGACTAATCAATTGAAATATGCAGGAAGGCTAACACGTGCCGGGTTTCTTAGAGCCAAATTGTCAACTTATTTCAATGAGCACCTGACCCCAGCCTTTGGGCCAACTCAAATATCCATCAGCAGCTTAACACCTCGGAACCCTTGGAATCGGCTGCTGCTGCTTCTGCTGCTGTTGGCTAACCAAGTTATAACTTCTGCTCCATTTACCATTGGCCCTATTAAGAATTCTAAGCAATTTCCTTATCAGCTTAAATCAAATCCTGGTCGCCAGAGATGCCGCCATGCAATAATAATTAGCATAGGGACAATGAACCGCTCAAAACTCATGGCCAACTTTATGTTCGAGTGGATGTGGAGGCACTCTAAAATTTATCATTTCCACAATTTGCTAAACCAGAGAACGTATTGCTGGCACTTATCAGCACCATCATCCTCATCATCACCATCGTCATCATCAACATCATCAACATCATCGTTGTCGGGTTGCTTTGTTGGCAGACGAATTCATAACTTTTGTGCATAATATTAAAATACGTAGGTCTGGTCGCTGTGAATGAGTCCATCGGTGTCCTATGTTGTCCTGTCCTGTCGGTGTCCTGTCTGCGGCAATTGTTCGGCTGGAAGCAATCAAAAATGTTGATAAAATAATTTCAAATTCCATTTATATCCTTAAGGACAATTTGGCATTCACCGGTACTAATAATAATATCAACAGCAACGTCGTCGTCGTCGTCATCATCATCTTTGTTGTTGTTGTTGTTGTTGTTGTATTCATCGATGTGGCATCCTCAATGCTCGATTTTGAACCTGTCCTGCGGCAGATTTGCTCTCGCTTCCTGGCATCGCTGGCGCTTTCGCAATTTGTCAGCAATTGAAATTCACCAAACATTTTTGAATTTGTTTGGCTGGCTACACTTTGGCCGCGATTTCAGCTTGTGCCTCGGGTTTGGGGTTTGGGGTTTTGGGTTTCTGGTTTCATGGCTGCCCAGCAGGCACATTTTGCATTTCTCGGTGCCATTCATCGATTGCCTTGGCGTTTGTCCTCCTCTCTTTGTTGTCGCTGTTGTCGTTGCATCTCGTTCGCTGCCGTTTGGCTGTAACATGCCTCTTGCCTCGGTGGCAGTAACGGCACCCACTGTTTTGATTTTTATCCACAGCGTGAATATGCAAATTGGCAATGGAAACAACGGCGACAGCCAGCAACAAGGCGAGCCACTCTCCACAAGCTCCAATTGTTAGCTGAATTCTCAGCTCAGCGTTACTCTAAAAGCTTTTTCGACAAATGTTTTTCGGCCAATGGGAGCCAATCAAACCCACCGTCTGGCAACGGAACGTGCAACATGATTCCATAGGCACTGGCATAGGCCAAGGCATAGGCATTATGTGCCCCACAGCAATGTGCTCAAATTAGTGAGGTTGCTTAAAAGCAACGCGAATTCAGCTGTTCAATCTAAATGGAAATTTTGAATTATGCTGAATTAAACAATGGATAAATGATGTTATTACGATGTGGATTCAATAAATACGAATAAGTAAACAATCTATAATCATAATGTCGCTATGAGGCATTCCCTTTTAACTTATAATTTCGGCAGAAACTATTGAAACTCATAATTTCAACTATACACTATTTTCCACGGAATTTATTAACAAGATATTCCTTGACTGTCGTTGCTTTTTGCTGAATTACAAAAGACATTTCGGCTTTTAGCATATTCCACATGCTGTCTCAAGTCGAAAAAGAACAGAGCGCTATCAAACAATTTCCAGCAGCGAATAAAAGCCAAAAAAAAAGAAGAAAACCTGAAAGAATTCAATTGCATATTCAAGTTTTGCACTTGAAATTCACAGATTTGTATCGGTGCGCTCATATGAATACCCAAAGAGTTCCAGGCCCGGTAGCGAACTCCACGGCACGGCTCTCAGAGCTGAGTGGCAGGCAGAGCCAGTCCCAGCAGAAGCACGAGAAATCGAGAAACGGAAGCAGACATGAAACCCGAAAGGAACCACAGGGTGTCTACCGTACAACGGGTGAGATAAATCTTTAGCCTTTGAACAAATGTTTGTGCATATTTGAACTTGCCAGACCAACCAGGCAAACCAATTTTAAATTGGCAAGAGGTTAAGCCAAAAACTAACAACCAGGCGGGTGAGGTGCATAGTAAAGCATATAATCTGATGAGGGGGAGTGGGGCGAGTGGGCGGAGCATGCTTCAGTTTTCGAGTCTGCTACGCTAGTTGCATACATAATTAAGCGATATATATTTGCAATATTTGCGGGTCCTCGAATATTGTCTATACAAAGTGGTAAGCAATGATTTTGATGAGTACTTATAATATTATAATAAATATTTCATATGTAAAAGAATTGAAGAAAATGGCTCTTTATTTTACAATAATTTTAGCTTAAATAAGATAAAACATGAGAGAAAGTTGCAGTCGGGTGTAACCGACTGCGAAATACTTTGATACCACAAGTTATGTGTAGCCAAAGAATACTGTCCCAGTTTGCCTTTCAGATTGCGGTAGATATTAGATAGTAACCCGCCATCGATGTTTAACATCGTAGCTCTTAAATTGCGGAAGATATAGGTTTCTGGGAACTTTAAGGGAGACGTCTTTGTCTTAAAGACATTATTGATTAAAAAATAAAGGCACAATCGGTCGATATTAATCAACTTTTGGTAGCTTTACCTATCTAACCTCACTAGCTAAGCGTTTTATAACATTACTAAGACTTAAACAAAATACCTGAAACATTCTATGGCTCCAATAGGAAACATCAAACAATGGATCAGCCTTTGCACAAGCAACAGTTTCCATTAACTAAATAACTGCACAAATGTCAATATTTACTGGGGTTTAATGGCTTCCAACATTTGGACAGAAGATTATCAAGGTGAAACCAGTTTATTACATTCGAACAATCAGTCGGTTATTTGAATTAATAATGCAATTAAGGTGAACGCCATAAGTGGAACTGTAAATGCAGAGAAACTCAAATGTATATTTCAAAATCCTGTCCAGGCTGACAGTGGAGAATATGTCCTTGAATACGATGTGTTAAAAATCGGTTTCAAGAGATTAATATTTACATAAATGATACAGAGGAAACTCCATCTGGATTACCTTAAAAAAAACGGAATATTTGGGACTTCCTTACTTTCCATAAATTATTAGTACTTATAATACGAAATACAATTTTTATTGATATTTGGAAAGATTGTAATCAACTCAAATGAAGCATTATTGTTGCTAATAAATAATAAAAAAAATTGTTGTAATGATATAATTGACTTTTTTAGATTTTATGAAGATGAAACCTTTGCACATTTTGTATGATTTTAAGGGTAATTCAATTACCTTTTCAATAAGCTATGAACGCATAATAGTTTGGATTGTGCTAAGGATACTAAAGGCTTATTTGGTTATCTATTACTAGGTGTCATTTTATCCGGCAAAACCCAATTAAGTAGCTTCTTTGATTGCCATTGCTTTTCAGTGTCCAATTCAAATGAGCCGTTAATGGGAATCCTTTTAATGGACACATCTGTGCTCCCCTGTTGTTTATTGGTTAAAGCATGAATGTATGTGTGGATGTACGAGTTTGTGTGTGTGTGTGTGTGTGTGTGTGTGTGCTCGGACAGCTCGTTAAATTTCATTCAGTTTGCTACGAGAGGACACAAAAATTGGCATAAAATGAGCTTTTTGTGTGGCAGAGAAAAGCCAAAAAAGAAAATAGTAAACACATAGGACCACGTTTCCTGTGCTGACATTGATGTTGTCGTTGTCACCGTCACCGTCGCCATCGTCGATATCGACGTCATGCTCCGGCAGCATCATCATCATGGTCGTCATCGTCGTCATCGTCATAGTCATCATTAACAGTCAATCGAGTGAGCTCTTTCATTCGTTCGTTTGCCATTGACAAGGCCAAAAGAGTGGACACCATCCGGATATCTGCCCGTTCGACGTCGTCCAATAATTCGCAGCTCACGGATGACATACGGGAGATTGGCGCACATATGCAACTAATTGATATTATATGAATAATATGTTAAATACAAATGGGATGCAGATGCGATGATGAAAACAATGACTGCAATAACCAATTGCCATTATAAATGTGTACTCAAAATAATGAAAAAGAATTTTGTATAAGAGCCAATGGACTCGCAATAAAGCACTGACAGAAGAGAGAATTATAAAGACATAATGGCAATTTGATATACATATCATAAATATATATAGCATAAATATACATGTCGTAAATATACACATTGTACAAATGTACGAGCACTGAAATAAATACCATTCCTTATATACATGATACTATTGCTGATCATTGTAGGAACAAAGCCAGTAGAACTGTTTTCTGACATTTGCTCTAAAAATTAAAATAAATCGATTTATGGAATTTCCACATTTTCCATCCAATCACGGCTAAAATCATTTTCAAATACAATTCCATTTTCATTTACGTTTTTTTATACAATATTTTAAATTTTCGTAATATTGAATTTTATTTTAATCTTTTGTATTTAATTTAATATCATGTAATTTGCAACTTTAAATTAAATTTTTATTTTTTAAAAATTTGTGGACGTTCTCAAGCGACATTAAATAATTAAATAAGTTAAAGAAAAGATTCAACAATTGGGGGTTTGTTTTATACAATATTTTAAATTTTCTTAATATTGAATTTTATTTTAATCATTTGTATTTAATTTAATATCATGTAATTTGCAACTTTAAATCGAATTATTATTTTTTTTAATAATTTGTGGACGTTCTCAGGCGACATTAAATAATTAAATAGGTTAAAGAAAAGATTCAACATTTGGGGGTTATTCAACGTGGCTCTAAAATATCATGTCTTTCTAGGGCTGTTAAGGTAAAGTCCAAGTAATTTGCATACTTCGGTGTCTGAGTGGCATTGTAAGGTTAGCAGTGGAGCAACCTTAAAAGTGCACTTACTGTAACTCCGCCACTTTGGCCACGATAAATGCCAATTAGTTGCCATTTAGGAAACTTGCCACTCAGACCAGTTGCAGGCGAAAAGGCGCAAAGGAGAGCTGCCCCATGGTTCGCTCATTAACAATGCCAATTGGAAAAGTCTTGCCAAATCCAAATCCAAATCCAAATGCAAATCCAATCGAGCAACAATGACGCGTCTAATTAGTCAGGTTGAGTTGCGCCCCGACGGACAACGAAAATCCCAGGCACGTTTCAGTCGCCCAGTTGCTTTGGCCAGTGCCACAAGGCTGCACACCCCGCTGCGGCACTCCGAGTGTTGTCGGCATTATAAAATATTTCTCGGTGTAGCGTTCACATCGAGTGGGGAATTAAACAAATTTATTTGGCACATCGACCAGCAACCCGGCAACAGCGTAACTTCATTTTGGCCAATTCGACAAGACGTTGACTCGGTTCCCTCCAACAACATTTGCCAGGCGGCACAGAGACTGGCTCTAGCCAGTCCTTGACTGGCTTCAATTTATTAACACTTTTCTCTCGCTCGTGTTTCAATTCCCGGTTGGTGACGTTGGCTGCGTGACTGGTTCGCTGTGCCTGCAGTTGACCCTTCGCCTTCAGACATTAGATAACAATTCTCTTCCGCTTAAGTGCAGCCAAATCCTTGTCGCGTCAGCCTAAACGAGGATGGGGGGTGACGGACGGACGGGCGGACAGACGGACTAACGTGGATCATGTAATTTTGTTGCAATTTTTAGCATGCGAATGTAGCACGAATGCCGAGTCGAGCTGCAGTCCAAATTGGATCAATGTTGCCCGTTTTTAATTAAAAAGGTCAGAACGGGTTCAGTTTATGCTGATGTTGCAACGAACCAGCAGCGACTTGCAGCTTATTTGCAATTGAGAGAAAGACAATTTAGCTGCCTCAGCAACAGCAGCAGCAGCAGCACTCCATTCATTGAGTTGTCCGCTACGCACCCACTCCGAATGCAGCACCAGCCGGAATTATTGTGGCTCGATGACAGTTGCCTGTTTTGACACATTGACAAATGCTGTTGCATGCCACAAATCGTTAATCTCAATCTCACCAGGCCCACAACAATTGGTTGGCCAATTAAGCAGGCAACCACACAATAGAGATGAGCACAAATCATCCTCTAAACTAAATCCAAGATATATTTTACAGTTGTAATTAGTAATAATAAATAATAGCAATACGTGGCAACATCTCTTCCAATAAAGATAATAATCGAAGTCTCAAGGCATCTTCGCATCTGAGTTTTAATCGTTATATGCGCTCTCATCTCTAAGTGCTCCAAAATGCTACCAACTGCTGCAAGGGACTGGCCTTTGTGCCACGGGTGCTTTGCATTTGTTTGGCCGGTTCCGGCCCGTTGCCTGGCAATTGACATGATGATTTCGAGTACAAATTTTCGGTTCGGTGTTGTGGTCAGCAGTTGGAGGAACAGCAGTGAGTAGGAGGGAGGAAGGACTGGAACCGATGTGCCGTGGATTTCATTCATACATTGGTCGGGTGCATGTTTTGCTCACGTAATTGACAACAACAATTGACAACCGCCTCCAAAGGCAATGCCTCGATGGTTTTGTTTCTGCTCATCCTGTTTGCATTGTTGTTGTTGTTGCTGTTGCTGCTGGTGCTGTTAATGTTGTTGCTGGTGTTGTCGGCCTGTCATTATCCTGGAGCACACCGTAACAAAAAGAATTGCCGTGTGGCGTGTCCCTTTTGCCCGCCGTCTGTTGACCACCTGCGGTGCTAAAACTAAACATTTTCAGCATTCACATTGCAGTTGCTATCGATGTTGTTGCTGTTGCTGTTGCTGTTGCCTTTTCTGGTGGTGTCGTCTGTAAAATATGTTGCGCCATGTTGACTGCGGCATGCAACTCAGCAATCGCCAGCCAGCAATTCAATTGCATTATTTATTAATCGAATGCTGTTGACACTGCACCACTTGCCAAAACATTCAAACAGACAAAACATTTAGCGCAACATACGTTGATTGTAACAGCGGATATTACAAAACCGAGATTATCATAGACCTGCGAACTGGCCTTCAAAATATTATGTTTTAACTGAAAAAATTGGGGTGTTTTATCGGAACCGAAGGCCTTTTCGTGTGGCAGCTTCGAACAGATAATTTCCTTTAGTTTGCAGTTTTTATTTCACAGGATTTAATCCGTATATGAAAAATAGAAAATCGCTTGATCTGAGGCCTGCCTTTGTTGGCTGAAAATTAAGGCACAGTTATAGGAAATTATAACTTTTCATTTTCAATTAATTAAATGCTAAACGCAGTTTCAACAGTTTTTAGATGTTAAATTTGTATATAAAAATATTAAAAGATAATTAAGTATGGAAATTTTTAAAAATGATTAAAATAATGGTGATTAACTTTGAAGAGATTTAAACAAATTTATACTTTAATACAAAGCGCATTAAAAATTGTATAATATGAATAAATGCTTTAAGTCTTGTCTGTTTTTTGTGATGTGGCTGAGAGTAAAAAATATATTCTTTATTACTTATTTTCTCTCTGTAAATACAGTAATCTCAGACAACGATTGATAATGCAAGCAAATATTCTGATTGCATTCGTTAAATATTTTATAACATATGCAATAAAGAATGCCGCAACACGAACGCTTAAAGCCAAAACCAACAAAGAGGTTTTTATTGTAATGAATTCGAATGGGTCATAAAAAGAGGCTTCACTGCCTGCCCCGTACCGGAGTTGACCACCCTCCAAATTCAGTAGCCCCATCGGCAAAATATGAATACCCATTCAATCAAGCAGCAAAAACAAGAACCATATCTGGTAAAAATATGTCCGGTCATTAATATCGGTGGATTACATGCGTCGGGCATTTACGGATATGTCCGTTGTGCCTTAAAAAAAAGAAAGGAAAACAAATCGCAGGCAGATGCAACAAAATCAGACCAACGAATATTAGATACTCTTTGAAATGTAATCTGTGTTCATTTGTATTATAAATAAAAATTAAATTAAAAGTTGCTTCAATCATTTTTTTTTAAACTATGGTGCTGCACTTTAAGACTCCAAATAACAAAGTTGTAAAGAAACTTGCTTTAAGAACACAATAGATTTTTTAAATATACCGAAAATTCTTCTTTGCAGTAACTCCGAGTCTACAAAACAATATGGAAATAAGATTTTCATTGTCTAATTTGGAATGTCCAACCGTATCCGGATTTTAATATCGCTTATACTTAAAATGAGCGTATAAGCAAAATACTGTGAATTTTAAAGCCGTATTCCTTTACAGATGGTGGGAGTAGAAAGGAATGAAAGGATTTAGTATCTGCGACAAATATCACCTCAATTAATTTAATTAGTCTGTGGTTGTTGTGCATTTAGCAACCGGCACACGATTCCCAGCTGCCACTGGGTACCCAGTTCGTTCTGATTGATATTCTTTTATTTCGGCGACTGCTGACTCCAAAAGTTTTAATGCGTGCCACATCGATGAAGGGAGAGGGGAATCGGGGAATCGGGGTGCGGTTGGAGCTGCATGGACCAAATCAAGTGCACAGCATGACGAATCGCGATGCCCAAAATGACCGCCAGGAATGATTAATGCGTGTGGCGGGTTGCTCGCTGGACAGGGTTTATGAAAATCAGCGATAAACGTTTGATAAACGATATTGAAGAGCGAGTGACATTTGACAGTTGGAAATGCAGTCCCAAAACGAGACGTGCTGGGATCACTTCCTACCCGACATCATCTTCATCGCACGTACATAATTAATGCTGCCCCATGCCACATGAAAGCACTTCACTCAGTTTTATGGCATTTATGGTTTCAAATTTTTCGGTTTTTAGTTGGAGCTTTAAAGTGTCCGAAATCGTATTCTTGCTGAGATTTTTATTACATCGCCATTCAAGTTACGGATTGTGTTTGTTTTTTATTTAAATAACAAGTCCATTGATTCCCGGGGACAGCGGGCAGCTGGCTTTTCATGTTGAACTCTGTTTGCTTTTGTTTGATATTGAATTTCAATTTGTTATTGGCCTGGGAGTGCAGTTTCCACGTCTTTGAAATTGATATAGAAAATCAATAAAAATGCTGATAGGAAAATCTACAGTTAATTTTAAGGTGCACGTTCCACGCTGTTATGAAATAATTTCTTTATATTCAAATTCATTGTATTGTTATATAGACTACATTTCATACTGTTTTTTCTTTCTCAGTGCTTATTACTTAAGGCAATAGTCCCATTTTTTTTTCATATTTTAATATATGGTAATAATATAGACATTAAATATTGGCAATTTATATTTTGTGTGTGATAATTATTATTTTAAATATATTAATCTCCTACATTTTCCAAACATGAAAGCTCTGGCACAATTAAATTATGGAAATTAAATTCTGTACTGTAGACAAAATAACAATTTTTCTAATTCAAAAATATAACAAGTTTTTAAAATATTCATGGGATAGCAAGTATCTCACAGATAACCCAAAATAGTTAATTTATATACGAACTAATTTCCGCCTTATCCAAAAACTCGCATCACCTTTCGATTGAAAGCGGTCCTAAAATATTTCTTTAGTCAATAGGTTTTCCAATTTTATTCACAATTAGTTCCAAAATAGCTCAAAATATCGAAAACACTCGAAATTAATTTTCCAATTCGATGACACATCGACGTGAAACTTTCAGAAGAAATACTTTTGCTTTGCATTTTAAATTCAAATTGAAATCATTTAATTGTGTTGTGTTTTCTCTTCCGGCGCATGTGCATATTTATGTGAATAGTTTTGTATCAGCTTTCAACTTTGACAAATCATTTCCAGTTACAATTTCCTCTCGAGCAGCAGATACAAAAATTAACGTTTATCATTTTTATTACGGTATACGTTGCACTAAAAATGCAAATGTTTTTTATCACCAAAGTTGGAGTATCCAATCTGCCTCATAGAGACATTATTTGACCCCTTTCGTTAGAGATGCTTCTCATATATGTCTATATGTAAATATATTTATGTAAATATATTGAAGACATATGTGAATTCCGCCACAGTTTTATTTACTTTTTCAATTTGATTTTATTATTTTGTTTTTTTTTTTCCTCTTGCGGTTGATTATTCATTTTGATTTATTTTAATTCGTAATAAATTACAACTTTCAAGTGTGGTTACCAATATTTATGCCTGTAGGGCAGCATCAGGTGCTCAACCTCTCTATTTGGATGGGCTTCAACCTATTCGAAAGGGGCGGAGCTTCGCTTGATGCCTTTTCAATGTTAATGTGCTAAACGAAAAAAATAAAAGTGAGAGTCTATCGAAAATGAATTATGAAATGTGTGTCAAGAGTTGAGAGTTATTATTGAAATACGAGCACATCGAATTCCAATTCCCGCTTGGACCCCCAGTTCAAATGTTGATTGTCATTGCCAAAAGCATCGCTCGATGCAACATGGGAAAGCTTTCAGCAATTTGATATACGGTTGGGTTATAAATATTACGGCCAGTTAAGGTGTCGTCCACAGTAGCTGGTTCAGTTACCCATTTGCTCTGCTCTTGTGGTTAGACCAACTGGTATCATATGAAGAAGCCGCTTTCCGTGGCCAAAGGTTCACTATCATTAGTAGTGATGAATAGAAAGTTAATACGCTATTCAAGTTCATTACCTCAATTAAGACAGACGAGGTTAATTTATGTACCTAATATTACTTTAAACTTGTTCAGTTATAGCTAAGAATCCCATGCAAATTTAGCCAAAAACTTCCCATAATTTATAGCTGGTGCACTTCAAATCCATAAAGATAGATGTCAAACATTTAGTAAATGTTGTGTCTGTCACTGTCAATTGGAAAGTCAAAACATTTCAATTTATGATTACGATAGTAAAAATAAACCACATGCTGCTCATAACAAGCATTTCATATTGCTAGAATTGATTAAAACTGATTGATGCCCAGATTTGGGGCAGCTGCATCATTAGAATTGCAAATGCATAATGCACCAAATTTTGAATTTGTGAACCACTAATGCGAAAATAGACAAAATTGATGGTGCAATGAAGACCAGGCTCGAAGTCAAGTAACGTTCACACAATTTACTGGCATTAGCTGTCCGAATACATCCAAATATCATCCAAATCCACCCACAATTGTGCAGCTCACACCCAGATCGCCAGAGGCGTGCGTCAAGCGTGAATTATGGCAATATGTTTTCCAAAAACACACAACAAATTGGAGGGGAAAGAGTGAAAGCTAGCGATAAGGCCGTGACATGGGGCTCTGCATGTACATAATTTCTGCAAAAGCAACAAAATTAAAAAAGTGTGTCTGCATAAATTTCAAATCAAAACAACAAAACACAAATAAACAAAAAAAAAAACTAAATTAGTTAATTAATGCAGCACAAACACAAAATCTGAGCAGAACTGGACGCGGGTCGTCATCAATCATGGGGCGAAGCTCGCACTTCAGTCTTCGGTGGCGGCTCAATTGTTGTGTGTCAAAAGTTTTGGATTAAAAATAATTTGAGGGTTGCCACGGGAAGCAAACGCTGCTTTCGCTTTCAGACACGGCTCGATTGACGTTCAAAATTGCCCAAGGGGCAGAGAGATTCAGCAATTAGATGCCCACATGTGTGACAGGTAAAGTGATTATGCGACTGGCTACAACCAAGTATTATCTATAAATACCAACGGTCAAATAAATTGTGGGCAGCGAAAGATGCCAACTTCAGAAACCACAAAGTATCACATTTCGCGCTTTGGGGATTTTTTTTTTTCAATTTATTTTATCTATTTATTTTTATTTGTTAATTTGGGAATATGCTGCTAAGCCGAAGGCAAACAGCAAACTTCCATTAGTCGACAAAGTATTCCAAGCAAATGTCAAAAATAAAATTCCAATTTGATATCTATATGCTCTTTCCAAATCGCGCTGAATATTATTATATTACTTGAGATATTTAATTTATATATATTTAATTATGAATAAATTTCTTTTCTTCAATTTTATTGTCTCACAGGTTTTTTTTTTCAAAATATATTTCTCTTATTGTACCTATGTGATGCAAATAAATACCAATATGCTTTCAGTTCATTAGGGTATCTAAAATTCTCATCTCTGATTGACATTTTTAAGCGACGGTTGTCCCCTGCGTATCTCGTTTCGCAACACATTCGAGAAACCCCTTTGGACCCACTCATTTGCGGGATTCCCATGATGGGGGAGGACGTCTATTTCGGACAGGTGCGCAGCGTATTTGTTTGGGTAATGTGGAGGCATTTGGGATTGGAATAAAGCCTACCAAAGGAAATGGAAAACTCTGTGTGCATTTTTAATTAATTAATTAAGGTGACTCTCATTTGTGCGTCGCTGGTGCCAATAACGAGGCTATCAACGTCCGCGTTACTCGCATTATCATTCCGAATGATGATCGGTCAGAGCAAAACGCAAATATTTGTGTATTTGGCTTGTGTTCTCGTTGGGCTTTGCTGCTACTGTGTTTGCATATGAACGAACTTAATTTTAATTAATATTTTATTATCTTAATTATGCATCGCACCTTGCCACGTCCACATCCACGTTCGCGACCGATTCCGAGTCCGAGTCCGAGTCTGTTCAGAGAGCTGCGCCCTCTTGTCGCCAGTTTAGTTTTCGACCTTTTGCTTAACAAATTATGGCCATAAATAAAGTAAACGAGTTAAAAGTGGTTTTGCGTGTAGACAGCCAACACGGACAAAAACACAGGCTCGAACCCCGAGCCTCCCCGGCGGCTGCCAGGCTGTTGTCTCTGCCCCTCTGCCCCTCTCCCTGTCTTCCTCTCTCTATTTCTACCCTGTCTGCTCTCGGTCTAGCCACAGTCTGGCGACGCTGGCTAATGTAATTTTCATATTGGCCGCTATTTTTCTAACCTCTTTGCAAAGGGTTAATTCTTTGACAAATGTGCCGAGTGCACTGCGTACAATTTTATTTGTACACATTTCGGTTGCTTTTGCTGTTGTTGTCTTTGGTTAATTTGGGCTGATTTATTGCGTTTGATTAGTGGCGCTAATTGGCTTTAAGTTGCGACCTGAAAACGTTACTTTAATTCAGAACAGGTGGCAAGACTCTTTCGTGGCTTCGAAAAGATCTTAGATAAAAGAACTTTGCATAGATAGAATCAAATAATATTAATCATTATAGGGGCTATCTCAGAACATAAATAAACAACACGAAAAGGAATATAAATATTTCTCAGTAGATAAAACTGTGGTGATTTGATTAAAGAAAAGCTATCTAAATAAAGCTATCTGAAGAGATATTGCATTCCATACGAGACTTGAGGTTGTCTTAAGACTTCCGTTCACACAAAATACAGATTTATTGGAAATTCTCGGTTAAATCACCCTTATTATTTAATGGCAAGTTTTAATGTATAACGACAATTCACCTTCTTCTTTGCTAATTAATAAAGTTTGTTTTCGCAAGCCTTCCTTCAAAATTCCTGACATTATTCTTCGATATTTTCGAAAAAAATATTTCATATTTTGAGACCAATTAAATTTTGCGGTTGTGACCAAACAAAAATATTTGGAAAGCATCAAAAAGCCGGTGACGCGTCGGTTGACAATGATGTTGCCGCCTCTTTAACGCAAATTCCAAGAAGGCAGTCAGCAGTCAGCAGTGAGTATTGTCACCGTGGAGCATTATAGTTGCCGGCCAGATCCTGGCCCTTTTGGCTTAGAAAAACATGAAAAATTTAAACAAGGCGAATACAAAGCTCGACATTGTGACTGTGTTTTGTCTGCCACAAATATTGCAAGTGACAGGCAATTCATCATTCATTCGGTTTTCGAGTTGACTGACTGCTTGCCTCGCCTGCCTGCCTCGCCTGCCTCGTCTGACTCGTCGGTCAGTCTGACGAGGGGGCGGAGTTCCCTGTTCCCCTGTGGCTGGCAATGATTCCTTTTTTGTCTGCGCCAAAAGCAATTTTATGGCCGGCAACTTAAAGCATAGCCGTTGCTTTGACAATTTCATGCATTTAAAGGTTACTCTTGTTGGCCTACAACCGAAGCACAGTGGGTCAAATTGTAAAATTGTAGCTTACTTGGAATTTGAAAAAAAAAAATATAATAAAGTATCTACAAGGATTTTGAATGTATTTTCTATATGTAGAAATGTAATTAAAGTTAACAATTGACTGACTTGCACCACTGTGCAACGCCTAGTGTTAGTCTCTTGGAATTTTAAATTGTTTTAATGCGTGCGCTGAGCATCTGATAACCACACCCCACACCCATGAGATGATGTCGTCAAAGTGCCAGTGAAGAGCTTTGGGTCCCGGGTCGCAGTTACGAGCATCCAGCGCATTTCAGTTGCACTTCAAGGATCAATCAATTTTTTAGCACGACTCCTGCTGATGAAGTGCCGCCGCTGCGAGCTGTAAACTGCGAGCTGCCTGTTTAATATGCAGCAAGTGGCATCGCCAAGCTCGTCGAGCAAACTGCACCAATTTGGGGCTGGCCATTGGCAGTGTTGGCTAGGAGTTGGTATCTTCAAGTATTTGGCTGACTCTGGTGATGCATTTCATCGCGCAGCGGTGCAGTTCATAAATTTTTAAACGTTCGCCAGCAAAACAAACAAGTTAGCCAAACATGCCAGACCCCAGCTCGGTAATTTATTCATTGCAACCAAGACACACGCATGTAATCAATTTTTATTTTAGAATTAGCCTCACAGCACGAGTTGGTTACTGCCAAGCCAGCCAAGGCAGGTGCAAAAGTTCCTCTGCTCTATTATAATTGGATTACATACAGTTTCAGCTCAGTTCAGTTGAGTTCAGTTCGGTTCGGTTCTGTTCCCTGGGATGGGTTCGTTTCGCCAAGGACCTCGCACATTGCGTACATTAAACTGATGAGTGCTGGCCGCATCTTATTCAGGTTGTTGTGTCTGGTCCGGTCTAGGCTTGGGACTGGGTATGGGACTGGGACTGGGGCTGGGGCTGGGTCTGGGAATGTGTGGACTTGTCTGGGCTGCTGGTGTGGCATTTTTAACGAGCGCATTGCTTCGTCTGAGCTGCAGTCATTTGCAGTCTCTGTTGGGGCGGCTGCTCTTAAATGACAACGAGGCCCGCAGCCCCAAAAAAGAGGAAGACTGGGAAATTGCTGGTGCTGGTGCTGCATGGGGCATGCTGCGTGTGGCAGTTGAGACAGTTGAGGCAGTTTTGAGTGCGCCATAAAACGGTTAAAAGCGACGCAGTTCTTGAGCTTAAAGTGCAGCTGCGTCAATTGAGGCAGCTTAATGCCGCTTCCTCTGGCCATTTTTAGCTCATTGTGTTAATCCTCCGCTTAACCTTGAACTTCAGCTGCCAGCGTGTATCATCTTGTGTACAGTAAAGATAATGTGAGCATTTGGAACTATCACGTATATAATCTAGCTAATTTCAGGTTCTCTTTAACTTTCTTAACGACAATTTGGTTCCTTTGGCTTGGAGCAAACGCAATCAGCGGTCTGCTCCATTCTTATTTATCAGAGTCATGTTATTTAAATAGATCTTTTTAACTACCTTTTGATAATAAAATAATACTCAGTAAGCTTTTAATTTAAGTCAAACACATTTCTTTATGTTTCATAATGTCTAAGGGCATCTAGTGGAGTTCTTAGTGTCATTGAGAGTTAAGTCTTTTCAGGATTAGTTTCGATTGTGTATATGAGGAGGATTTTCAGACCGCATTAGGTACATCAAGTAAAAGATATACTAATCCATTTCCGACCAAACTTAGAAAATCCGAACTGACTGCAACAACTGTAGCCTAATTCAGTCAAGTTGCTTTAATAAAAAAGTAGCTTTGATTGGTTTGTCTCAACATTTGTTAACTGGTTTTACAATGCTGCTGTACTTAACGAGGCTAATTCGCAAAGCGATCGCTAAGGGAAGCAAGCCGATATACTGTGCTCTCTATGGACACGAAAAGGAGACTACCCCTTGGATACGACGTGTGCGGATCGTGGCCAGCTTCGTGCTTGGTGTTCTGCTGGCATATTTGATGTGGCTGCTCATCTCGATCAATATAAATGTAAGCAAGCTTTACGGCCACATTGTGGGAGAGGGTGAGGTGACGGTGGTATTCCTGCTGCTCAATGGAGTCCTATATGTGACCAGCCGCACTGCGCGAGCGGTGACTCTGCTAATATTCCAGGGGCTGCTGGGCGTGGCGGGGCGCCGCTATTTCCGTGCGGCTGCTTTTGCGTTGATCATTGCCGGTCCCATTGATAATCTGGTGCGGAATGCGGGTGAGGTGGCTCGAGTGTTTGGCTGCACCACGGAGCTAACCTATAATTTGACGAAGACACGCCTCGACCTGATGGCCAAGCCCTTCACGAACACGCTGCAGAACATAGCCGATGATTTAAGCGAAATACAAGGCAATTTCAAGGAGTTACAGGACATTCTGAACGATCTCAAGTACGCCGTGAAGCACTCGGACATTGAGGATGATAAATTCGGTAACAATAAGCTCCGACGAGCTGCGAACATTTCTCTCGAGGAATCCAATGTGCAGCTGCCCAAGGCAGCCGATGTCCAGAGCCAGTTTTTGCGTAATTTACGCAATCGCTGCAAACATCAGCTGCGCAGTGGACTTAAGGTTTGCCAGGAGGTATTCCTGCAAGGCTATCGCAAGTGTAGCACCAATTTTCCGGACTGGCTGGCCAGCGCCATTTGCTGGCCCTATCGGGTCGATATTATATGCAAGGTCAACATGTTTGGCAATCCTGATCAAATCTGTGACGCCTCCAAGGTAAATTGGGAGTCATATTTAGTCTGTATCATTTGAAGAGTCCTCCTCACTTAGGTGGTGCCCGCCAACTTTGGCAGAACATATGTTAAGATGCTGCAAGCGGAGCACGAACTCTTCGACAACAGCACGAATGTCGAGATAACATATCAGCTACAAAACATATCCACATCAGCCCAGTTGCAAAGTGCGCAGGCAACCGCCGAGGAGGTTGTTGCAGAATTTGAGCGGAAACGACGCACATTTAAGCGAGTGATGCTGATTGTTGAGAAGATCTTGTGCCTAATGATTCTGGGCGTGTTGTATGCATCCTTCGCATACCATTATCGATATCGTGTCAACATTGAATTTGATAACTTCTACGTTACGGAGTATTTCAAGCATGTCGACGCTCGTCGCAAACACGCCAAATTGCGTTCACTTTTGCCACTGCGCAACTACGAGAAGTCCCGACTGGTGGATGTCCATCGGTTATGCAGCCACAGACAGGAGCAGGCCAACTATATTTGTTTGTACATGTTGCAGTTCTCGCTAGAGGTCGTTACCGCCGGCTTGTTTGTGTTGCTGGATCACATGGTTGTGACTCTGCTGACCATCATCCACCGACGATCACTGATCACCTACCATCAGGAGGGCGAGCACGAGGTTCGTTTTAGAGTGAGTATAAAGACCAAGGAACAGCTCCTAACTTCTTCTTGCATACCACTTGTACAATATCATTTCCAATTAACCTCTCAGATTAATGGCACTGGCCTGATGGCTCGTCTGCTGCGCACCACAATGAAGAACTTTAATATCCACGAACGTGTCTCCACCTCGTTGAGCAACGAGGCTTGCCTGCCAGTGGCTCATGTGTTGCCCGGCAGCTTTTATTTTAAGCTGATTCTCCTGTATCTGGCCATCATTTTGCTAATCTTCCAGAGTGCCGCCTTCGTGGGATTGCGTCGCGTCATTTGCGGCTACTTCTACTACAAGCGCGAGAAGCAACGCATCCTCTTCCTCTACAGCAGCATTTTGCGCAAACGGAATTCCATTGTTGACGAGTTGCATATTCGGGCCGAGGAGAATATGGCCCTGCGCCACGTCCAGGGCGAGATCAACATATTCTTTGTGCTACGTATGTCCTATCCCCATAAATTTGGCTGGCTGCGCAATTACAATGTTGCCAAGCGCAAATGTCTCACCTGCAATGCTCTGGAAGATAGCAAATTTGTCTACTGTCCCAGATGCAGCTTTCCGTTCTGCTGGGAGTGCAGTAGGGACATGAAGAGGATGTGCATCAACTGCGAGGAGCTTCTGCCCATTGATGCAACAGCCGACAAAGCTGTCACAAGCGACGACACCAGTGAGGATGTGTTTACCTATCGAAAGGAAAAGTAGCCCTGCTCGACAAAGCTCCTCTCTCTTTAATCTAATAATATATCATAACATTATATAACCATTATCATATTTTACAGACATTAGTATCTATCATAACAGCTGTAGGTCTAACACAGATTCTTGTTTATTAATCTTGTGCCTTTTTGAAATAAAGAATTAGTTGCAACTTTAAGTGAATCTCATTTTATAGTGACAATTATTATAAATGAGTAAAGTTCAAGTTCAAGTAAAGGTTTTCTTGGCTCTTGTTTTGAATATATTCCCTGCATTTACAACTTGTTTCAATCCTTCCACTTGTAATAGGATCTGCGCAGTAATTGTCCATTTTCCAGTCTGCAGCACTTAATTCCCAGTAGTTTTTAAGTTTTCTCAGTCCAATGCTCCCCATTCTGAAATGTGTCTTGGAATTGGCCTCCAGTCCTGTCTGCCATTTTGTCTGCCATTTGGCAACAGCTCGTCAGACGTCCGTTCAGGAATTGGGGGCAAACCTTTTTGTCTGCCGCTGCTGCTGGTGGCTTATGTTGAGGCACAGTGCCTAATATAATTATGCACATGTCTCGGGTTCGGCAAAAGTTGTTGTTCGCCTTATCCTTAGACAAACTTTAGCCAGGCATTAAGCAGAACCCCTCCTGATTCGATTATCTCTGCAGAAATTTCAACACTACGACGAGCAGCCGGATTAAGTTGCAAAATTGTTAATTAAAAATAATAAAAACGCTAATTGAAGAAATGCCTACAGCTGAAAGAGTCAGCCACATTGGAGTATAATGGGGAAAAAGTTTTTTTTGGGAGCCCAGCAAAATTGTGTAGGTGTGGAGTGTCTGAGATGCTTTGGGGCACTTGCTAAAACAGTTGCAACTTGCGGCAACAACAGCAACAGTAAGAACAACAACAAAAGTAAAGAGGTAAGACGAAATCGTCTTTGTTTTAATATTCATGCGGTCCGCACTCGTGCATGTAGTTTTGTGGGCGTGGCCACGTTGTGCTTACAATAAAATAATTATGCAAACAAAAGCAGCAGCAGCGAAAGAGTCGCTGCCACTTGGAGGCGAGACCGCAGCCACAGACATCTGCGTTTGCGTTTTCGTCTGCGTTTGCTGTTGCCGCGTCTTCCATTGAAATTTCACACATTTTGCCAACGCCTCAGACCTAAAAAAATAAAAACAAAAAAGAAGATATATGTATATATATATATATATATATGTATATATGTAGAGGGGGAAAAAACCAAAAATATGCGCGAATTTTCTTACGAAAAGCAAATAAGCAAGGGACAACGTCGAGAATCGTGAAAATCCAAAGCAAGCACGCAGCTCCCCTCTTTTCCTGCTCCACTTCAGTTTCTGGTTTTTTTTTTTTGTGGCATGCCGTGTGCGAAGGTGATTATTTGACGTTCACACCTTGTCCGCCAGTTCATAGGACTTGGTCGGGCATTGGGACTGGGCGAGGTCTCCTCTTGTCTCTCGTCTCTCTGCTCCATCTCCATTGTTGGCGGTTGTTGTGATCAGCCACAATAGTGACAGGTGTGACAGTGCAACGACAGTTCGCCGGGGGGAGGGCGGGGCAGCCTGCCCAGTTTTGTGGTGCAACGGGGCGACTATGAAGATGTAAACTAGACGAGACGACGATGAAAACTCTAAAGCAAAAAAAGAAAATTATTTCGTAGAAATGCTCCAGCTGAGCAGCTGGTTAGACCAACGAGGGCCACAAATGGCAAGCAGGCTTTAGTAGAATAGAAAATACTCTCTCTTGGAATGAGACACTCTCAATTGGGTAACTTAATTCTTAATGACTGTTGCAATTATTTCCACTTTCAAGTTGAACTTACGCTAATTTGAAGCTAACACTACACATTGTGGTACCATAAATAATATTGTAAAAATGTATTCAAATTATGTTTATAATAAACTTTATTTACAACTACTCTCCCGTGAAAAAAGCTATAAAATGTTTCGTGATTGCAGAGCAACAAAAGAGCGATTAATTGAAAAAAAAGAGATGAAATGTTTTTACTTTGACACGAATAGAAATATGCCAAAGTGTTGAAAAAATAATCGCATCGAGTCTCTCAACTGCTTTTATCATGCGCTCAACTTGGCGTTGATAATGATGATGGCCAAAATGATGATGGCCAAGATGATGATGGTTGTGGTTGGTCGGTTGCGCAGTTCGCAAATTGATGATGGTCAGTGCAGGGCATTGTTCTTGTGGTTTGGCTAGCAGTTTCCGAGACCCGGCAGTGAACTACATATTTAGCAAAGCTGCTGTTGCATGCAACAGCATAGCGAAAGGCTATGTAACAAGGGCCCTGAGAGATGGCAAACTAGCAAAGTGACGGCTCCTCTGAAGCCAAAGCAGCAGGTGGTAATGCGCAGAAATATGGTGCAAAACATTTCAATTAGAAAAAAAAAGTCAGAAAAAGAACTTCGAAACGATGACAGCCTGTCGTCGCCCCCATCACAACTACCATAGCCATCTCCAGTCCAGTCCCAGACAAATGTTCCGCCTTTGATGTGCTCTGACGAACTGCGCCTCGTTCTGGGTAACTCTGTCTGGGTGCCTCTTGCCTCCTGCCTGTTGTCTGTTGTGACTGTGGCAGTGTCTGTGTCTCTACCTGGATCGCTGCTATTATTTCAATAAAAATTCTTGAATATTACTTCAAGTTTGTTGCGGCAGGTTAGTTAGTCGCACATTGCTATTTCTTCAGCTCACCGCTTCTGCCAGCCCGTATTTAATTTTTATAATTAAAATTTTAGCAAAAAATTACCGGGCAGAAAAGATGATGTGAAAAAAAAACCGCCGCATGAACAACCCAAAGAAGGCGCCCTCTTGGGTGCAAAGACGCGAACGTGTTAAAAATTGATTAAAGTAATTGATTTGTAAGAGCTGGTCAACCAGTCCAGGAGTGGAGACGGAGCAAGGCAAGGCAGCTTGGGAGAGGAGACGGCAAGGGGCAAGGCAAATTCTCAACAGATTAATGTTCCCTGTGCATAGAGAGAAATAATCAGTTTGGCCAGTTTGTTAGCGGGGAATGAAGGAATGTTGGCGTCTCGTGAGAGCTTTGCATACATATTTAATTCGAGTTTATTTTGAAAATTGTTTCGGCCCACATCCGAAGTAAGGGTATGACTTAATTATTATTAAAAGAGTAGCCCATTTGTTATGTGCTGTGTACTATTTTTTCTTTCGAATTGGAGGATAAGTGTGTATAGTAAAAATGGAGATAGCTTCAAACTATGAGATTCCATTTATATTTACATATAACAAGCTTATATCATATCTCTTTTCCTTTAAGGCTATAGTTTAGGGTATATAATGCACACCTCTACTAAAATGGCCTAGTTCAAAATTTTTAAAATTTCATCAAATATTTCTTTACATAAAGAGTGGATTATTAAAATAATTCTTGCCTTTAAGATAAAAAAACATATGCTGACTAAATATTAAAAAAATACAAACTCAGATACATATTTTAAAACACACAACGTTTTGTAGTCAAATAATAAATCCGGTCTTAGAAATATAAATACATATTCCACATAGTCAACTATGTCGATTTTTGTATTTCTTATAAAAATTGTTTTTTATTTAAAATTGGAAAATAAATTGTGATGAACTAAGGCTTTGACCAAAAGCTGAGTTCAAGGATACCAAAAATCTGGCTCACAAGCCGACCCCATTGTTCAAGCCGTATGCCGAACCGCTGGCCAAATTTCTATTGCTCACATTCCATTCCACAAAAGCAAGCTGGATGGCTTTGAAGTCAAATATTTCTTTATATTCAAATCATATTCAAACCACACAGAAATCTCAGCCTTGTTTCCGCAATTTCAAGTCAAACTGCAACGGCAACCGGAAAACGGCAGCAACAGCATAGATCCAATTTCAAACGGACCCAAAAGCCGCTGCACCACAAATCTTTCACTGCAGCCGCACCAATTTTTTATATTTTTTTTTATTTTTTTGCTGTTGCAACCTAGTTTAGACTATATACACATGTACTAATACTCTAACGGAATAAATAAAGGTGTAAACTTAAATTTGTATTTATAAATGCGAGTAGACTTAATATGGCTCGATACTGTAATTTTGACTGCTTCCTGATAAAACTTTGTCAATATTTAGATTTTGTATTATATGTCTAATTATAAATAATACAAATAATTTTAAATTAAAACGTTATTTTATTATTAATACAAATATTTATAATTATTAAAATAAATATAAAAATGATTTGTGTGAATTTCGGAATTGAATTATGAATTATATATTTAATCGTCGACATACTCAATACTATGTTGTAGAAGGGTATTTAATCTGCCACTCTGCGTTGCATTTCCTTGGGTTTCTTTTTTTGTTTCCACACAAAACCCCAAACCGAAACTCCAACAGAGCAGCGGTCTCAATGCGTGTGCTGCGCTGGTTAAACTCAAAGTTTTGTGCGAACTGCTTTTGACTCTCATCGGAGCCAGCACGCGAGCTGTCGAGCTTGTGGATGGTGGATGGTGGATGGGTTGTTGGTGGATGGGTTGTTGGTAGCTGGTAGCTGGTAGTTGAGCTGGTGACGCCTTTGGTCTTTCATAGAAACCAAAAAGCAAAGCGCGAAAGAGTTAAAAGGCACAACACACACAACACACAGAGAAAAACGAGCGTCCAGCAACAGCTTCAGTGGAAGGCAACTGAAGCATTTGCACCCTATTATTTCGAGCAATTTCATCAAAACTAGATGGGGCCCGGCCTCTGCCCCAAATTGTAACCGCAACAAACTACCCAGTGCCACAGCCAGTCCCAGTTTCTGTTTCTGTTACCGTCCAAGCACATGCAACCGCTGCTTTTTCTAGCTTCGTTTGATTTTCCACTCTTTTTTTTCGGCCGTTGCTTTTTTGTTGTTGTTTCTTTTATGTTTGGATTGCTCTCAATAGTGGAAGCCAGCAGGTTTCTTTCTTTTCAATGGCCAACTCCGACTGTCGACTGTTGTTTTTTTTTTTTGTTCCTGTTTGGTTTCCACTTTTATGTAGATTGGTATTTATTTTCCACGCGAAAACTGGAAAAACTAAACATAAAGCAAAAAAATAAAGAAATAGAAGAGTGGCAGCGGTTCTCACACTTCGATTTTCTTGCCGGTTGAGGCCTGTTCCTGCCTCGCCTTTCCTTGCCTCGTTAACTCTCCTCATCGCTCTTATTATCGCGTCAAGCTGCAGCAGCAACAAAAACTAAAACGCTGCCAGAAGCGACGCTGAGGAACTGTTTTATCGGTCCGTTGCCTGACAAATGGCAGCAACGCCGTCGACGCCACTCGTCGGAGCATTTAGCCAGAGTCCAGGGAGCCGACAATCCTCCACTCTGTTAAATTCAGCTGCTGACCGCTTTGGACAGCTTAGTTTTGGCATCCAGTTGGCAATAGTCATTTACATTTATTTAAATTTGAATTACAATTGACATTACTAAAAGTTATTAGCTGAACTATCTGAAGAAAACATTCGTTATTTTTATGTTTTTCTGCACAACTTGCTGAAAAGTGAAATACACGAGTTGCATTTATTCTGTTCCATTTAAGTTATTATTAATTTCGTAAGAACCAAAATGGTTTAACATATTAAAAATTTGTTTTGTCTGTCTTCAATCTACTCGCATCAGCGTTATTCACTCTATATAAATATTGTTATCTTATGAAATAGTGGAAATAGAAGTACATTAGTTTCGGTTCAACAATTAACTGTGAATCGGAGACTTGGAATTAACAGCAATTACACTTGCCAGAGCATTTCAGCTTCGTCATTATTATTGTATTTGTAGATTTTTTCTTTCTATACTCTGATATCGAAGTTATCATAGTATATTGGTTTTGCGCATGAATGACTCGATAGAGAGAGAGAGAGAGAGAAATAGAAAAAAAAAAAAAAAAAAAATATGGAAACGAGAAAACATAAAAATTGGGGTACTATGTCCAGTAGGAGGTGAGAATATCGATCAAATCGATAATCGCAAATCGATAAAGCCACATATTGAGGGCTACAGCCACCAAAATTGGCTGGTAAGTTGTTGGCGATGTCCACGATGCCGCGATGCCCACAACCGCCGCCTCAAGGAACTTCGGATCCAAAGAATTACCAAATTTTGAAAGTTAAGGGTAATCGATCTATAGAAAACGCCACTCCCACAAACTTGGAAAGAAGATTACTAAGAATTTCCAAAAATATTTTTCTCATATTTTATTTATTTAATTTATTTATTTATTATTTATTTAATTTATTTATTTATTCACAAAGTCCATATCTCCCGTAATATACGAACTACAGTTATCAAACTTGGAAGGTAGAATATTAGGAAACTCCTCTAATTTTGTTTAGGACACACCCACGTACGCCCCCCAAAATTCGCAATAGCTCTTATATAAGACTTAATTTTAGAGATAGGGGTACAAAACATTGCAGAATGATTCTTAGAAAATCCTCCAACATGTTTACATGATTACTAGGAAACTATATCAGAGTATTTCGCAGTCGACTGCAAAGTTGTCAGTTGTTTTAATTTGTGTTTTCAGTTTTCGATGCTTCGCTTTGCAGTTGCGCTCGTTGGTAATTAGATTTAGTTTAGCGCACAGATTTTGATACGTTAATTGTAAATTGTGCAAATACATATAATTGTGTGCTGCCTGAAGAGATAGCTGGCTCCGATTTGCCTGGCTGCCCACGGACTTGGCTGGGAGTCGCAATTGGAATGGCTCGTCGGATCTGCCTGCTTGATTTCTGCTTTAGTTTTGCTAAATTAGCGAGGCGCTGCTGCCTCATCGCATTGAGATTGTGGCGTAAAGAAGACAAATGCCTGGCATTCTTTTCTCAAGCCTTTTGGCTACGCTTTTGTTATGCGACCGGTTCGAGAACTGGGCATCATCACTGGAGTTGGGGCGCAATTAATAGGCACGACAATCGGCCTGGCTGTGGTTCCCACGTGGAATCCATAGACCTTCTTTTCATACACATGCTTACTTATTGCATGGGTCAACAGGCAAAATTAGTTTTAATAACAATCATTAGGGGTCTAACAAAGCCTAATTGGATCTCAATTCAGTTTGGATAATATATATGTATATATTCAGGGTGATATGAATAGCTGGAATATATATTGCATAAGCTGCACCCTGGCCAGATCACAAAGGGTCTCAAAATCCCTTTGTAGTAGCCAAAGCAGCTCAATTTAATGATTGCAAATTAAATTGATGTTGGCTGCAAATATCCATTCTTTTGGAAGAGACGCTCAAACTGAAACAATCTTCCAGCTAAAGTTAAGCAATGCGAGGGTTGTTCGATAATTCATTCAGATATGAAATATTTCGAAGCTTTGAATTCTTAAGCTCAAATTGAAATTTCTTTTATATAATTCGTTTAGTTCCCAGATTTATTTGCTTATTCATTGGAGACTCGACAATTCCTATTAGTTTTCGCTTTATTTTGAAGTCTGAGACATTCACAAACTTGTCAAGCAACCCACTTGCTTTGATGACAAATCAAATTAGAAGATCAACAATAAACCATATAGAAAGACAAAAATCCAATTTGATGAAGATGAAACACGCGTTTTGCGGATACCCCTTTTGGCGAGCACGAAATTTGAAAATGAAACCCGGCTTGTTGCAGGAAATTCCTGGAAGTTAACATTTGCTACCTTCAGCCAAATTATGCGCTTCAGTTTAAAGCTGCAAACCACTTGCCATACATCTCTTGGCGGCACGCATTTAACAAAAATTTCGCCGGAATATAATAACAAAAAATTATCATTCTCTCCAGCAACATTCGGTTAATGTGGAACCATCAATCTGTGTCCATATGCGCGACTGTCAAACACCGACTACTCCGAATGCGACAATCGACAGACGACAGACGACGATGGACCATCAATCGCATTAAAACCATAAAAGGATTGCTCATATGGAGTCAAGACTGAGAGCTGGCGATTCATTGTATTGTTGTTCCTGTTGTTGTGGACTGTTTACTCTTGGAGATTTGTTCCTCTCTCTTCTCTTTTGCAAGCGGGAACTGCGGCTGTTTAGGCAACTGATGAAAAAGAATTTTTAAGTCCATTGTGTGTAGTGTTGAAAGTGCCCCAAATGTGTGTGTTTGTGTGTGCGAGGTGTGTCTTGAGTGGAAAAGGACAAAATGTCACAAAAGCGTGACGATGTGTCGTAAAGTACCCAACATTAACCCAAGGGGCGAGTGCAAGGCAGAGTTTGGGGCATGCAGCAGCAGCAGCTGAATGGGTTCTGATGGGGTCCACTGCGGCGTCTGGGACTTGGCTTTTATTACTTTGTGCTTGCTGCTTGGTTGCGCTTTTTATGATTTCCATGTGCCACACTCTGTGTGCTGTGTGCTGTCAGCAGTCAGTCAGCCAACAGCTTGCTGAGACCAGATCCAGATTCAGACCCGTAGCCTGCCACAGTCCCAGACCCAAAGACTTTGGGGCAAAGCTTGTGCTCCACTAGCGGCTTAATCAGTTCAGTTCGAAAGGTTGCCGGCACAAAGACTCGACTCGACTCGACTCGGCTTGGCTGGGCTTGACTTGGCCCAGGCTCTTTGTTATCCGAAGCATTCATGCGCGACATACCGAGCAGACATTCCATCAGCAGACATTCACCCGCTGGATATCAACTCAAACTGAACACATATTTATGTATGTATATAGAATCCATTACATAGTATTTCCTTTGGTTTTAGCTCGACTTGTTGCAAGTTATGTTTTTGCCTTGAGTTGACTCTTTAATCGTTTGTTTGTTGATATTTCACCTGTCCAATTAGTTACTTTCGTCGGCTTAAAGAGTTTATTGCTAGCCATAAAATGCAATTTTAACTGGCTGCCCTTTTCTGCTGCGCCTCATTGAACCGCAATTAAAACCATAAATGTCCAAAAAGACTCACGATGCAACAACATTTATGAGCAGCTTACTCGCTTCAATATACACATATAAACATTTGTTGTTGTTGTTGTTGCTGTTGCTGTTGCTTTTGGCCCACTTTTACAGCTGGTGCAGACCAATGTCTAGACCAACTTTGAAGTGCTGTTAATTGCATGTTTAGTGCCACTTGAGCAGCAGCAGGCGAAATGTTGATTTCTTTGGGCAATTGGAAGTATTGAAAAGCTGTTGCATTAAATTGGCTGCACAAAATCTGAAATGAAAATGATTTAAGCTTTTCATAGTTGAGAAATTGCAAAACAAACTAAGCAGCATAATTTAATTAGTGTTTTACCACAGCTTATTCATAACCACCAAATCTACATGTATAGTTTTGTAATCTACTTAATTAGAACAAGTTTTTAATGTGCTAAACTAGTTCGAATAAAATCAAATTCTGGGAAGAAACTTAAGTTTTATATTTGCTTTGTTGCTAACTTTCCCGTTGTTAAAATATCTTTATTAATATTTTACAGTAGAAGTCGCCTTAGAATTATACATATTTATCTTTTATTAAAATTAAGTTAAGCTTTTATAATAATTCTGTATATTCTCTACTAGTGATGCTTTTATTATTACTTTGGGCGTTCACGAACTTATTAACTAAATTATGAATGTAGGTGGCTGTTGTAATACATACATTTGAAATATGTGAAATTTTATTTCAAATTCAACTAATGAAATTTAAAATTTGATAGCGATAAGTTGATTTTCATGATTCCAAGACAGCTTTAAAAACAGTTTCAGTATCTAATTTTGAGCAATTTTAAGTTAATAAGCAACATCAGCTCAAGAAGGCGCCACATGAAAATGATTATTCTGCAAATCATAATTTTATACTTCCCTCTCTAAATTAAGTAGTGCAACTTGTGCAAGGTGATGCTAATGATTTAACTATTTTAATAAATACTTCGCAGTATTTAATAGAACTAATGGAACATTAGCGTGCAAACTTCAATTTCATTAGCTAATAGGGGGTAGTTAGAAAGAGAAAGCTATAAATAAATATATTAGATACATTATATATCATTTATGAACTCGATTGTGGCTTAAACTTAGTTGCCAGTCGGTCAGTGGAACATTACAAATAGGCATTTCCCATGTATCCCCTATGCTTAGGACTCTTCACATGCTCAACTGATGGTAGTGACTACTCTTCGAGTTGATATCTTTTGTTTCAGGGTTTTTTGCCTTAGTCACAGTTGCTGCTGCTGCTTTTTGTTGTCTTTGCGAGTGAAATTCACAAGAAATTAACACAATTAACACTTTAATTGCAAACTTCCGTTTGCGCTACTTTTCTTTGGCAAGTTCCGCCACGGAGCAGCGCCACCCTGGGACAAAGACGGCTCCGCATCGCTCCCAGACTTGTTTGCAGAGTCTTCGCAGCAGCAGCAGCAGCCGCAGCAGCAACATCAGCGGCGTCGTTGTCGTTGTGGCATCCTTTTTGCTGCTGGTGTCGCCTCGCACACACATGTGTGTATTGCACATACACAGAGGGACTGTGTTCTCAATGTAGACACTGCCTCAAATGAAAGCAATTAACACTTTAATGACACTTGCAAATTCTGTGGCAATGCTGGCAAACTTTGTCTCGCACAAAGACACTGACAGATGCAGGAAAAAACATTATGCTTGGGGCATTATCTTCCAGATCTTTCAGTTTTGCTATAAACTTAATTTCACACTTTCGGTATAGGCTTTTTTTGCGGAATTTGCCACTGATAATAGCTATGTGCAACCTGTTCACAAACAAATTACCAACTGTTTTAGCTCTGGTTGCACTTTTGAGTTTCTTTCACTCTGTTCATTAAAATCCGAATTGGCAAAACTTCAAATTGAGTCTCTCTTTGACTCAGTGTCCGCCTCTGGACAACTCTGTGCATTGTGTCCAAGTCCGTAATGAACTTGTTATGCGTTTTCTTAATTATAACACAATTGTTGCGATTTTAGTGTGCCACAAATTGGCAATGGAACGTCTTCTTCTTTTTTTTCCTTTTATGATGAGACTTCGACTATGTGTTGATGAGTTGAGCCTGTCATGTTGTGGTTGCTTTGCATTTTATATGCATCTGTATGCCAGGATCAGGCTTTTAAATTAGCAATGAGTGCGAGAATTTCCTCTTTTTATTTCTTGCAGCAAACACACCGCACTTTTCCATATATATCCTCGTATTTCTATGCTAATCAGAATATGGTCAAAACTGTACAATTCTCACTTACACATTGCCTCAATTAAAGTTAAATATCGACATGCATCTGGGCACCTTTTCAATTTATATAGTTGCTTTGTAAGGCTACTTTATAGAAATGTTCTTAGCCATCCTATCCATTGCAATTTGCTTGATCTTCTTTTTGAGGAGTAAGCATCAAAAACGTCGAAACTTCCTTTCAACATTAAACTCGCACCCGCCGTGAATAAAACATCTTTCAGCTTGCGGCACAGCTCCATTTGCTTGTTGCCGCCTTTTGTTAGGCTCCTGGTGCAGAGCCACCCCGGGAGGCAACTGGCAACTGGTAACTGGTAACTGGCCTGTCAATGCAATAAACGCAACAGCCAAAGGAGCAGCAGCAGCCAGAAGGATCCTAGCATCCCAGTCCGCTGATATTTGTTGTTTGCTTGCCTTTTTCATGTTTATTGCAAGTATTTCAATTCGGCGTTTCTCATTTTGGCCAGAGTTGGTAAGCTACACATTTGCCTGGCCTGTTTGCAAAAAAAAATTGTTATTTTCTTTATATTTTGCCAGGTTCCGGACGGCCAGCATAGAACAGCGAGAGCAACCGGAGTTGGGCATATTCTTATTTGCCTGCCGGAGGAGCAGCTGCTGGAGTCTCTCCTTTACCAGTGCATGGCAAATGGCTTTGCTGGACACGGTAACTGCCGACCCGCTGGTTTCCCTTCTTTGCATACGATGCTAGGGCGCTAGGCACTGACTGGGCTCCCGGCTCTGGGCTCTGTTCGGTGTGGGGGAGTCATATGTTTTGCAAAGAGCCACGCCCACTCGGCAGCCCGCTGTGCTGTAAGTAATTTGTGGTTTCAGGCAAATACTCTGATGATGTTTTTCTTAAATGCTTTTCTCGCTCCCTTAGTTATCTCCCGGTCCCTCAGCCACTTTTATTTTATTTTTTTTTTTGTGTTTCGTGTTTCCTTCCGCTTTACGGCTGCTTTCTCCGCTTCTTTTCTATGGTCGCCTTTTTTGCGAGCTGTATCGTTAAAAATGCCTTTAAGGCATTTAATTTCTTTTGTTCATGGGCCGGGCGCTTTCTAATGGAGGGGCAGCTGCGAAAAAAGGCAAACCATACCCCTCACCTACTCACACCCACACAGGGAGAGAGAGAGAGACCTCAAACCCCAACCGAAGCAAACAAATCGACGTTGCATATCCTGTGCCACACAGTACTCTGTCCTGCTTTTAACAATTTCAATAGAAAATTAAAACGCAGCGGAATTTGCTTTTCTTTTCTTTATTCTATTTTATGTTTTGTTTTTTTGTTTTTTTTTTTCTTTTTTTTAGCTTTGCCGGGCGTCAGCTCAAGAAAAATGGTTGTTCTCTGTGTGTGAGTTGGCACTTTTCGCTACTCTGAGCCGCAACTGGACCGCCCCGAAGTGGGCTCTATGCAAATAGGCGTTGGTTTTTGGTAGCCCTATACAAATTGCATGAGGAGAGGGGCAAACTCTCTTTTTATTTGCCACTTGTGGGTTGGGAAATGTGTTTGCAATCTTTGGTAGCCCTTTGTTTGCAGTTTGTTGAACTCGAATGAGCCGCATGGAGTGGGACGTGTTGCGAGTGGGACTAGCTACTCCGGTATCATACATTGGATTAATTTAATTTGCCCCAAGTACTTTGATATATGTAATAGACCGTATTATCTCTTGTATTTGCCAATTCAATTAAATAAATCTAATAATCTATAAATATACCTCTGTTTGCATTCAATTAAAATGTATTATTAACTTACCAAAAGCATTTTTGCGGGAAGCAAATTTTATTATGTACATATATTAAATAGATTACAATAACTAAATCACAACGATCTAAAAATGTGTGAATTATTTTTCTCCTGCAGAGATATAGTAAAATGTTATCACGACCCAAAAAATGCGGAGATGACGCTGCAGAGATGACTGCCTATTTATATGACAGAAAGACCGGAATATATGCATAACTTTACATATATTGAAACCTTGGGTCAAAAAGTTCGTTCCTGTTATTTAATGGTTCAAAAAGATGAATGTCTCAAACAATAGAAAAAGATAGAGTGTACAAAGATGGATGGATAGTCTTAGAATGCTTTCCTTTTTTTTATATTCAACAAGCAGCAAGAACGAAATATATTTTTGCTCAGGAGCAACAGTCAAGTCTAAATTTGGAATGCAAGTTATTAAATATCACGTTTATTATATCTTATCGATAACTCCTTAATATAAACCGATTTCCGATGGTGACAAATGGCGCACTTTTAAGGTTAAAGTCTTTCAATTTGTACATAAAATTTCCTGGCATATTATTTACAATTTTTATTAAAATTGGATTAAAAGTAACGGGTATCTCGTAGTCTAGCTCAATCGGTTTTAGGATTCTTACTTGATTTAGATTTTTATTTCACACGCGCAGAAATTAAAACTTCACCCCACAGTTTTCTACAGAACACATTTTTATTACTTTGTCAGTTTCCCCCGTTTTTGGAGAGTCTGTCGCAATTCTGTTGCATTTCCGTCACTTGTGACATGCCTTTGTCAACGCTTATTAATATTTTGGCTTTAAGCACTCGTATTATCCTCCTCGTTACCGGAAAGCAGCTTGGGCAAAGTCGGACGCCATTTTCATTTGACTCGGGGCCCCCCGCCGATGTTTTGCTTAAGTGGACTTTTTGCTCTAACGCACCGCAGCCACACTATATTAGACATAAAGAGCGTATTTCGATTTAACGCACTGCGGGGGGGCACGATTCTGTGGCTCGCACTCGTAATTCTCGTCAGCTTAGCGCTTAGGGGCAAGTGAACAATTTCTAAAACGCGACTCGCAAAAAAAAGACCAGAAAGCAATGCGAATCTTTTCGCAATCAGGCGCACCAGGAAAAAGTGTTCTAACTTCTGACTGAATGACTGACTGAGCGAGTAAATGAGTGAATGACTGAGTGAGTGACGGAGTGAGTGAGTGAGGGGTGTGAACTGAATGGAGCTCAGAGCAGAGTATGCAATTTTTTCATTTTGACAATTTACGAGAAGCGCTTTGACGACCTGGGGGGCGTCGAGCGAGCGCGAAATCAAAACGCGAAACATTTGCACAATGCAACATGGGTTTTGGGTTCGATCCCGCTTGGGTTCTGTTTGGGGTTCTTTGTCATGGTTAAATATACAGAGATAGGGCAGCAGAATAAAAGGTGGAGGAGGGGAAGGGAGAGAGAGAGCTGCCAGCAGCGAACATTATATTTGGCTATAAATTGCAACCCTTTGTGCTGCAGAGTTTGCGAAATAAAAGCGGAAATGGCGGGGAGGGCAAAACACGCACCCGGTAGAAAATTACAGTTATTAATGTATGGGGTGCCAAATACTTTACCGTTTGTTACACGTACGCGTAACGCCCCGTGGATTTGCGTTTTTTTTTTTTAGCAATGCGACAATATAATTTACTCCGAGTGCTCCGAGCAGTTACTCCTTTTTCCTATCCTTTTCCGCAAATGTATCGTACACATTTTTCTGGTGCGACATGTCACAATAATCTGACAGATTAATTATATACGCGGAAATTTATACACGTTCCCGTTGTTCGAAGCCGTAACCGAAACCGAACCCAAGCCCAAACCCCCTTTTCCAATTTCCTAGACCACTTCTTTGCTCCGGTTTCTTACTTATCGTTTAGCAATTCGTGGTTAAATCAATTTTGCACACTTGCTTCTCTCCCCTTTGCCATTTCCCCTTTCTTTTGGTCGTTTCTCTTTGGCTTTCAATTGACAGTTTTGGGTCAGCTTGTCCCACCTTATTTCTGGGATTGCCACTTTTGGCGAAAGGTGACTTCTATGCCTTTTTTTAGACTTTATTGTTGGCAGCAGGAATAGTAAAGAAGCCATGAATTACTTACTTTCGTTTCGGTACATTGAGGGCGGGCTTCTGGGGTCTGTCGGAGTTCGCTTAGATAAATAGGTAAGAAAAGAAAGTACTTGTAGATATACAATGCAATGCCATATGGGAGAGGCAAATAGAAGTGCGCTAGTCTAGAATTTTGGAATAACTATAAACTGTTTGGAAAAGCTTCGAAACATATGCTGATTTGTACAAATTTCCTTAAATTTCCCATATTCCCCTGCAGACATTCTTATCCTAGAGCTACTGCAAATTGTGTGTTGTCTTTAGTGAAATTAAATTCACTAAATTACAAAGCAATTTAAAATTATAAAAATGTATTAGTCGACATTAAATAATTTAATATCTAGAATACAAATATTACAAAACAATCAGTTTTGGACAATTCGCTGAACTATTTGTTATTGCATTTTTTTTTTTTGTAATTATAACTGTTTTAATAATTTTTAAATGTATATATGTTAAAATATGTTGTTTAGGAAAACCCATTCATTCACACATTGCTTTCCATCATTTCTAAAGCCCTTAGACATCTGCCCTTGACACATTTGTTTTCAGCCCCCAGTGCACTTCGGGTTTAATCTTCATGGTCCATGGCCCGTTTAAAAGCTTTACGCTGTTGTTTCGGCACTTTCCGGACGCTGCTGCTCACATGTCTCCAGATGCCGGAACTTCCGCAGACGCTTGATAGAACAACTGCTGCTGCTGCTCAAAAATTCGATACATCATTCATCAAAACGCGTGGCGAGGACAAAAGCCATCCCATTAGAGCCATACATAGTTTGGAGAGGAGCCCTTTGCGTTGAAGTTTTTCGCCCGGTAATCCCTTTCTAATCGAATTACGGCAAATCCCCTGAGCACTTTTTGTGCATTAAGGCAAACTCAAGCGTAAGAAACTAATTTGAGGCGCCTCAAACTCCGCGATACTCATGCATATGCGCACTTTCAGCTAACAGCTTCCAGCTACCAGTCAGTCAGCCAGCCAGTCACTCAGCCAGCCATCTAATTTAATAGAATTGCACTCTCTCCTCTCCCTGTAGTGGAGAGTCATAAAAATGTTGCGGCTATCAGATATTTCAGAATTGATAAAAAGCGTCGAATCAGTAAAAACCCATGAGAGGCAGATTAGCCGACTGGCGAGGGGAGCAGTCTTGACTGTGTTGAACTTACCCCTAAATGAGAGTTTTGGTGTTTCCCACAGGACCGCACTGGCACCAGTAGCAAAACATCAAGGCAACCACCAAAACTACCACCCCCCTCCGACTCTGATCACATTGTTTTCCCAAATCGGATTTTAGTTTTACACTAATTTCTTTGGTTTAAGACTCGCCCGCTCGGCAGTCCACAGTCCACGGTCCACAGTCCTTGGTCCTGGGCATCCGATAGCCGGTTCCCGCTGCTGTTGTCTGGTGGTATTATAAACGCTTCGCTGGACATTGCTGGTCCTGGGCTGATGAATCCTCTTTGATTGCACTAAACTGCAATCGAGACGAACGCGCGAAACGTGCAACGTCATGCGGCAGGCTCATCGCTGCGGGTTGGTTGGGCAGTGCGGTCTGTGTGGTGTCCCGTGTCCTCGTGTGTCTGGGTGTCCTGGTGTCTAGCAATCCCCCAACGATACTTGCTGCGAGTGTGGTGTGTGATAAAATTTCGTTCACTTGACGGCTGACTGGCCAGGCCTCTTATCGCAATGCTCGGATCGTGCTGCGTATAGTGGTATCGGGGCTTTAGTTTTATTTTTATCGTTCCTTCCTGCTGCACATTTTTATGGCAAAGACAATTTAATTGGCTGGCAAGACAATTTTTTGATATCTTTTTTTTTTTTTTTGTTTGCTTGTGAAAAGCATTAAGCTTACATTGTGCCAGATTTTGTGTCTAAAAGTTTGGCCAAGTTTTGATGGCGTTCGAATTCCGGCTGAGTCATCTTGGCTGAGATTGATTACAAATTGCATTGAGCAGTGGGAGAGCAGAAACTGTTCAAAATTGTTACGTATATTGCCTTAAAGAAGAATCGGTTCAAAATTCATTAGAATTGTGGAATCAGAGTAAAGAACGAGATGCGAGTTGAACATTTCTCTCCAATTGATTTCAAGTGTATTTAAAACTAAGTAAAGGTTTCGTAGTCAAGTGAGCCTGAGTCAAGTCTCCTACATCAATCAGAAATATGCGTTCACAAAAAATAACTTGTGAATATTGAAAATAGAATTTAATGTCATGTCGAAAATACAAAGAAGTTGTAAGTGTGGCAGCACTGTTTCATAATATCACTTTAACTTTTACATTAATTTTCACATCTTCGCGATACAATTTTTAATGGCTTCACTGTACAAATACACATTAGGACCACATTTATTCATTCGTTAATATTTATAATAAATGTAAATAATTTGTATGAATTACTTATTTACTTTAACTTGATCTAATATAATCTAATATAATAAGAACTAGAACTAACTTTTTACAAATTTATTTGTGGTTAGTATTTTTGGAAGCATTACGAAAATGTACAATTTAAACTGCGAATTACGCTACTAGTTGGAATGCATAATTGTAGAACTAAATGGCAGTTAGTTGCTAGGAATACCGAACAGATTTATTCCCAATGGATATAGCCAAAGACACTGACTCACCATCGGTTGCCGTTTGAAGGTGCCACTCGAGCTCTGCTAGTGGCTAAGCAGGCAGCTGCTTTCCTCGATGAGGCAACATCTTGACGTGATCGTTGTCGCTTCGATGGCACTTAAAATGCCAGAACTTATTTCCATTTGGCTGGGCAATTATAATATTTTGTGAACAGCTCTTCCGACCAGCCTCATAAAATCTCGCCGGCACAAAGAGATGCAGAACGAAAAAAAAAAATTGGAAATGAGAAAAAAATGCGTTTTCGTTTACCTTTTTTTGTGATTTGTGTGTTTTACTCCGTGAATTTGCCGTAACGGGTTGCCAGACGACGGCAGCGACAACGATGAAAGACGTCTTAAATATAATATTGACATTTCTTTCGCAATGCTTTCGTTTTATTTACTTTGTAAGTCCGCATTTTAGGTGGCTCAGGTTGCCAATGAGCCCCCACAAACTTTGACTTACGCAGCACAAATAATTATAGACATTTTGGGTTGGCCGCAGGAAGAAACTGAAAAAGAAAAAAAAATAAAACTGAGGGAGTAAAAAAGGGTTAAGTGCTTTGCTTTGAGTAGCGTTTACATTTTTTGCGGCAAACTGTCGCATAAATTGCTTTGAATTATTTAAGAGCCAGTTACAGAGAGCTACCTCTTCTTCTTCTCTCGTTGAGTCCAGTGTGGCAAGCCTAATTAAAAATGCTATGCGACATTTCGACTTCGAGTTTGCCTCTTACATTACTCATAAAGCGCTGCAATCCATCAATTAGCAGCTTCCCCTCTGCTGCTGCTGCTGCTTCTGTGTGAAACCACAAAACCCAGCAGATTGAGGAAAAAATAAAAATGAATGACTCACTGGGCTTTCATCAGTCGAGGCTGCTGTCAATAACTCTGCCAAAAAGATCCGCTATATTGTGCACAATTGTTGGTGGTGCCACTTTCAACACATTCAGGCAATCCGACAGCTCCGATAAGCCTGAAATCAACTCAACTGAAGATGAAACGATTCACGAACTCTCCCTTTTTGGAATCTCCATGGGCAGCTCTTTGTTATACTTTATTCAATCGATAATTAGCGTGCAGCTCTTCAAATTTATGTTGTATATTCAAAATGATGTTAGTGTTTCGCCAGAAAATTGTCGTCGTCTTCTGAGCAAGCCATTAAAAGAGTTGCCTCGTAATTTCTCGCACAGATCTTGAATTATTGTTATGATAATTGTTCCATCTTGGATCTTTTAAACTATGGACTCGACTCAGTGGTTGCTGTTAATTTAATAAACACATTCAGTTTGTTTATTTATTTAATATTTTCTACAGCGGAAATGCCTTTCGATTAAGCTATACATAGAGTATCTGACTCACAACTGATTCAACCACAAATTATTAGGGTATCTAACTAACAATTCAAGTGCTTTTAGAATATCAAACAAATATTTGCTAATTTATCGAGTTATCCCAAAATAAAGCAACGCAAAATACAGTTTACGATTGAAGTCAACTTGAATCCAACCAACAACGTTTAATTCTGTTCTCCAATTAAATTGAGTGACTTTCAATCTAATGGATAGAAGATCCATCTCCAGTGCAGCAATTTATTCGCATCTGTCCGGCAGTAGGTTCAGCTTTGGTCTATCCCATCTGTGCCCATCCTGGCTCTTATCCTTGTCGTCTGCGACTTGGTTGTGATTTTGACAAGCCTCTGTTTGTCGCCCCACAACAAAACACACACGCACACCACCCACATGTGTTTGGTTGTTTTTGTTGTTATTTGTAGAGCTCCCATGTCTGGTTCTGGTTCTGGTCCTGGTTCTGGTTGTTACTCTGTCGCTTTTGTTGGCCATTCACTCAATGGCCAGCCAAAGCCAATTGTCAGCATGACAAACGGGCCAGCGACAGGCGTTTTGTTGAATGTTGGAGATGTTTGCTGTTGCTAATCCTCGGACACAACACAGTGGAGCTCCCCCTCAGCCCGTTGTTCGGGTGTCAGTCAGCATATTGTTTGTTATGGTATAGCCCTAAAATTATTGATAAATATTTGTCAAAATTCTTGGCAGAATTAAGCGCGAGTTCTTTGGGGCTGCAGTTTGCCATGGATGTGTTGACAATGCTGAGTTGGTGTGGGCTGTGGGGGGTGGTTGGACACTTCCTAAACATGATTGATTCATGGCTGAGCTGCCACCCCCCAATACCAATTCCAATCCAGATTTTAGTCCCAAATAGTGCAGCACAAATAGTAAAAGCAGTCGAGTCATGTAAGAGCTGTGGTTCAATGCGATTCCGAATCCTCGTCGCCTGAATGCATGCAAAACGCAGCTCTCGGATCGAGCCGGCAGCGTGTAGAGGACATCGGCTAGGAGGACGACTACAACTGACAATGTTGACAGCAATCGTATGTTTAAAAAGCATAATCCCAGACGAATGATGATGAATGGTCTCCAACACACACCAACACACACCAAAACACACACACACACACAGACGCTCGCCGTCGTTTAACTAAATCCTTGATGAATGATGTTGCCTGCTTGCTCTGTGTCTGGGTCTGTGTCCTGGCCTGGCCTGGCCTGGCCTGGTCTCCACACCCCTGTATCCTGAGACTGAGACCCTGCTGCTGCGTTTTCATATCTGCAAGAGAGAATTCGAAAAACGGCAACGACATTAGCAACATGCCACCCAACAAACACCGCACAGAATATTTTGAGGCAGCCGCCAAGCGCAATTTTCATTTACGCGTCATTTTAATGATGTTAAGTGAGTGTGCAGAAAATGAAAATGAAACCAAAACGATTCGAAACCAAACCAAACCCAACCAAACCAAAACGAAACGAGAGACGAAAGCCGAGCTACGGTGGAGGTGGATGGGTGCAGAGTTTTTGCATTTATCACCCAAAGTTTTGGTAAATAGATTTTTGTTCTGGTACTGCACATTCTGCCTTCACGATGAAAGCAGCTTGTAATCCATTTCAAATCATTTTTCACTTTTGTATTTCCTGGGTCGTACATCTAGCTGGGCTTCCACTAGGTCTCAGCTTCGTTTTGATTTGTTTGCTTAAATTGATAAATGATGTCTGCACCGCAAAGCAGACACGACTGCTTTCGACTGCAAACGGAACGAATATCCTTTTAGGGAGGTGTTGAACGGTCTTGGGCGGGTTTCACTAAACATCCGCTAAGTATATAGCCAGATTTTAAGTAATAATAATGATGCCAACTCAAATTAGTTTTTCTTTTAAATTCTAAACACGCTTCCTGTCTTCTTCTTCTTCAAATTGTATATTCGTAATCGGATAAAACTCCAGATCGCTTGTGTTTATATAGATCTGAAATAGCTAATAAGTCCCAGCGGAACCGGATCAGACCAGCGTTGCATGCAATAAATATTTCAATATCCTGACATTTTTGCTTGACTTGACACCGTTCTGTGTGAAATTACTTATCGAGTTAATGTGATTTTTGGGTTCTAATGAATTTGCTGAAATTAATTTCAAACACAGTCAACGCTCCCTCAGATGAAACGACCTGATATCAGACAGTAGCTGGTATCCGTAGCGCTATCGCACTGGGCATTATCAGGCGGCGTTGCGTCGTTGTAGAGCATGTGGCAATAAAACTAATATCCTGCAAGTGGCACGTGGCGATGCAGCCATGCGCATTGGATTCAGCAGATTCAACAACAATCTAACCTCAAATCTCCAGCGCAACTGTCGGTGCTGCCCAACAAGTTGGCAGGGCATTCACTAAACTGTATGTCACGAGACTTGGAATTTGAAAAATATACTGGTCAGTGCCCGCGTCAAACAAAGTCCAAAAATTCGTGTTCCAGGCCCACTAAGAGGCATGCAACGCCCACACCTGCACCCATAATCGCCAAAGCCGATATTTAGAAATGTAAATCGATAATACCGCAGATATCTCACAATTTTAAAGATAGAGTAAACGTGTTCAAAGATCAGCATGTAGTTTCCGGCCACGCCCTGATCCTCTGCCCACAGGAACTTCGTCTCTAGAAATCTGAAATGCGCATAACTTCGATAATTTGTAAGCTAGAGTCACCAAATTTTTCAGGTATTTTACTGGCAACTTCCCTAAGAGACAAATGAAAAGTTGGATGGGCGTGGCCAAACTAAATAAAGGCCTATATCTCCCTCAACTTATGAGCTGCAGTTATCAAACTTTTGAAGGAAGTTTACTAAGAATCTCCTTAAATATTTTTTAGCACTACCGACATCAAAATTCCCCAAAGCTCATATCTACGGCGATTTTAAATAACAATTTGAATAATTCGAAACTCAGCTTGGCTTTTACAATAATTGCACCTTAGTTAGCCAACTTGTTACCAAGTAAAACTGGTTACGTTGCCGGGTTGTTAACGCCAGGAGGGGGTTTGCTTTCCAGCCTAGTTGTTGTCGTTTTTGCTACTTGTTGTTTATACAGCGTTGCTAATGTTGTCACTTCAATAAACAAAGTATTTTTTTTCGTGTTTGCAGCACAAAAAGAGCAGTCCAGCATTCAGCTGCCACCCCGAAATGCAATTGCATTTGCTGCGACAATGTCCTTAAGCCCGCTCTGCTCCCTTCCGGCGCTCTATTTTCGAGGGTGGTTAAGCAATTCAGTTCGGCTACGTGAATTTATGAAGCATAGCGAAAAGTGCAATGGTCGGTGCAGAAGCGGACAATGATTCCGGCTTTGGGCAATGGTGCAGTGGTTTCCTTGCAGTGCAGTGGTGTCCTCTACCCGCCCCTAACATGTTTACTCTATTGTCGCTAATTGTTTGATATATGGGTGTACTTGTTTATACTTATACTTATGTAGTTACTGTTTATGTTGCTGTTGTTATGGCAAATAATTCGTTGTAAGTCATTAAGAAGAGACTTGTCAGGAATAACCAGTCTAGGGAACCCTTCTGAGTTCAGCTGTAGCTCACTTACTTAATTGGGCATGTTGCAGGTGAGGCTATTGGTCTGGTATTGAATGTCTAAAATGTGTCTAGTTATTCGATACACAATTACTGAAAGAGAAAGGCTTAAAAGGGTGTTTTAAATTAGTTGGAATTGTTAGGATTTATGAGGTATAATAATTTGCATTAGAAGTTACTTATATTAAGAATACTTGATTGAATAATATAAAATGCATGATTTACAAATATTACCAGCGCATTGTTAACAGGAGAGAACGTTGCAGTCGGCTGTAACCGACAGCGAAATACTATGATACGATAAGTTGGGTGCAGCCAAGAATTACTGTCCAATTTTGCCATTCAGATTGAGGTAGATATAAGATAGTAAACCCTCTTCGAAGTTTTTCGAGATTTTGGTGGCGGGAGTGGGCGTTGTTGAAAAAATGTAAAGAGAATGTTCCTAATAATCATACTTCCAAGTTTGGTAACTGTAGCTCTTAAATTTTGGGAGATATAGGCATTTATCAATGGGGGCGGGAGTGGGCGTGGTCCAAAATTTGTTTTCCAGATTTTTTAAGGGTGTTACTAGCAATATACCTTTTAAATTTGGTGACTTAAGCTTTGCGTGAGTTATATGGTCTAATCGATTTACACCAAAAGGTGTATCGCTTTGGGTAGGCGGAGTCCAAAAATCGGCATATGGGCATAGGTCGAACCTTCAAAATGCCGTAACTTCATCAAAACTCAACGCATTTTCAAAAACAAGGGCGTTTTAATCATGGCTTGGCCTCTAGATCAATCGTACATATATAGTTGAAAACGTGATTTTGGGTCCTGACATAAGTCAAAATTATAGTCCGAAAATAGGCATATGGGCATAGGTGGAACCTTCAAAATGACCCAATATACTATATTTTCGGTATTATAGTATAAAAATCAACATATTAAAAATTTCTTATTGCACTTACACGGATAATAAAGTTTGTGATTGTGTCATCAATATTTTAGCAGCTTTAAAAATCTATAATTTCCATTATATTCTCTTTCGCTTTGTGCCCCGTCCTGCGATCAAATGTTGTCAATTTCGTTCCTTTCAATAATGTCTTAATATTCTTGGCTCAGTGGTCATCTTTTATGAGCCTCAAAAATGACCTGAGAGCTAAGGTAAGGTGAAAAGTTAAGCCAAACACTACTTTCCTCATAGTGGCATAGTCTATTCATAAACATCGTTACAAAGTTACCTCCCCAGCGATTAAGGCGACTCCAAAGTTTTCCTTACCTCACATAACTTGTTGGCTCATATCACGGCTCTGCCCCAACCCACCAGCCACCCAGCCAATCAAATTAACTACTTAGAAAGTAATCTGAAGGAACTTTGACTGCGACCTGAACAATGCCAATGCGTCGCCGGAGCTCATGAAAAATTCTATTAACGGCAACGTAGACCAATCCACCCCTCCCCCTCCCCCTTTCCCCTCCCCCCATCAAACAGCTCCGCGCCCTGCGGCTGTCATCCGCATGTTTGTATGCATTTTGGAGCCAATCAGGTTACGGCGTTGTTTACTTAAGCAGCTCCTTGCCCCTTTTTGCAGTGCCGGGCAAGTTTACATTTGACACACCTGCTTTCATTTGAAACTTGCCACGGGGCAATAATTGCAACGACGAGCCGCGCCATGCTGCCGACACCCGCAACAAAAGCAACAACAACAACAACAACAGCAACAATAATAAACAAATGAAAATGAGTGGCAACATTGCAGTCTGTGGCTCGGCATTGTGCAAAAGTTATGCCAAAGAAAGCCATCGGAAATGCTGCATGGATGTGGAGTTAGGCCTCCTCCTCCTCCTCCCCCTCATCCTACCCAGGTCTACGTCATGTCTGCGCTTGATTGAACGCCTGCAAGCAGTTTGTGCTGGATGGGTGCATGGTTAAATGACTGGCTGGGGGTAGCTGGAGAGGGGGGCGCCAAGCACAGGGGAGTGGCGGGGGAGCAGAGCGTGCGCCTTAAATAAACAATTCACATTTAATTACGTCTAAATTTGGTTTTGAGAACAAACAGCGACGACAGCCGCGAGTGCAGTCAGCCCAGGAGCGGGCAGAAAACAGCAACAGAACTGGAACAGAAGCACGAGCAGGAGCAGAGCACTGGGCACACAGGGAACGCATACGTCCATGGGCGTCGTCAATGAATGTCGAACAAATTGGCAACACACGCGATGCGATGGGATGCGATGAAGCAGAAGAGGGAGGAAGAGAGGCATTCAACGGCATCCAGGAACAATAAACGGACCTATATACGCTATATGCTGCACTCCTTGGGAATAGAATTATGGGTTACTTAAATTACTTTATGCTCTTTGGCTCTGTGTCCATAGTCCTTTCGCCTGTTTGCCACTTTGGAGGCGAGCCAGTGCTGATTGCATGCAATTCAATGAAAACTTTTGCCAAGACAAGCTTGCCCCGTCCCCCTCCCCGTGCCACTGTTCCTGCCCCTCGGCTGGTCCAGTAGGTAATGCACCCTCAAATCGATAGTAATGGCGGTTTGGGGACGACAGAAGAGTGTGTATAAATGTATGTATGTGTGTGTGTGTGAACAGAATTCCCAGTCTCAGTTGTGCCAAAGCACTAAATAATTGCCCATATGTGGCCCAGGAGCAAGGACTGTAACAAGAAAGAACCACCCTTTTCAACACCCCAGAGGGTTGCACTACCCCAATTGTTGTTGTTGTTTCGTCGATATTTCTTTTTTCAATTTATGCTCATTTATTCTATCAATTTAACGAAGCACACACACAAACATACACACAGTGTGTAAATCTATGGCTGACAGCATAAAAAGACATACACATGCATAGATATAGAGTGAGAGGGGGATATCGGAAGAGAGCGGAAGAGAGAGAGAGAGAGAGAACGACAGCAAATGGAAAAGCAGATTGCAACTCGTGCGTAAAGTCGGTCCCAGCTAGGAGTTGTTGGAGAGGGGTTGGTGGAGGGTCGAACGACCGCTTTTTGTGTTTTGAAAGCAAATATTTTCTGACAAGTGGAAGTCAGATGTCATATATGTGTGTGAGTGTGTGTGTGTGTGTGTGCGTGTGTAATACGCACACCCAAATGCCGCTCGTCTCAATTGCTACTTGACATGCACACACAGTCGCACACACACACAATCAGAGAGGGTCGCCTCACACCAATCAAAGTAGAGTTGTCAAAAAAAAAACACACACACAACACACAAAACACAAAACACAACAACAGCAACCAGAAAACAAAACCAAATTGTGAGTTGTGCAAATCGTGGGTCCCAAGCAAAATGTCAGTCAGTGCAGGAAATACTTGGCGAGGGGAAGGGAAAACTTTGGCATTAGAGCGAGAAGAAAACTGACAATTATTATTTGACAGCTGACAGGTTTATGGCGGTAGCGATTTCATGAATTCGCGCATCTTGATTTGCCAGGAGCAGCATTATGAAACTCTCATCACCATTAATGTGCCAACCGTCAACTTCATATTTAACTAGTTGTGATACATTTGATGATATTTGATATTTGCTGTTCCATCAACCTTTCCACATATACTAGCATATCATATTTCGCAGTGTTCTGCAATTTGTCATAACTTGTTGGCCATAAACTAATCAGGAGGCCTCATTAGCAACAAGACGCGACCCACTGAGGGAGACGTGCACCACAGCGTTCCTTATTATGAGATGCTTAATAATTTATGTATTTCCGATTTATGTCCGCGTATTTTTGCGTACGCCTTCCCCCTCCCTCTCCCCATACCCTCAACTCCTGCAAAGAGATGCTGCCACCAATCCCCACCCGCATCCTCGCTCATTTGTATGCGTGCAGCGTTGCGCAGCGCACTTATTGCGAGACGGGGACACTTGGGTATTAAAAAATGCCAAAGTACTGAGCTGGCGAACCAACCACCCACCTCCAATGGGGATGGCAACCCATCCTCAATGCAAAGGCCAGTCAACGAACCATTACTACTTTATTCTCAGACTCAGTCTCAGTCAGTCAAAAATTGTATTATGCAGAAGCTGTAGTGTGTTGTAGGTTTGTAGGTTGTTGGTTGTTGTTTGTTGGTTGCAGATTGGTTGGCTGCTTCCTGCGTATGTTTAGTGCCCCAACCACGCGATGGGAAGCGGCTTTTTATTAAGAAATCATCGTTGATTGCGTGGAAGGAAATAATGTTGATTTTACATTTTACAAGATGCCAACTGAGACATGCAGAGTGGGTGAAATGGAACTAACTTGGGGGTTGCTTCCCATTTGCTGTGGTAAGTTTATTATTGTAATGGACGGCACACTTTTTAGACTGGTACTTCAGGGAGTTCTTCTTTCAGTGCCAGTCTATTATGTTTATGTCTCTCTCTCTCTTTCTCTAAATTTGAAGGGTTTTAATGGACCAACTGTGGATAGAGTGAGCCAAGTACCTGTCTGGCATAGCATTGTAATTCAGTCTTTACTTATGCCATATGGCCTATAAAATATTCATGTGAATTATCATCAATATTTGCATAATTAATGAAGACTGCGAGACAATAGCCTGATCTTTAAATTTTAAATATTTCATAGCATTCAATTCTTTAATAAATGTATTGTACATTTGCTGAAAGGTGTTTGATTTTACTGAGGAGAAATTGATTAGCTATCAATAAATATGTTGAAAAGCGTTTGTAATTCTTAATTGGTTCAAACTACACAAGTGCTCGATTAATTTCGAAGAACAAAATGCTCAACAAACATTTCAGAGCAGTGAAAAAGTGCCCTCAAATTCTGGCTTTAAAGGCAGTCAGTTTTGATTATTCCGCTTGACTTTTGGAAACAATATTTCGTCATGGCTTCCTTTCGCTAACTTCTTGATGGCACTTAAGGCTTTGGCTCTTAAGCCGCCTCTTACCCTTTTGAACCCGAGCATTAGACATGCCAGCCAAAAATAGTTGCTTTTGTTGTTGTGTTTTTGTTGGTGCTGTCCCAGCCACGAGAGCAATAACTTGGCTCAAAACACCACAGACTTTCGACAGACTGTTTGCAAAGGGTTCAGTCAACTGCTCAGCTAGTTTTCGCATGAATGTGTATGTATATATATAAATATATATTGAAGTACATGCGATATCTACGTATGAGCGATGACTCGTTACAAAAATCTATAAATCTTGTCAAGTAACCTTCCACTAACCGTCCCTCTCCACATATCCATCCATCCATCAGCCTCCCCATTCCGACCCAAAAAGAAAGGGCCGCCAAAAGTAGCTCTGCTTCAAGCATTTGTCTAGCATGAATGCATACATAAATATGTATGTACATATGTACATATGTATATTTATAATACTTGGGTCACCATAACAAAATTAACAGCAAATGCTGAGGCAAATTTTCACACTAATCGCACGTGACAAAGTCCTCGTTGTCGTCTTGTGGCTGTGGCAGTGGCAGTGGCACCGATTCCGTCTAATGTTTTTGGGTGTCGTGCATAATCGTTAATGAATTATGGCTGCACATGTGAGCCAACTCGCAATATGCGTGTTCCACATGTTTGTTGGCTCGTGTTTTTCTTCTCTGGCCTACATTGTGTGAGGCGGGCTTTAATGAAATTTTCCTGGGGCCTTTTGTTTCAATGCATTTGACTCATTCCCAACCAACAGAGGAAAGCAGCCAACCCTTAGCGAATTTAGTAGTTGTCTGCATTAAGTTGGTCGCTTTGTTATTGTGTATTTTCACCCTCGACTATTCACATCCATTAGTCATGGGTTTATCAAGGTGCTTCCATCTCAGTTCGCAGTATGCGTGTTTGCCTCAAGCTGACCACACCCCTCCATCCACAGAAACTCATACATTAATTGCTTTTCATAATAACATTTAATTTCATCGATAAATTCTCAAATGACATGTGTTCCCAAATGTGCAAATTTTTAATATCGAGTACCCAAAAAGTCTAAAAATTTTAATCATCTTGCAAGAAATATGCTATAAACTATATGTGAAGAATATATTTAAGATTAGACATTTTAAATATTGTCATTATTAAACAAATAAATTTAAATAGCTACTTATACAATATCTATACAAAACCGTAATTTATCCCCCATTGTTATTCAAACACCGGCAAATAAATGCTCACTGCGCACATCGAACCATTTTAAACTTTAAACTGTTCTGAGCTCTGAACTTAAAAAAAAAACTCCCATTTTTTGTCGAAATGTGTGTGTGAGAGTCAAAACTATTTTCGAAATGTTTTAAGCGATTCTAGCAAAGTATTTAATCCTTTGAATGTTTTATTGCTTAGATAGTGTTTACTCAGCTGCACTGGGTTCTGGTTCTGGTTCTGGAATATCATTGCCAACAACACCAGCTGGGGCTGAAGAGGGGGTGATGCCATATAAATGTTTATTTGAAATGCATGCGGGTTCTCGTAAAACCCGCGCATAGTTTTGCATGAAAATATTTGTTAAAAAAAGCCAAAACAAGCAGCGAGCTGAAATCTCTAAATAATAAATTTGTAAAGGGGGAAACAAATTTCAGCGTTGAGTTTAAAAACTTGTTCATTGTCATGTTGTTTGGGTTTGGTGGGGCTTTAATTATTTTATTGCTGGATTTTTACACATACATACATACGTTCTGCACAGGGAACACACACTACGACATACCAGAATAACCAATGTAAATTCCTATTCCTCGTTTGATCCTTTAAGTGCAAACTGTGCGTTTGTGTTCTAAAGTTTTAATTGTTTTTGATACTTTCTTGATAAATATTTGATAAAATGAAAAATTTGTTTCATATTATTTTTTTTTATTATTTAAATTATTTATTTAATTAAAGTTAGCATTCTGCATTTAGGCTACATTAAATATATATAAAAAATACATATTTATATACTTTTATGCATTATTAAATTGGGAAGATGTATTTAGTTCAGTAGTTAGTATTTACACACATACTCGGAGTGTCTAAAGGAGCTTTTCTTTCTTTATAATTATTATACTCGTAATTATTTATAATTATTATTAAATTATTATTTTCTGGCAATACTTTAAATAAATATAAGCTAAATAATAAATTATCACAGCTACCCTACAATACCGAATAAGAATCCACCATCAAATTATCAACGATTTCTTAATGCTATCGATCTATTTTTAAAATGTATCTCAATTTTAATTCCCTGTAATTTTGTATTTATTTATGGGACCAACTGTTTTGTAGATATGTATGTAATTAGATGAGTCTGTCCCAAATATACTCGTACTTGGCTATGGAATTATTTTGTGAATATTGTAAGTTATTCAATGCATACATTTGCCATCGGTGAGTGCATAAAAATAAACGATTTGATTGTTTTGTAGCCCTTAAATAATTTTAACTACATCATTTTTATGAGTGCACAGATTGCTGCCTCTGTTGATTTATTTAAATGGCTGCTACGTGTCAAAATATGAAAATTAAAATTTCAACGCTCAAAATAATAAAAAAGTAAATAAATAAATGAATGCCCGGTATTAATTCATTGCATTTATTCAATGGGGCATTTCCAATGGCTGCTAGCTTAATACGGGTCGATTTCTTGCTATGCTTTTTAATCCTTTGATGCATTTACAAGTGATGGCATTAATTAAAGTAATCGAGATTTTATTGGACGAACAGCGCTTTTTGTAGCGATTATTGATGTACATTGAGTTGTCCCAGCTTCGCGGCAGATAAAATAACTTTGTTGTCGAAAAAACTTTGTTGTTAAAAAAGCTGTCCTGACCACATATTTAATCTAAACCCCTACTCAACACGCGAATCATCCCAATTTGGACCTGAAGAAGACAAAACTTGCGGCTAATTAAATTCCAGAAAGCGGGCAGCTTTTTGAAGTTAAAGTCAGCAACAGGAAGAAGAACAGGACTCCTTGTGATGACAATGTTTGCCTACCAGGCATATCTGCTTCTAATTGTATCTCTCCTAAATATTTATATAAATATTTGAAAAATGCCTTTTTAATTGTACAAAAGTCGAAAAGTTTTGGTTTAAGCCTTTCTGGCATAATTGCGATAAGCAAAACAAGCTGAAAGCATTGACGCGAGTTGTTGTTGCTGCATCATCGAGTGGCTGCCACTGTTGCGACTTCCTGTTTGTGACAGACAGACAGACAGAGAGATGGATAGACAGGAGGGCAGACAGAAAGGCCAACTGGCTGCTGTGGTGGCTGGAGGCCTTTGGATGGTGGCTGTGTCTGTTGCTGTTGCTGTTGCATATTCAGGAGCTCCGTCAAGCAAAAATATTACATAATTATACAAAGTAAGTCCAAACACAACAAGCAGCGACTCCGACAAGGACCGTAGCCAAGTGACTAGCGTTTTTGGTGTTTGATGACCCTGTTTATGAATACGTTAGCATTAATTAACTTTGATTTAATTAAACGTGCAGGGGCCACAGTCCCGGACCCGGTCACTTTTAAGGCGCCACTTGCCGCCCCCAAATCGAGTCGACTCTCGTTGCTCCTGTGACGGCTCCTTGTTAATCTCTTAACCAGTCGCAGGAGCATTGCGCCTTTTGCGGTTTGGCGCCACAGATGGCAGCCAGGGCAGCCAACTGGAAGAATACCAACAGAACACTGAGCTAACACTGAGGAACCTGCACCAAGGCTGATTCATTTTTTTTTTCTTCTTTTGCTTTCTTATTTTTAGCGTTCTTTCTTGGCACTTTTCAAGTGGAAAATCCTTTTGCCTATTTACGTGGCCTTAACAAGTCAACACCGATGGCGCTGTACATTTTCACCGTCGCACCCCGTTGCCTTTTGACTAAGCTTTAATTTACTTTTCTCGAGGTTTTCGATATGCCGAGCATTTTACTTATGTGTAAGCAAAACTTAAATAATACTATTCGTGTACCTATAAAATTAATTAATATTTAAGATTTGAGATTTGTAGCTATATATAATAAGTAAACAATTAATAAATTAACAACTAAGCTTTTATCAACTCTCAGTGGGTAATATAATATTGACACTAATTATAAACGTACTTTACGCCTTTTAAGTACTACATATTCTCTTAAATACTGTCTACTGTCTTTCCTCTACTTTTTCTTTGTCAACCAATTTTAGCAATATAATTTTATTTGTTCAATCCGTATTCATATTCACTCATTCATATAGGAAACATAGGAAAATAGGAACATCCGGTTGAATCAGGAGGCTTATATATTGAAAAATACCAATCGTAAAATTTATTATAAATATTGATATTGGAAGAAAAATAAACATTAACAATTTATTATTTAACTTTTTAATGCAATCACTTTTGTCGACTTTTATTCTAAGAATGTAGATAATTTATTTTATTTATTTACTTCTATATAAACAAGAGAATTGAATAAAAAAAATAAAATAAAAATAAATATAACTGAAAATATAATTAGAATTTATATAAATACATAGAATAATTAGAATTTGTTTAAAACTAATTAATGTAAAATGAATTGTTGCCAATATAAATAACATAATTAAATGGAATAATTGGAATGTGATGCTGGTAAACAATATATTCAAGTTAAATCATTGGAAACTCTGGAAACCTCACTTCCCGAAGGCTTTCACTTTTATTTGCCTGAGTTTTCCTGTTTGTTTTTTTTTTTTTTTTTTACTGCGTATCCGATTTTCTACTTTAGATCTCATTTCATATGTGCTGTGATTGGGAGGCGCTTTTTTTTGCTCTCGGAGAGGTCTTTGTGGTAGTCTCGTACCTCTCTAGTGCTTTTGTTTATATTTTGCTGTCTGCTTTCATAAATTAATTAATTGGCCTGCGGCTGGTCAACAACGGCAACAGGCAAATAAATAAGCAAAAATATTTGCTTTAATTTATGTGGCAAGTGGCACAAAGCACTGAATGCCCGCTCCAATTGCTAACTGTGACTGAAGCTGAAGCTGAGACTGAGGCTACGAGCTGGAATCGAAACTGGGACCCTTTGGCCTAGTTGCTCTCTCCCAGCCTCCCAAACCAACCTGCTCGAAGGGAGCCAGCCAGTGGAGTAGTCCGTCTGCGCCTGATGCCATTTACAAATTGCATTAGATTAAAGCGCGATAAAACACGGGACGACGCGTTCACTTGGCATGATTTCGACTTATTTACACTTACAAAAAGGCCAAACCAAATAGGGAGAAACCCGCGGTGGTAGGAAACTGATGTGAGGAGGTGGAAGGGGAGGTGGTCTTGAAGCTGTTGAAAAATACGGCCTGGTAATATTTCCACGCCTTGCACATTTTATACAAAACTCGAGCACTGTCGACGCTCTCCGAATGGGGCATGTAGAACATGGTTAATTAGCAATTAATGAAGCGATAATGAAGCCAAGATAAACGACAACGTCGACTACGAATGACGCTCATAATGATGCTGTTGATGATGATGATTACGATGACAACGAGGCTGTTGATGTGGCGCGCACCAAGGGACCCAAGGGGGGCATCAGGGGTAAGGAGCCGCAGTGTGAAGCTGTCGAAGACTTTGGTAGTCCGAGGTCGAATCCGAGGCCAATCTTGTGGTTGCCTTTGCTGCCGCTGCTGTTGCTGCTGCTGCTATGTGTGTGTGTGTGTGGCTCCAACGGCCTTGACGAGGATTCCGCTTGGAGGATGCGGATAAAGCGGTAGCTGCCTGTCGGTTTTAGTTTAGGTTTCTTTTATTTTTTGTATTCTAGGCTGCTGGGCATAAGCTGCTTCATTGGTTGTTGTTGTTGTTGTTTTTGCTCTTATTTTTTGCTTTTTAGCGTACCTTTAAATAAAATGTGTTTTTTTTAAGGGTCTCACTCTCTAGGTGTGTGTATGGTTGGGCGAGAAATTGTATAATTTCCTTGGAAAAAAAAATAAACACATTTTGCAGGTTAATTAGTTTGTCGGCGCTGGGCAAAAAAGTTTCCTGCCACTTGCAGTGGCAAAAGCAATCCCAATTAAATTTCTACGAAGGCTAGAATCTGAAACTGAAACTGAAACTCAAACTGGACAGCCGAATGGCCATGACCAGCAATTTGTTGTTTTCGTGGAGGAGCCCTTTCCTAAATAGATATCAAATAATATCAAATAGATATCTTCTAGGAATTGTTTGTTCTCTAAATGCCAATACTAAAAGTTAATTGAATCGACTGTTTTGTAGCTGAAATTCGTGTTTTATTTATAGTTATACCTAAATTTAGTTTTCCTCGAATTGTTTAACATATAAAAGAAAGCATTCCGTAACTCATAATATACATTGTTATATTTAATTTAATTGTTGTTAATTTAAGAAGAAGCCCGAATTTCTCTCAGTTTCATAGATATCTTGATAAATTGTTTCTATTGCAAGCAGAATAACTGTTGGAGGTGGCCAGTGTGGCATTATTTATACCATAATTCCCATACAAGAAACACTATATGAGTTTTAACAAACAGTTAAGTGTAAAGTGATGACCTTTAATTAGATGCCTATTTAATGTGAAAGATCCAAAGGTTGAAGATGAAAAGTAGTGTAACGAAAATCAGTTTTCGAATCAAAATGAACAAAATATATATATGTCTACAGGGTTATTATTTATTTATTTATTTATTTATTTAATTGTCAACTAAAGTCAGTCGACATCAAGAATACAAAAATTAAACATTAAAATTAAATTAAATTTATGATAAAATTAAAAATTTAAAGAAATTAAAAAATAATGAAATATTTATAAGAATATATAAGAATGTTTATTTTTTATTTTTCAATTTATTTTAGATCTCTAAGATTTCTTCTTATATCTTCCCTTTATATATATTTTACCCATTAAGTCCATAAAAGCTAACTGTAATCAGTTTTCTCTGTGTTGAACATCATTCATCGCATTATTTGCGCATTCTTTCATTTATATCTGTTGCCAGAATAATCTATGTGCCCCATTCTCTGCAGACAAGTCCAACGAATCTGCTGGCATCTTTTCCTTCCTTATGACAGCAATATGGCAACAGCAACTGCAACTGCAACTGCAACAGCAAGAGGAACAGCAATTGCAATCCTGAAATGCGATCTAATTTTCATGTTATTTGATAGAAAACTCTTGTAGACATCCGTCGTTGCGCTGTTTGGCTGTGTGCAGCGATGCCAAGAATTTATCACACAGCCGCAACTTTTAGTTGCATCACTCGCATCACAAAGGAAAAGAGGTGGAGAGGGGGATGTTTGGTTAACATGAACTGCGGGATGCTGTGTTAAGCCACAGCCACCTCCACCACCGACTGACTCTCTGAATATTATCAAAAGTGGTGTATCTGAAGCTGAAGCTGAAGCTTCCTGAATCTCATATCGGGCATGGCGAACATGTACAAAAGTTGTTGTTAGCCGTGGATGCTTCACTGGCGATCGTAACAACAGCAACTGTTGCTGCTGCTGCTGCTGCTGTTGTTGCTGCTGTTGTTGCTGGCGCTGTGCGAGATTAAACAATGATTGCATTTTCATTTGCATTTTAAGTCACGGTGCAAGCAAAACCAAAGCATAAGAAGTCGAGGGTCGGGATCTCACTTGCCAAGTGATGCTGCTCCGCCTGATGTTTTTCGTGTTGTTGCTGCAATTGTTTGTGCTACTAGCGATGAGCGATTCCCAACAATATTTCATGGCACAGACGAGAGTCGTGTCACGCTCCCATCCCCAGCTGCAATTGCAGCTGCCTTTCTGCTGCTTGGCTTCTTGGGGGACGAGAGAAACAGGTTTGCCAAAACTAAACACATGCCGCCAGCGTCGTCCGGCTAAGATTGAAATGCAAATCAGTTAATGGTGTTCCTGATGCTGTTGCTGTTGCTCTTGCACTGTGGCAAGGGCCAACACCATTCATTGCGGCTGATGTACGTGTTTGCATTCCTCCCTCCCTCCCTGCCTATCAGTTCCTGCTGCTGTTGTTGTTATATACTTCAGCATATATAATTGGCTTGGGCCAGGCCAACTGGAATTGCTTCCTGGCCCCATTCTGTATAACCCATAACTCAAATGGCCAAAATGCTTGGCTTTAATGTGCTCTTCACACTCATAAAAATGAAAATTTGTGCGACAGACACAAAACCACCGCTTGGACCCACGCTAAGCTTTTGATATGTAACAGCTGCTGCCGGGATTCACTAGTCCTTGGCGTGTCTCTGTGTGTGTATGTGTGTGTGTGTCCAGCACACTCATCTCGATTACGAGGTGTAAATTTACGGAAGCACATAAAGCCATTTGGCGCGAATGTCGCCATCTAATCCTCAAGCCCATGGCCAGCTCAAAAGCCAATTCATATATTTACCGTTTTGCCAGTCGACCTTAAGGGGCGCATTATGCACTAAGCTTTGCGGACATTCGATGCGAGGGACAATCATCATCATCATCATCAACATCATCATTAGCAGCATTATTCTCATCATCACGATGTTAGGGACGTTAAAGCCTTATTCATTTTTTATGAAATGCGGATGCTCATTTGTGTGGCTCATTTGAGGGGCAGCTCAACGTGTTGCTGGCTTCCATTTGGGGTTTCGCCTTTGATAAGTGACTGACTTTAGCAGCAACAGATCTAGTTTCACTTGATTAAGCGAGTCAGTTTTGAGTCAGTTGTTCCAGGTCAACAGTGCGCTAGGGGAAACTGACAAAATAGCCAGAATACTTTCTAGACTCTCACAAAACACCACACAAAACTAAAAATCACTTTAAACAGACGTTTTCAATTCCATAATTGATAATTCACTTTCATCGACTTGCTGGCAGATGTTGAGGATGTATCTTCTATACGGGACTCGCCTCCTTCTGCCTGATACATACTTTTGTAAGACTTCACTCCTTTCCCCATTTTTAATAAGCTGATGGGTGTTTATCTACTATCTGCTGTGTTATATTTTGCAGGCACTCTCTACGATTCTTTCTCACTTATTTATTGAATTCACGTCCCAAAACTTATGCAATTCCCATTGCAAACTGCAAAGCTTAAATTTGGCAACACTTTGATTCCACTCCACATGGCTGGCAAGGCATTGCCACCAAAGTTGCATCAGAAACAACAACAACAACAGCGATGAGTAGTCCACATTCAACAATCTATAAAGTACAATCACTTTCAGCTCCAAAAATAACAAATAAAAAATAAAGGAAAAATGAAGAAATACAGTCAGCCCTTTAAATAATGCTCAGATTGAAAAGGAGAGCAGAAAACTTTATGCCTAGATCCGGGCTCTTTTAGTTCTGCTCGCAGACGTGCCTCGAGCAATGGATTTGCTTGTGTATATTTCACACAAAGATCGTAATTATGGGTTCGAGAAATCGTTGCGGCATCTTCGAATGATCGACATCGCCAGTCGCGGAATATATATGAGACCAAACCTGATGAAAGGCCAGTTAAGAGACCAGGCTGCATATGAGGGTGCTTCATGTGGTCGTGCATGGTTGTCGTTATTGTTGTTGTTGCTGGTGATGGCCACGCCCCCTAAAGTGGCATGCAGCCATGGTTATGTAAACAGAGAGCAAGGAGTTGTGGAGCCACCTGCGGTGGAGTGGGAGACGAGCTGTTAAAGGCCACAAAGTCACCGGGGCTTTGACGATGTTGTTGGTGATGAAGACAACATCAACCACGAAGACTTTGGAGTAGGAGACGCTTTGTGATGTGTGGTGGCCAGAGGTCAAAGGTCATGCCAGCCACCCGCAAAACACAGTGTGCATTAAGTGTTAAGGTTCCAAAAGTTGACTTGACTTCAGACTGAACCCAGTTGAGTTGCGTGGCTCTCAAGAGATCGGCCAGATGGTCTCTGTTGTTGGAAACCAATCAAAAGATTTGCAAACCTTACTAAACACAAACCAATCAGTATTTTAAAATATACAAATATTCTCGAATATGGGAGAAAATTTTAAAATTTGTATTTGTGTGAATATTGATATATATCCAAGTGCTGAGACACTTGCGTGGACTTTTGTAAAAAGTGGAAAAAAAAGTTGTTAGCTCAAGTAAATATCGAGGAATTGGTAGCTTCTATCGAGGTCAAGTAAACTTCCCTGGCAGCATGGAGGGGCGTTGCTGAGGCATTTAACTATTTATATAATTATACAAGCATTGTTATGCTACATCAAACTCAGACCCAGGGCTATGGAGAATCAAATCCCCAATGCCATTAGCAACGCAACAGAGCTGTCAACTACAGTGCTGCACATGAAACTAGGGCCACCCTTGCCTTCAAGAAAAAGGAACAACCCAATGAGCAATTAAAATGAGTAATAGAAAGAAAGTCCCCAGTGAAATTCAAAATGAAAATTCATTGTAGGGCACAATTACGCACTGCAATTTGTGCTGTGAGTTCCGTTGGGCTAATGAATTTAAATGAGTGACCACCTTTCCATAGCTTTTCCTAGATTGAGTGGCATAAAATTATTTACAACAAAACTTACAGAAAAAAAAATGAGAGCAAAGGAACAAGAATTTTTTATTGAGTCTCTTTTTAATAGAGTTGTGAAAATTATAAAATAATAGTTATTATACAAGCTTTCTTTTCCCGAAACAACTGTTTAATATTAGCTACTATAAATATTAATAAATATGTGTGCACCCAAAAGATTCAGTTTAATCAACAGCTTATTACACCCATTTAATCTATTCTTATATGTACAGGATATTAGAACAAAAACGATTTTATAAATGAGCTGCCGCCGCAAGCAGGAAGCAAATCGTTCAAGAGGAATCCATGCCGTAAAGGCAAAAGGATACCAGCTAACACACACACACACACCAACACCCACACCCACACCCACAGCCACACACAGTAACTCACACAAATCTCGATGGTAAAAGCCAAAGTGCAATGTCCGTGCTGACTTGGCAGCAAGAAGGGCTGGCACTTCCTCCAGTTTGCCAGTTTTCCAGTTTTTGTTGATATTAAGTGGCAGGCAACATTGCTACCCCCAAAATGCCCCAAATGCCCCCAATACAGCAGCAATCAATCATGTGGTTTAAATTGGGGTATTTGTTTAAGGCGGTAAATTTTCAAAATATCCGTCCGTCTCTGATAAGGATGTGTGTCAAGTCTTAGTCTCCTGTCACTTGACCAGGACCTTTTTCTAGGAGGTTACGTGTTGAGGCGTTGTGGCAAAAGTTTAAACACCTTATTTCGTGATTGCTTATCGAAATTTCTGCACATATTTATTTTGGGGCCTATTACACTATTGCACAAATGGGGAGTGTAGATTAAAAGTGTGGTTTAAGCAACTTATTCTAAAATAAATCGATATATATCGATAATATCATTCAATAACAAAACTAGAATTTGACTATAATGCAAACTAATTCGCTCTTAGACCACCTTAATCAGGTAACCCTTTAATTGTAGGGTATTCAAAAGTTACTCATATCAGTCATAAGAGGCTTGTCAAATTACAATCACCAATCCTCAAAAAGGGCATCGGTCACTCGAAAAGAGTGTAGGCAAAGTTCCGTTTTATGGCCTATGTTTGGACGGAATTGGATTGGCTAATATCCAGGATACCAGGTTATGGCTGCCCCGTATTAATCATGCACCTGTCAGCTAGCGTAAATGTTGTCAAAAGTTTGTATAAAATATGACAAAGCTGCTGCGATTGTTGTGACATTCTTGTAATGAACTTTTCAGATAAAGTTTCACAACATTTTTGAGCGATGTGGCACGTGGCATGTGAGGCGAGGTGCGATTTAAACAATATCATAATGACGACTTTCTCACTCGGACATTATCGGTCACAGATAAAGGTTGACTGTACTTTGACAAGCGCAACAAAGTGCTGTTGATTGATATGTGAAGTTAGCAGCTTGACAGCTTGCCACAAAATTGCATTTCAATATGCCCCAACCATGCACTTGTGTGCAACTCACACCTGGGGGAAGGGGACAATGCAAACACATTATAAAGTGATTTCTAACTCAATATTGGTCAGACCAAATGTGACTGTGTTTGTTGTGTGTCTGTGTGTGTGTCTGCGTGTGTGTGTGTGTGTGTGTAATTTCCCGCAGTGTGTGTGTGGGAATATTTTGAAAATGACCACAAAATGCTGCACAATACGGAGTAGACTGCTGGAACCAGCCAAATATACTATGAGGTGGTTTACGCCATTTAAGCCACAAGTGTGTTGCTAGAATCTACACTAAATGTTTTGTTATTGACCAAATATACAAAATACATAATATGTATATATGTAAATGCAATATTTACTTAAATGTTTGTATGTATAAGAAATTGTTGGGTCATTTGCCTAATGTGGGCAATGTTCTGTTAAATTGCAAATTTGCATAAAATATTTGTTGTTTATTTATTGGCAGTTTTAGATAAGATTTGCACACCCACACACACACTCCCACACACACCTGAGAACTTGTGTGTCCAGGTTGCAACTTAATATTTGATGTAATTTGTGCCGCAGTTTAATGGTTTTGTTATTCAGATACCTATTGATATATGTTCACACAACATTTCTGTGGTCAATTTAAGGCTGAGGAGCTGAACAGGACAAATACTGATAATGAACTTATTATCAAATATGCCAAATAAGTGTTCGAGAGATCAAAGCTCACGAAAGATAAATGACCTAAGATTGCAGTTCAATAATGTATGGAAAATAGTTAAAGTTAATAAACTACGGCAGGCCGTTGTTGTGGATCAGAGTCAACTAGCCGACATCTAAATTATAGACCAGTCTAAGATATATTATTAAATTTTCTTTGTTTCATGTATTGCTTTTGAATTGAATAAATATATATGGATGAACCCATTATAGGCGTCTTTAGTTTGAAGCTAGTTCAACTGGGATCACACAATATAGGGTCGTAAAGTGATAGTAGGTAATGAAGGAGTGGAAAAGTAAGCAAGAATAGGAGCAAAAGTTCTGAGACAGTCTTTAAATTGTAGGCGATATGTGGCTTTATCGATGTGCGAATATCGACTTTATCGATTTCCTAGCTTAGTATTTCTGGAGACTTAGTTTGATTCGGTCACCGACCACTAAATGTTTCAAATTTCCAGGGTCTATCTTTAGGGCTATAAGAAGTCACCCAACTAAACTAGATATATTTAGTAGTAGACTCCGGTGAATTTGAGACAGTGAGAAGCAGTGCACAGAACACATCACCACAGAACGTGGCATAATTACTAAAAGACAATACAAGAATTTAAAGATTCACAAGTCTAACTTTCCATGCAATTACAAAACAATTTAAAGGCGTAGTAAAAGTAGTTAGCTTAATGAACATCATTTGGCCAGACATATTATCGTTGGCATTCCATTCTCAAACTCAGATGAAACACACCTTGACGTGATTTCATCACATTAAACAGCTGAGAAGTTGGCAAGCTGCGAAACCAGAAAACATACAAAGTTATTTAAATGGAGAAACTAATTTCGCAGCACTTGCGCTAATCTCAATTTCAACTTTTATTTTATTTAAATTTGATGCTTTGTTTCGCAATGATAAAAACAAAGCTAAAACGGCACTTGCCACTCGACTGTTCCCCAACGCTCCCGGCTCCCAGGCGGAACTTTATGTGTTGCCGCGAAATCTCAAAACAATCAAATTTCGCGAGTGCAACAAAAAACAAAAAAAAAAGGGCCAACTCAAATAATATGCCACGGCTGTTGATGCTACGGGCTTTCGTGGGCGTTGATGTTTTCTCAACAAAAATACATAACAACAACAACAACAACAACATCAAGGACGGGCAACAAGCAGTGGCAACGGGAGGAACTGGAAGCCAACTTCAACTTTAGTGCGAAAACTTTTGCCACTTAACTTTTCTGAATGCAAGGCGGCCAAAAGGGACAGGGCGGGGAGGGAGCGCAACGCAAGGTGCCCCAATCTGAATCCCAATGTAGAATCCCAGGGCCAGTTTCAGCCCCCCAGACTGCCAAAGCAATTAAAATTATTGCTGGCGAAAAAGTAATATTTTTCAAGTGCTAAATAAACACACTATAAAAGCCGCGAACGCGAGCCGACAACTCAAGTCAATATACGTTTGCTGGCCGCAAGATGGCGTTGCTGCCACACACACACACACACGCACACAGAATAACACAACCCATACACAAACATTGAGAAGACGCGCACAAAAGTTGATTCAATGATGTTCTCAAGAGTTATTTACATATGCAGCGCGCACAGCGAATTTCCCAGCAAGCGCCAAGGAAAACTCTCCCAGCAAATATTTGGCCTCCGCCTTTTTATCTATGCCAAATCGCTGGATGGACGGACTTCTTCCGCTCCGCATCGGGAAGCAAAAGGAAAAGGAAACTTTCAGCGGGTGGCGTTCCTTGAAAGTTGGTGGCGCCTGATGGACCGCTTGATTGCCTGCCTCGGCTCTGATATGAAGGGAAGACCAACCAACAACAAGTAGCAATAAGATGGAATTGCTGGGTAAGAAGGCAATTATGATAATGTTCAAGTTTGTTGGGTTTCTAACTCAAAGAGCAGCCTAGAATATGTTTATTAGAGAGGCGTACGTCAATAAATAAAGAAAGTGTTCGCGTATTTGGGTTTCACTTCGAAATGTTTGTTATTTTCCTATGGTTGCAACATATACATTTCTTCAATGCCATTCCATTTCCATTTTATTTTTATATATAAATTTAAACTGCAAACATGAAATTACACAAGTAAGAATGTTGTAGTCGAGAAACATGGGCTAATAGTTACAATGAGCTTAGATGTTGAATAAATTTATTGCTTAAACACAGGTTTTACAAGGGGATTTATGCAAGTGATATCAATTTTCTATTCTAAACTAAGGCATATTTTAATTCATGTTCATTTAAATAAATACTTTATGAGGTCTGACATGATTTCTCCTGGCTATTGCATAATTTGGCACAACTTCAGTATACACTTTTGCCATTTATAATGGTCCTATGGTATTACAGACATTACAAACACTTTTATTATTTATAATTATTGCCGCCATTCGATTTTTATTCGCATTTGCTTTTACAGATTAATTCTGTCTTTTTCATTCTCTTTAAAATCCTCTTTCCTATTCTCAACCAAAAAGGCAGTTCAATATACATTAGGATTTATCACTTTCATTTCTCAAGTCAATAACTAAATAGTTTTTATTTTTATTGCTTTCTCTGCAATTTGGTAAGCTGTTCTTATACCAAAGTCAATTGGAGAACCCTTCAGATGACATGCATATATATAAATATATATACGAAAGTAGGCTTATGATATTTGTTGTTTTTATAGTACACCGTTGGCGCTGCGAAAAGTTCTCAGCAGTTTCTAATAACGCTCCATTACTTAATGTTAAAACTGACGCCCAAAAGCAATGGCAATAAAAAAACAAAGTTGCAACATTTGCTGAAAAGCTCAGAACACACTTTCACCTAAAAGTTGACAGAGTCTTGTGGAGAAGATAGCAGCCAACTTAACCTACGAAAAGAAAGCAGCAAATTGTGACAAAGTACAGAAGAAAGTGTCTGGGGCAGGGGTGCAAAGAGTTTTGGGGCAAGATGTGTAAATGTCTACTCGAGTGTAGAATTTGATTGCACTTAGAAATGTCTTTATGCGAGTGTTGGGCCAAAGTCATCGATGATGCTTTGCCGATTGTCTTTTATGGCTTGGAAAATAAACTTTTGCCTCTTTTGGCCATTCGCTTCGGTGCACCGTCAACTTGTCGACTTGCTGCACTAAGAAACAGCTCGTAGTTAAAGAGAGTCAGGCGTAAATTCACTTAAATTATACATATACCAAGTCTTCACTCAGTTGTAGCATTTGAAACAATTTGCTGAGTCACACACACACACACACACACACACAAACAGACACACAAACAGACACACATATTAACACACATTGCTGTGACCCACATTTATACGCTCGAATTGATTTTCTATGCTGGCAATCAGGACCAAAGCAGGACCAACACACGCTGCGTATACGCAATGTCCTGCCAACCCCAAAAGCCACTAAGCTGCTGCCAACCAGCTATTTTTTTTTCTGTTTTATATTTTTATTTGTTGTAAATCTGTAACGAAGGCACGCACTATTTTCGGGCTACTGCCACAAGTCCTTATGCCGACTCTGCAACAATCGACAGCATCCAAAATAGGCCACCTTCTTGTTTTTTATAATTTAATGCCTCTTTGAGTTAAGGCTGCGTATCCTTTCGCCATAAGCTACTGTGTGTAGGGTTTTCGACACATAAACTATGCCATTTAATTGGTTCGGCAACCTTGTCAAGCACTTGGGAACTCACGCTTTTGCTGGCACGTCTTTTGAATGCATGAGAAATTTGTTTCTGCATATTTAATGCAATTACCAAAAGGTTCTCCTATTGGGGATGGCCAAAAAAAGGTGAAATTCCCCCGATAACTAAAATTGATTTAACAGACAGCTTCGTAACAGAGCCAGCAAATAGGTTCTAGACTTTCTGATATTGATAGCCCTTAGCAAGGTTTTGTTATGGATAATAACAAAAATAAAAGGTTTGCTTTAACATAAGATCACTGAGACAAAGTTCCCCGAGAGATTGCTTGGAGATTGGTCAAAATTGTGTACTGCAAATTCTTGTTATTTTACTCAATAGGTCTCAAACTAATTGTTAAAGATCTCAGCCAGATGGAAATTGCATAAATGAAATAAATAAATAAGTAATCGGTACGTTCCTTACAATGTGTATTTGAAAATCTAATCCAGTTTGCAAGGCTATAAGGATAACCAGCTGGTTATAAGCCAAAAATTAAAGACAGACTTTAATGATGCTGGTTATGTCGTGTTGCAGACTAAATATTTATGGCACGAAAGTCTCAGCTGTTAACGTTGATCTAGACTCAAAGGGATATCACTACAGACATTATTATCGGTCTACACATTAAAATACCTTCAAATTGCTTTAAGCCGGTATCTATGGATGCAATTTAATCTCTCACTCTCCAGAGTGAAGCCCATAACTATCCACATGCTAACTAGCTGCATCATCCCAGTAATTTTTTGTAGTCTTTTTGTTTTCTGGTTGCTCCTCTTGCATACATTACGTACTTTCAAAGGCCAATTTCGTTAGCCAAAACGCAAGTTATTTGCTCATTAAAAGGCTCAGGGAGAACAATTTCAGCAGTGCTTCGAATCGATTGTTAGGCACAGGCCAACTACAGATGCAACTTCATGCTGCAAGTTCATGTCCCTTTTGCGTGTCCTCAACTTCAGTTTGGGCCTCATCTTTGGCTGACTGGCAATTTGGCCGGCGGCGAAGAATTGTTTGCTCCACTTGAAGCTGAGACTCGGGCAATATTTCACTTGAGTCGCAGTCGCAGATCGATCTGCATCCACTCGGTTAACCGTTTGTTTGGCTGCTCACCTGGGCTTATCACGCGAATCTGTCAGATAAAGTTTGCATATGTTGCACATACATACATATCTGGGACAAGAAGGCGGTCAGTTTTGTGTATTCCCTCCCTCCCAGCCACCCCTCGCTGGCAACTCACGTTCCGTTTCTGTTTGGGGCAACGTGGCTTGCAATTAAATGCTGCTGTTCTGGGCCTGATTCTGTTGTGTCCGCTTTTGTTGCATGTTGCTGTTGCTGTTTCTGTTGCTGTTGTACATGCTGCAATACAACCTGCTACTGAGGCTGGCAAACTTTCGTTGCAAGCAGTCTCCATGCAACAATCGTGATCTTATCATTTTTCCTGCTCGGTTCATGTTCGATTTTAAGAATTTGTTTTACTTACTACTTACTACTTACTACTTAGTATCCGACTCTTGAGATTTACTCGTACTTTTTTCATGACATCTCCCGACCTTATTTGCAAACAGACCGCGTCCAGTCTCCCTGTGATCTGTGCTGGCCATGCTTTATTTTCGATTTAAATAATTTATAAGAAAAACTCGCTGTGCATTGTCCCGATCGTGATAAGCTTTGACTCTTCGATGAGACCGTTTTCTCAGTTTTTCCCCCAACATCCCTCTCTCTCTCTCTCTCTCTCTCTCTCTGTCTTTTGCATTGTCTCTGTGGCAATCGAATAAAAACAAAAAATATATTTAATTTATTGAGGCTTACTGTAGATTTATGTTGCACTCTTTGCGCTTATTGGCCATTAGTGTCAGCAAATATTAAGAAATTGTCGTAGCAAATGTTGTCAGTTGGGCATTGGACACGATTGTATTTTAACAAAATGCATTGGAAGCTAGAAATATTTAATAATTATTGCCAAACAAACAACACATTTCTTATTTTATATAAATACAATTTGTTAAGGCAGCGAAAGCTGATAAAATTAGACAGTTTTATAGCCAAAAATAATTTTTTTTTGGTTTTTGCGTTTGTTTTCTGTATTCTAGTTTTGAAATGTATCTGGGTATATATATATATAAATAAATCAAATACTCTATACGTTTTTTAACCATGCTTAATTCGCATGCAATCAAAAGCGTATCCGTAAATAATTTATTTTTAACTATAAGCAAACATCACAAATTTGATTTCTGTCACATTTACCCATTTGTGGAAACAACTCAATCAAATTAAATGGGCAACCGGAATGCTTCGCCCACAATTCAAATCAAATTCAAATCAAATAAAAATTCCTTGCATACTAAGTTTGTTATCTGTTTGCCACAACAGTCTCAACACTGCTGCAAGCATCAAAGATGAGGTGCTCAGATAATTAAATATAAAATTGTATATATATATTTGAGAACATTGAAAAAATGTATCGCTTGGCAAAGCACTTCCAATTTAGGTTTAGCAAACCGAAGGAAATGTAACTATAACTATCTACAAATATATTTTAACGTTTTTTAAATTGGTTTTGCAATTTGGTAGCATTCGTTGTTATTGGTGTCACGGCACCGCCATCGAGATACTCATACTTAAAGATACACAGCACTCGATATGCAAAAGATACAACACACTCAAACACACACACACACACATACAGAGAGAGACAGTGCTCCCAGCATGGAGACGCAAATAACGGTTGGTACCTAGGTAGCTGGGCTGCTCTAGGTTGTGGCTGGAGCCAAGTGAATTGGTAGCTGGTTGCCATCGTCTCATCTCCCATTACCCACCTGCCTTCGTCTGCTGTCGTCCGTCAGGTCGTAGATGTTAATCGCTGCGGCACTTTGGAGTAAGTGGCATTTTGCAGCGTCCACCATCAGTGGCAGTGGCAGTGGCAGGACCAGGAACAGCAGACGGGAAATGAAATGTAGGAGGAGAGGAGAGGAGAATGGCACTGGCAATCGCAATGCTGCTCGACTCTTGATATGGCAAACCCACTGTCCCTTACATAGTCGAGTGGGCGTGGCCCATGTCAGTCCAAGCCGAACGAACGAACGTTCGAGGCAAATGTTTGCGGATTTGAATTTAAATTGAAATAGGATGTTGTATATTCAAATGAATTTTAACTTAAGGGTAAATGGGTGGAGCAGCAGTAGTGCAGTCCAAAGAGCGGTTCAGATTAACATCATCAGTTTGGCATTGATTGCTCGTAGATAGCACACCAAAGCGCCGCTGGGCTGCACATGTAACCGCAACCGAAAAAAATTTTATCGAAAATTGTTAAAAAGCAGAGCAACGAATTGTTTATACCCTTTGGCAAGCTGTGATAGTAATAGAAAAGTTAGGGTTTTTCTTTAATATATTTTTTAGCTATGTAGTATTTATTAAGTTATTTAAATGGCTTGGGCTTTTCTAATAAAGAAAATAAATTTATAATAACAACCTGAGCAGACATTATAAAAAGATATGATATCTGTAATTATAATATTTATTATTAAAATTACAACTACACTTAAAGTTCGCAATTAGCTATAAAAGTTGAAAAGGCGAAGAAAATTCCACAAAATACACAAGTATTTTGTTGTTTTGCATAAGTGACTGCACAAAAATTGCAGTGTACTCCAGATGGTGTTTAATGTAGAGTGTATATCACGTTATATACGGTAGTGAGCTCACGGAAAAAGAAAAACTAATGGGTTTTGTAATAAGTTTTAGTTTTCATGTTTATATTAGCATGCTAATAGTGGCAATTGCTATATATGTATATGGGTGTGTGTGGTAAGAGCTGTGTGCAACTCTGTTGAAACTGTGGCGAGTGTTTAGCTCAGTTGATGCCTCAATATTGAAATAGGCAATTTGCTTTTAATTTTTGTTTCGAGTGGACGAAGAACCCCCCTCACAGGTAGGAGCTGACTTTCCTATCTGAGGTTACTTTCCTGGGAACTGGAAACCGGTAACTGTTTGCCTGGCCGTGCAGTGCTGTCATTGACGCCCCCAAGATGTGGAAAGTTGCTGATAAGCAGCAAAGTTGACTACAAATTATAAACATAATAACTGACAATATGCTGCACCCCAGCAAACAAACCATAAACGATAATTAATAGAGAGATAATCTAAGCGCTGGCCTCGCTGCCATGGATTGGCTTTGACAAATCTCATGGCCTGGCAATCGAAATGAATTATTTTCCCAACCAACGGGCCCCTAGCTGCAATTTCCACGGAAATGCCCCCACCAAACATTGCTGACAGTGACTGGGAGACAACAACAAGGAAAACAACAACAACGAGAGCATGTAGCCATAAATCTTTTTGGTTTTTTTTTTTTTTGTTATTTTTCCCCCACTTTCCATAACTAGAACTGTGGCCAGGCCAAGTGACATTTGCTTTGGAGGCAGGCAAAGACTTTGTCTTCATTTGCAGCTCAGCTTCGTTTTATTAAAAGCGTTTAAGAAAACACGAACCGGCAAATAAATCGAGGCTTGTCTCCCCAGGCTCGATTTTTCCTAACAAAACGAGACACTTGAGAATGCAATCGAGCAGCGAGTTAAAGGTTTAATACTGTGCCACAAGCTACAGGTGGCTTATCGCCAATTAAGCGATACATTATACAAATTTGTAGCCACAAAAAAGAAAACATAAAAAATACTGAACTTAACCCTTTTTTCTCTGCATTATGTCATACAATTTGTCACTTGTCGCTGGGCGCCAAAGCTGCCCAAAATAAAAAAATGTTAAAACTGGTTCCTTACCAAATCGCCAAGCTTCCATGCCGAGCAGCCAAACTTGAATTAATTAATAATTCTGCCCTGGCTTGCAGCGTTTTTACTGGTCTTTTTTTGGGGAGGGGAATGAAGAACTTTTTGGTTACGTTTATTATGAACTCGGAACGCATAAATCTCAACTAATTTTATGTAATTAGTTTGCATAATCTGTCACGGTCGGTTTTTCTTTCTTTTCATATTCATTTTTTTATGCGTAAGCAATAAAAAAACACTTCGTTTGGGTTCTGGTCTTGCATGCTTGATGTGATTATAATAAATGATTTTCTATTGATTTTGAAATGCTCAAGAAACCGCGGTATTTTGTCAAAGTACAAAAAAAGAATTGAGAGGTCAGATTTTTGTGAAGCTGTGCAATTAATTTTCAGGCAGATCAAAGTGTTTCTAAGTCAATTAAGAGTAACACAGCAGCATGTCGATGGTTTTTCACATTTCAGTTTTTAAGAATCAGGAATTAAGTGATTAAGAAATGTATTTAGTAAAAAAGTATTTCACAGAAGAATCGGATTGTTGCATATAACATTTAAAAAGTGAGTACTTTTTAAAATGGGGTAAATAAAAAGGAGTAACATGATAATATTAAAAAAAAAATACAATTCTGAAGACTTTGTTTTACTTACGTGAAACATTACTAAATTTTATATTATTCGCTTAGGGTAAAACAAAACACCGTCTAGCTTGCTATGTAACTTTATCCAATACCAAAATAAATATAAATCAATTTTTGTTATCCTCATTGATAAAAATGTGCATAAATTTCCTTTAGTTTAAAAAAAAAATTTTTTATTTGCCTTATTTAATTATATTCGATCCATAAATAAAAAAAAAAAACATTTTTATTTCAGAACACTTAAGAAATAGTTAGATTTCAAGTCTGTTAAACTAGTTTTACACAATAAACTTATTATATTTACTATTCTGACAAGAGCACAACTCATTCTAAAAACTCAACTCAATTTGCGGATATGCCACGAATCGTCAAAGAAAAATACCAAATTTATCGAATTTCATACTACATTTTCATGTGCACAAACTCAATAGGAAATCAAAGGCGAAACTCTCAGGCAAACACAACCAGCAAATATTAAAAACCACTTGAAATTTTGATCGACTATAAGATGCCCTAATAATATGTATAATTTGGTTTTTTCCACTACTCAAATTTATGACAATAAAATATGAAATTAATAAATAAATATAAATAATGTATGTGCTTATAAGTATTTAAAATAAGTATATAACTATTTTAAACGGTTAGAAAAAATAAGTGTTTATTAATTTTGCACAACTGAATTGTTTATAAAAAGATGGCAAAAAACATTGAAAATAAAAGATATTTCATATAAATTGAAATTGAAATCAGTCAAAAAAGAAATCAGTTAAAAACTCATCAAAGCAGTCAAACAATAGCAAAGGGGCTGAGGGGTGGTTCATGAATACATTTTTGATCAAACCAGGCCAAAATGCTCAACATTTCAGCAAATGGTCAAATAAATACAAAGCTAGCGAAACAATTCATGTTTTGCAGAAAATGCAATTGTCAATCAGTGGACCACCCCTGAAGAGTTCTCTCATAATTGAATTTCACAAGCGCAGCTTCGAGTTGCACCTGGTGAAGGGTTTTTTTAATATACAAATCCCGTTTGATGCACTCACAATCGAGTCGAACAGACACGTTTTGACAAAGACACCAAATAATGTGTCATCCATGGATATTGATAGCAAATGCTCAATGTATAATCTCCATTTTTGAATGAACTTCCTTAATCAACACTACAGTGTATGATACCCTATTAATTTAAAAAAATAGATTTATTTTTATTTGCTTGAAAAAATAGATATATTTTTATTTTATATTTATATTAAAAAAATTACAATCGCTCTAAAAATAAACTTGATACATTTTTTTGCTTTTACAAATAATTTTTAAATATACGAAACGCATTTTTTTATTTTGGCTTTCAGAAACATATTTCTGAATTATGCGAAATATTTCTAAAAAGTAAAATGCAAATTTTATTTTTAAGAAAAAAGTCATATGGGAAATGCAGAAAATAGTGATGAAATTTGATCTCTCGTTTGCTTCAGAGTGAAACCGAAAACCAATTATGAATTTATAATGTTTAATAGTAATACAGCACTCATAAAAAAAAAAAAAAATTATGCATATTCTAAATAAGGAATAGACTAATCCTGGTTGTCATTAAAATATATATTATCTGAATAATAAAGTGAGTTTCCATTGACGCCAAAAGCATGCCGAATTTCTTAAATTCAGATCGATTCTTTTGAAAAATCTTTAAGAGTACGCAACTCACTTGTATTTGACTGACAATAATTTTAATTTAATAATAGCGAATCTTGTTATATGTGTATAAATGTAGAGAATAAGTTCGAGTCTGGGCTCTATTATGCAATTTTGATCTAAACATGCTTATAAGCAGATTATTGATACCCTTGCGAAGGACATCAAAGAGAGACCAAATGTTTCTGAGCGCTCTTGATAATGCCCCCAATGAATACTATTTAAAATTCATTCCATTTATCAACAAGTTGATGGTGGACGGGTCTCAGAGGAGGGGTCTCAGCGGGGTGTGCAAAAGTTGTGGGTGTTGCTGATTATTTTGCTGCTGCCACTGCTGCTGCTGCCACTGCCACTGCTGCTGGTGCTGGTGCTGGGATGGCTGTCTGATGAGTTTTGTTGGCAATGAAAGTTTTTAAATGGAATTTACGCTGCAAAATCGCGTTTTCAACGAAATGAGTTTTAATTGCAAGTTTTCCTAATGCAGCCAACGCACGCAGTCGTTGACGTTGCATGTAGTCACTTTGTTGTTGTTGTTGTTGTTGCACTTGTCGTTGTTGCTGGTGGTGGTGGTGGCGCAAATTCGCTTAAATTTCCGCACACACTTCCCCTTAAATAGCACAAATTTATGTTCATTATGATAATTTTGGTGTTTGTGTGTGGATAGACCTGTTGGCAGACCTCGATGTTAACTCTTTTGCTCTCTTTTGACAATGTATTCGAAATTTCAATATTGCCAGGCAGTGTTTGCTCGCAGTTACACAAACAGTTCCCTCTATTTCCATCCATTTCCCTATCCATTGTAAACAACTCCATGCAGTGGTAAATGGCTGCAGGCACCGCACATTTTTGGCAACAAATATGAATATTTGCAGTGTTTATTTCGGCGTAAAATGTTTGTAATCCTGGCCATGGCAAAACAAGGCAAATGCAAGAAAAATTCATAGTTCGGTTGTGCTTTGAGTGCAATTTGGTAGAATTTAATTATCTCGATTGATGTGCAAAAGTTTTCAATATAACAAATAATATAGCATTCGTTAACGGAAATTCTGCAAAATTCCTGTAGAGCAAAATCATTGAATATATTATTTTCAACAACTCGCGATGATGCTCAAAAATATTAGATATTATAAAAGAAGATTTACAACGATATGCTAAAGTTCTTTGTATGTTATTTCGAATATATTTCATATATGTTTTTAATTTGAGGTAGCTATTTCTGTTTTAAGACTTATGTTGTTCAACACATTGTATAAAAAATTAACTTTAACATATTCCCTCCCTATTTCAACGGTTGGTAAGTGAAATAAGTAAGTAATTTCCATCTTCCAAAAATATTATTTTTCACTTATCATAACCAGCAAAGAACATTTGAGACCTTTAATTTATGTTTATTTTGTAAATGATTGCTTTTGAGTAAAATTAAAATATTAAAAATTAAATTAAACACAATAAAAAGTTTAAATATTTACTAATTTTTACCGCCTACCGTTTATATATTTAAATTTTAAGTCAACACATTTTTTTCGGTTTTCCAAAACCCAAATGAACTTAGTCGTGGAACTCAATTAAAAACTTGTTCACAATTCCACACTCTCCACCGTTATTGGTGTGCTGCAAATAGAAAACAACAATTTCCGACATATCCCAGCCACACCCTTCCCATGTCCATAAGCGGACACAGCCTGGAGCCAGATCGGTCCATTGCAGACGACAGCATTTACAAAATATTATCCGCCATAATTTCTTTGTTTATTTGTTGCCTTTTGTGCTGCAAATAAACCCAGTTTGCCAATTCTCGAATTTGCAAAAGGTATTGCAACTTTGTCGTAAAGTGTGTAACGAAAAATAACCCATATGGCATACAGTTTCTTGATCTATAATAATAGCCAAGTCACCATAGCTACTATTAAAATTACAAGGCAACAAACCAATAAAATACTTCTGTTCACAGTTCGAAGTACAATTTTACGCATCTTTTAACACAGGTTTTAAGATTAACCTTGGCTAATTTTTAGATTCTAATACTGAACGTAGTTCGGAAAGATCACTATTTATAACTCTTTCGAAGATCGACTTTTAAATTTCATAGCCACACACAATCCCACCTACCCCAGTGCTAAGGTTACCAGTTTCTTAAGATTACGAAACGAGGAACCGGACACGATCATCTTCCCCAACAGATATTAGTGTATGTCGACTGCATCATTCTTATTTGTTTCAAATTAAAAAATTCCCCAATTAATGTATTACATTTAGCTATTTTTATGTTTTTAATCATTTCACATATTTTTAATTATTTATTTAGAAAATTATGGTTTAGCTATGAGTAAGAAGCATAATGACGAATACTAACCAATTATATAATACAAGTTTAAAATTACAGTTCATTAATATTTTATGAAGAGCGTCAATTTTTTTAGATAGTGGTTAAATATATATGTATGTATATTTACCACAACCTATATTATCCATTATCGAATGGGAATACTATATTATGCATGTATTCTTTGTACAACTTTTAGTAATCCCAAAAATTCGAATCAAGTTTTAGTAACTTAAATTCGGTAGGCTTCGAAAGGTCATTTAACCGTCGACGTACGAAAGAAATCTGAATCCGATTTAAATGGCAATCGCCACAGTAAAAATATGTGGCAGTAACAAAAATATTAATAGCAAAGTGCATGAAGCGCTGTTGCTGAGTCCTGCCGTGAAAATCGGGCATGGATTGGATATGGGTTGGTTTCACTTCTGAGTTGGTCGTATTTGTTTTTAATTAAAATAAATATAACCAAAACCTATCAAATAATTGAAAAACAATTTAATATTATTGCGTGCGCTTTTATGCTGCATGAACGTATGAAAGATGTTTTAAAACTCGCTTCGTTATCCTTTACCCCATCTGAGCATCTGCCCTCGGTATCAATATGGTGCACGGGTTGCGGAATGCCCCTGCCGCTTGTAACAATGTTCAGGGTCAAACTTTTGGTGCAGATTTACATGCATTTGCCAGCCAAGATAGCCAGCAGCAGAATTTGGCCATTACCCTGAAAGCTAAGAGTTGAACAAAAAGTGCATCTAAGCAAATAAATCAGTATAGTCAAGTCAGTTAAGTAGAGATATATTTCAATTGACCTACTAAGAATTTGAAACGCAATTGAAGTTGGGTATGTGTGCTTTTACCAGCTTTATCGAATGATTTTCGAATTCTCTTACTATTTTATGGTACATTCAATTTTTAAAGTTTATATCTTAGGACCTTTCTTTAAAAACTGTGGACTGTTTACATTAATTAAATAAAGTTTAAAGTAACTTGTTTAAAATAGATAAACTGGAATAGAGCTAGTAGAACTTTATATATAACCACAAAGTCAGGGTATTCTGGACACGCCTTTCCTACTTCTTAAGTGCATTTCCCTGTTATCGTTTTTAACTTATAATATTTTTAAATTCCTACACACACACACACACACACAGAGAGAGACACACACACTTATACACACACACATCATTTTGTTTATTCTGCTTTTCTATTTTGGCATAATTATATTTTTGACTTTTCGTTGCCATAAAGTAAGTGGAAATTTCTCGTGCACTCGTGCGAAAATTAACTATAATAATTATTTCATTAAAATGGTGATTTTTTTTTCGTTTATCAAAAATTGCGCTTTTAAGTTTTTAATTTTGCTTTTCTTTTTGTGGTGCTGCGAAACATAATTAATTTTTAAAGTGGGTATATATAGAGCACATCTACTGAAGAGGAGTACACCAAATGGCTCCATTACATTAATAAAGGTCAAAGGGTCAAGCTTCAGTTTGCTCAATATTTAAAGAGCAAATTTGTTATATTTTTTTCTCTGTAGAGCAAATCCGATGAAAATTTAATTCATAAGAGCTTGAATTTATAATAATAATTAATAATAACTGATTAATAAATTAAATGCTTATAAGGTAAAAGGATTCGATAAAATTTGCCATCGCAGAAAATTCCCAAAGCAAACCAAAAATATTTTAATTATGGAATCCGGCTACTACAAAGATAATTTTACATCCAGCAAAACATTTATTTGTTTTTTATTCTTTAAATATTTAATAGTATTATCATTTTACTATCGGTGAATCCCAAAATAAAATTAAATGAAAATGAAAAACAAAACATTAAATTACACGAAAATTGGCATTTATTGTGTTTGATTAATAATTTTTTTTTTTACTTATAAATACATATCGCAATTGAAATTAATGGTAGTCTATGTTCTGACATACAGCAACGCATTCATTTAATTTCTTTTATTTACATATATTTAATAAACATAAGTACAGAAAAAATGTTGACTTAACATAATTAATTTTTTGGAATTATTGCAAAATAAATACACTAATTACATGATTATGCTGATTAAGAAAATAGATTGAACAGTCGTAAATTCATTTCCCCATTCAATTGAAACAGAGAGAAGCTTAACAATTTATATTCCACTCATTAAATATTTAATAGATAATATAATTTGATGCCTCATTAACTAAACAATCCTAAACAATCGCAAACAAAATCTGCCTGAGTTCCCAGCTCAGGAACAATGTTGACCATAATGGGCTGAGCTTAGGTAGATCACGGCTCGTTTTCACTATTCAGTCCCTAATTCTAACCCTGGGCAACTGCAACCCAATACGTTGCAAATGGCATTTGTATGAGCGAGGCATACAGATTCGCATTTGAATGACAAACAGTTGCAATTGTTGCAATCTCTGTCTGTGTTGTCTGCTTGTATCTGTTTGCCTCCTAATCTCTTTTAACATTTCCATTAATACGCAGCGGTTGACTGCGCTGCTTTTGGCCAGGCAACCTCCTCAGTGCCAATGATGAGAAATTAATGTGCGTACACAATTTCTCATTTCACAGATACCCAAGCCGAACCCAGACACAGACCCAGGGCCAGGGCCAGGTCCAGGCACAGCGTGAGCTGAGGCAGAGCGTCACGGTCGGTCCGCTCAGCGGGACAAAGTGCTAAGCATTGTTGGGAAATTTCATGGCGCTCCGCACGGGGTCCACAGAGAGTCGTCGTCGTCGTCGTCGTTCTGCGATCATTATTTTGTAAGGTGTAACAAAAAACCCAACCATAGAATTTTTGTCAAATGGAAATTGTCGTTTGAGCGGACACTTTATGGACTGTTACCGCTGCTGCTGCTGCTGCTGCGGCTGCTGCTGCGTCTTGCGGCTTAGAGTTTTCACGCCCCGGATCGGCTTACCTGTTATGTGTAGAAATATAAACCGGATCGGAAACTGCAGTGCAAACTTTCGATACTCTGCAACAAATTATTTTTTGTTCTAACAACTTTCCCTTGAGTATTTTATTTTAGTTTTTTTAATAAAATTAAGAATTTACATTCAGCAGAAAGTAATTTTAAAGTGCGCCAGTGTCAAAACGCCCCCTTAAAAAACTATTCAAAAGTTGCCCCAAATCGTGGCATGCTCAACTTAATTGCCCCCAAAGCTTTTGTATAATAGATAACAACAGCTGATAAATAGCGCGTCAAATCGAAAGCGCTGCGGCCGAAAAGACAAGAGGCATGGGGCAAGGGGTAAGAGGTAAGAGGCAAGAGTTAAGAGGAAGGAGGCGCGTTAACTGCCCATAAGCACAATTGTGAAATGCTTTAATTTCTGAAGTACCTTTAATGAGCATTTTCAACATGGTCATCATACAATCAACATCGACAGCAGAAGCAGAGGCAGACACAGAGGCAGAGGCAGGCGCAGAGGCAAAGGCAGGAGGAAGAGGAAGAGGCAGACGCACAGCATCTACGTATCACAATGGCTCCAATATTTGGACCATGTCTCGTCATAATTACTGCCCTGAGCATAGTTTTATTTTTTCAGTTTCTTTCTTTACTTTTTTTTGTTGTTGTTATTGTTGTTATTCTGACGACTGCCTGCTGTCTGGCAACAGCATCAGAATTGGCCCGAAAAGCCAAAGACTGGCCAACAATCTGTATCTGTGTATCGAGTTTATAGCTGGGCATCAGACATCGGCTGGGGAATTAATGATTACGTTCGCCCGGCTTTGCGGCTTGATCCAGTAACCCTTTAATGCAAACACAGGCCAAATTCTCAGTTCAGGCCAGTTGAGGCCAGTAACTGAGACTCACTCGGTAGCTCTTTCACTCGACTTCACTTATGGGGCTGGCAAAAGGCAAAAGGAAATTGTAATGATCGAAATCAAAATGTTTTCGTTACTTTAGCTCCTAATGAAGCTTGAATAGTGCGAATGACTCCACACAGTTGCCCATTGCCCATTGCCCATTGGCCATTGGCAGTTGGCAGTTGGCCATTGGCCCCTCGGGGGCAACACAACCGCACCACGCGCCTTTTAATCGAAATTTGATGATGAATTCTCAACTCAACTGGCTTCAACTGAACTTAACTCAACTCTACTCAACTCCGACTCCAACTCCGACTCCGACTCGCTTCGATTCGAATTGACTTGACTTGATTCTTGAAAGGCTACTTTAAGCACCGCAGCTCGGGCGCTTTTATTGTTGGCCATTTGAGGCTTTGGCCCGCCGCTATTTACCTTTGTTATTTATTTATTGTTATTATAGTACATGCCTCTACTTGTTTGTGTTCTGGTTTTTCGTTTTTCCTTCTTTTTTTCCAACTCGACTTTTTAATTGTATAAATGGGCTTGGGTATGGTTTGGTTTGGGTATTTGTAACAGACTTTAACCGCCGCATGATTTGCTTGAAATTGTTGAAGATTATCAAAGATCTCTTTTATCTGCTTTTGTGGATTCACATTCATTTCTCAGTAGCATTTTCAGTGACTTTGACTTAATGTGGCCAAATGAGTCTAGAGTAAAAATTCATAACTGCGATTTGTAGGCGGTTTAGTGGTATTTCTTAATGTTGCACAACTCAGCAGCTGCTGACCTTTAGCAACCAAGGTATCAACTTATGAACTTGTAAAGTTTTTATAAAATTCAGTTCACCAAATTACTCAACATCTAAACTACAGTTTGCTATTACTATTTTCCGTATTTCAAAAAGAATCTACTCTTTAGAAATGCATTTGTGAATAATGGAAAATACTATTAAGAAAAGAGAAAGCAAAAAATAAATAATATATTTTTGGGAGTGTCGATTTAAATATTATTTTTTAAAAATAATCATTATTTTATTTAGAAATTATTTTAGCTTTCGAGGTTTCATTTTAGCTCGATTTTCTAAAATTCATTGCGATTTTTTGCCGAGAGCGAATTGCTGCAAAACATTAAAATGAATTAGAGAAAATATTTTATGGCACTTTGGCAAATGTTTTCTATTAAATATTCTCTAATAATTTTTTTTTAGACATTTCGTGTTCATTTAAAATATAGACACCTCAAATTTAATCCAGAGAATATTTAGTTGTAGCTGCAAATAATTAATTGCTTTTTAAAATAACAATTTTGAGCAAGAAAGACAAATATTAAGTTCCAGCTGTAAGTAAAAAAATAAAAATGTATAAAAAATTTATTTCTTGCTGGAAATAAAATATAAAAAAAAAAGAAAAAAAAAACGCGACCTCAAGAATGTCATTAAATTTTCCATTCACAAAAGTTAGTTTAATTATGCCACAAATGTAAACAAAAAATAACTGTAGTACCCTTGAAACATGCAACGTGCAACTTCTGCTGTGTGTTTTCCCTTTTCATCTGTTAAAAAAGGAAGCAAATTGAAAAAAGTACGCATGCAGCAAGTTTTGACTTTCAATTTAATTAAAAGTCTGTTGGGAAAAAGTAAAATTAATGCGCTATTATTTAATAGTAACAAGCAACGGAACTTTTGCAGCATTGCGCCGCCAAGCGAAGCAAGAGTCTAACAGATACTACATTCTTGCAACATTCGAAAGCGAGACAGACAGCTGAGTGTGAGAGAGAGAGAACCATCGTGTGTGTGCATAATTTACAATTCAATGCGTTGCGTTACACGTATCCTACCCCTTTTTTTGTTGTAAGTTGTATCTAGCTGCCACCTGCTCTCGATGGTGGCAACAGCAAACTAGACGGAAAGTTGCAAGCTCATCGTTGGAAAAAATAAATGGACAGTGGTGAAGTTTATGTTTTCAGTTTTCAAAGTAGTTTCGCTTTGCATATATTTTTTACGATATTTTCTTAAATTTGCATAAATTTTTTCACTAACTAATAAATACATAGTCGTTGCTTACAAATACTTTCTTGATGCTTTAACAATAATTGTTTTTTTGTTTAAATAATTTAAATTAATCTTACAAGTGACTCTCAGTGCTTTGTTGTGTTTTGTTTTTTCTTTTATGTTTAGTTTTTAAATGAATGTACAATTTATGTCTTAAGATCTAAGTAAATACAATTTCGTAATGGAAAATGAATAGCAGTAGAAAGACATTAAGTAAGTCAAGTGCTGGAGATCGCATTAAGTTTTCTTTTCTTTTCTTTTCTTATCTTTTTTTTCATTTTCTTTTTTTTTTCTTTTTTGGTGCTATTTACAGAACAATAGAGTTTTTCAAAGATTTTCTTATGTGTTTTAAGTAACTTACGTCTTAAGCAGAGCTTACACGTGTAATCAGTTGAAATTCAAATATTTTTCATGGCATACTACAAAAAATGTAACAAGAAATTGAAATTTTCTTTTCGTATTAAGATTATAAGAATTTCACACATTGTAAGGGATACTAGAATGGAATTAGTCACGTGTAAACTCAGCACTTTAGTGTCTGGTGTGCTCTACTACTAACATTTCTTCTTCTTCTTCTTCTTCTTCTTGTTGTTGTGGGAGGGCTTTTGTGGGGAATTTACAGAATTTGGCATCACAGTTGACAACGCGACGGAGGAACTAGGCAAAAATGCTCAGCTGCCTGCGACGATAGTGCTCCGAGGATCAGTGCGTGAATTGTCGCAAGGTGTTCGTCGCTGGCGTTGGCCTGTGTTGCAGGGAGCGCCTGCCCGTTGTGGCACAGAGTCCGTTGCGCAGTGGCAACGCCGGTGGCAGCGGCGGCGGCGTCGGCGTCTTGCTGCGACCCATCTGCTCGAGGGGCAGGGAATAGTGCGCATTGCTGTAGATGTAATTGTGATCCATCATCTCGCCGAGCGGATTCTCGTTGTCAAAGTCGCGTTCGCGCTGCTTGAAGTGCTCGTGAGTGATGCGCAGCTGTTGGGGGGCATGCACCAGGGGCACGTCAGCGTACGAGTAACACGAATCGGCCACAGTCGCTGTGGCAGCCAGAAACTGCGGCTTCGTATAATGATTTAGCTTCGATTGCTGGGGATGCTGCGACTGATGTGGCAACTGTTGGTGTTGCTGTTGCATCTGTTGCTGCTGCTGCTGCTGCTGATCTCGGCTCATTGTTGCCGTCTTCATGTGCAGCACGAAGTTGGCGCTGTCATCGATGCTGCCGGCGAGACTCTTGTTGTTGTTCAGCTTCTGCTCAGAGTGCAACAGTGTGGCAGACATGGCAGACACCTGCAGCTGCTGCAACTTGTGCTGACCATCGCCCGAATTCAGATCGTTGATGGGCATCGGACACATGCCATAATGATGATGTGCAGCAGCCGCAGCCGCCGCCGCAGCAGTTGTCTGATGTGGCGCTGTGTAGGTGTTGGGGAAGGTTGAGTGGATGCCGAGGGAGCAGGGATGATGCTGGAGACGGGACATGTAATCCTCGTCGCAGAAGGTCTTCTGATACTCGCGCTCCTTGCGACCCAGCGCCGAGTTGCCCCACAGGCCACCCTTGAGATACTCGCGTATCTTGTGCCGGCAGCGATACAGGACCAGTGCCAAGGCAGTTATCGTTGCCGCAGATCCCACGAGGAGGGCACCGATCAGCGCCTGCTTGCGTGGATCGCTGTGGCTGCAGCCCATCAGGGTGGGGTTCAAGTGCTTGAGCGACTCACCACGCAAACGTTCGGGAAACTCGCAGAGCAGCTGATCCGTCAACTGATCCTGATCCTGGCTGGCATTCTTGGCGACCAGCAGATTTTGCAGCCACATCACACGGCAATCGCAGGACAGGGGGTTCTCTGACAGATCCAATGTCGTCAGATCCTTCCAGGGGAACAGACCCTCGGCCAGGGAAGTCAAAGCGTTCGCCTTGAGCACAACGTGCCGCAAACGCGGCAAGCCACTCAGTGCACCCTCCTGCACCTCGACGAGCATTTTGTTCGAGGACAAAGTCAGAGACTCCAAGTTGCCATTGGCTGCAAAGGCACCGGTCATGATGCGCTTCAGCTTGAGTGCTCCATTGATGTCCAGTCGCTGGAGTTGCTTCAGACCCACAAAGGCACCTTCGCCAATCAGCTCAAAATCATTCTGGCCCAGCGACAGCTGCTCCAGACGCACCAGGTGACTGAGACCCACGGTGGGAATTGCGGCCAATCGATTGTCGGACAGATCCAAGATGCGCAGCTCCTCGAGGCCAAGGAAACTGTTGTGGGAGATGTTCTGCAGACTGGCGCCCTTCAACTCCAGCCTCGTCAAACCCTTGAGATCCTGAAAAGCGGCTGCCTGAATGCTCAGCAGGGAGTTCATGCCCAGGTAGAGTTCAGCCAGGCTGGGCATGGCCTGAAAGATGACCGGATCTGGCACCGAAGTCAACGCATTGTCGTCCAAATATAAAATACGCAATTGTTTGAGGCCATCGAATGCCTTTGGGTCAAGGTAGCCAATGCGATTCTCGCCCAGATTCAGCTCCTCAATCTTGAGCAGCGGCGAAAATGTGCCCTGATGCAGCTCCGAGATGAGATTACCCCTCAGATTCAACACCGTCACAGCGGAGAGACCCATGAAGGTCTTGTTGCTGATCTGGCCAATCTTGTTGTGGTTTAGATGCACCTCCTGCAGCTTCTTCTGGTAGGCAAAGGTGCGCTGAGGTATCGTCATCAGATGATTATGCGACAAGTCCAGGAAAGTCAGCTCCGCATAGAATTGTATCGAGGAATCGATCGTTTTGATTTTGTTGCTCTTGATGACCAATCGTTGGATGGATGGATTCAGTGCTATGGGCAACACATCCAGCTGCCCCTCGCCACACTGCACCACCAGAGTGTTGTCATCGCACTGGCAGCCGGGCGGACAATTGGCCAGTGCCTCTGTCTGACTCGGCCAGCTGGCGATGAGAATGATGCAGATGCTCCACATCCAGATGCAGATCGAGTTCTGTTTTAGTTTCTGCATTTTCGAATAGATTTTTTGTTTTGTTGTCTGTCGTTGTTTTTCTCAATTTGTGGCTAATATCGCCTTTATGGGTGTGTTTGTGTATGTGTGTGTGTGTGTTTGTGTGTGGCTGGTTTCTAGTTTTCCATGTTGCTGTAGGTGAGAAAATAGAAATGGAAAAACTGTGGGTTAGCTATATTCGAAACTATTTTTAAGAGTTTAAATGAAATTAAAATAAAGATCTCTAAGAAATTCCCAATTTATTTCTAGACTTTTTACAAGTTATTTTTACAGTTTCTCTCTATTTATAAAATTTACATGTTTAATTTCCTAATATTTTCTTTGATTTTAATAATTCTACTTATACATTTTCTTTTTATTTATATAATTTATATTTGTAATATTTTCTAGACTCTCTCACTATGTTAAGTGATTTATTCTTATTTTTTTTTTTTTAATATATATATTTTTAATATTTTCAAATTTCTTGCTCAACGATTTATCTTTTTTGTAATTTTTATGTCAAATATTTTTTTTCTTTCTAAACATTTTATTTTTCAAATGGAACACATTTTAATGTTGCATGGATTTCGAATGTTATATTCTATATTGATATCTTTATTTTTCTGCAGATTTTCAATATATAACTGAGTATTGCAACTTTTATAATTTAACAAATTCTGACTTATTATTTGGAATATTTTAATCTACTTTTTACTATAGTTTTGATATTTTATAATATACTGATTTTTCAATTACTTTAATTTTACTTAAAATTCACTGCTTCACAACACTTAACAATTTGTACACTTTTTGGTGGCAAAACTTACCTTTTAATCTTTGAATTGTGCACAGCAACCATTTGTTGAAGTCTGCAGCACGATTTCGAAAATGATAAAAACAAAAATAAATTTGTTTTGGGTGTTTTCAGCCAATTTGAACTTTGTTTGGTTTTTAGCCAAATGCACAGCACTTTTAATATTTTGATGATAAACTCAAAATTTCACATGCAGCCAATAATATTTATTCAGCCAATTCATAACTTTTATGGGTTTTGTGTGTTTTTTTTTTCTTTTAAATAAAAATATAAATTTTTTGTTGTGTGATGTTTGTGTGTATTATTTTGTTGTTGTTGTAGATGTGTGTTTTTGAAAATCGTGCGCGATAATCCAGTGGCTCGCTTTGCTGCACGCTTCAAGTTGTTGTCACACGGCGTTTGGGTTTACGTTCTTTTCATTTGAGCCAAGTTTGGGCCAAACTAACAGAGACAGTCAGTGCTGGACTATTAAGCAACCGAACACGACGAAGCGACGAACTACACTGATTTTGCTGAGCGAGCAGCGCACTGACGACACCTCGGTCCGAGTGTTTTCAGCTGCCGACGACACAGCTGCAGGCAGCGGCCTTGCAATGCGGCAGCTGAGAGAGAGAGAGAGACAAGGAAGAGAGCGCGAGAGCGCAAGCAGAGCAGAAAATGGTACACAGATAACGCAGCTGAGAGCAAACTGGTTCTGAGAGCAGCCGACGACGCCGCTTCGAAAACCACTCAAGGCAACTCACTCATTTATCTGAGCGCGTTTCGGGCTCTCCGACGCTTCGCTAATGCAATTGCAGCACGACGACGAGGCTCAGTTGAGGCCGGGCTGCCATCAACATAAAGACGAAGTATGAAATGCTGCGGCCAAGACCATAAAAAGCGCCAAAGTAGTCAAATTTTTTGAATCTGCGTTTTATTTAGCAAATTGAAAACAACACTGTAAAAATGTCAATCAACTTGAGTCTCATTAAAACACAACATTTATTTAAATGCAACACTTACAGCGAAAATTCTCACTAACTGAAATTAATATCTTTTGAACAGGACACTTCACTTGACACAATTCAAAGAGTGGCCACATATGCCACATTCTCCAAGTCGTAATCGAAAACAACTTCAAACTCAGCGGCTTTAAAGTGTTAGAATTGTTTCAAGTGCTGCAAACCTTTTTTTTCAGCATAACACAACACACACACACACACACACATACACACACGCATGCATATGACATTTAGCTAGATAGTTATTTATAGTGTCACTTGATACTTGGGACAAGGCTGTCTATTTATCTGCTCGCTGCTCGTTGTTCGATGCATTTTTGAGTTATAGCCCCGAGCGAGGCTGCACACATACCACGAAAGGGAGATACTTGCAGATAAAAAAAAGAGCAACAAAATATTCAGACTGTTCAACTATTTACAAACACACACACACTCGCAAACACGCACAACTATGACAACAAGAAAATCAACTGTAAATGGCCATAACTTTGTCGAACGGCTTGTGGAGCACTCCGCTTCTGACTCTCTTGTATTTTTAGGTGGGGAGAGGGGGGGTCTTTGTTGCTGGTTGCATAACTTGCATATTTTATCCATTTAGAAATTCTTTTAAAAAGTATGCAAAACATTATGCGTCTCTGTGTGTGTGTGTGTGTGTGTCGACAACTGTAAATCTGTACAGCTTGTTGTTGTTGGTAACTCTTTTATTTGGCTTGTTACCAATAATTATTTTTGTGAGTCGTCTGCAAATTTGTGGTTACCTACAAAAATGGCTAGTAATTTATTTCACAAATGGCCAAAGAAATTCAAACGTCAATAAATGCAATAAACACGACAAAAGTAACCAAGAATTAAATCATTGCAGCAGCTCGTAAATCTAACTGTAAATAAATCATGGCTTTCATTTTGTATTTCGATGATTTTATCGGCCAAAGCTGAGAACAAGTATTCAATTTTGGTTTGGTTTACTGAAAAGTGCATAAGTTGGAAAATATTCATAAGGGGATCCACACACAAATAGCTTAAATTGAAAATTATAGAGTCTAGTAAAGTAAGAAAATATTACTACTGCATATATACTAAGGTTTCTTGTAGTAAAAACAAAATTCGAGCTTGTTCAATTAAAAAAATTGCTTATGACAAAGTAAGGGAAATAATATAAAATTATATTCACATATTATTAATGAATTATTCTATGTGACTAATTTATAAACAGATTAAAATTCGACTCCGAGTATTAAAAAAATTATTAGTATAAAAAGTAAACGATTGCACTTATTATTAAATTAATTATTTATTAACCACAAAATAAAATATTTATAAACTATTTACATATTAGACTTACACCAATACCAATTTATACACGATTCCGTGTCTTTAAAATGAAAAGCAACACAAAACCTAAAATTATCAACATTTTATTTTTTGACAGCTTAAATAATTATTTGGAATTTTTGTTTTAGAAAGTTTTGTGACTTGGCTGGAGTCACCAGTAGAATTCTTAGAGAAATGTTGCACCACAAAGTATGCCGAAACGGATTGGTAAAAAGGTTACAGCAATTATGTTTTGATGGCGACAGCAGGTTGCCACTTGCCACTTGCCACATGGAAAGCAACTGACTCATAACTAATTACTGCTCGCTACATAAAACTTTGCACAATTTCCGTAGTGCATACAAAAAGAGAGAAAAAATGGAAAAATTAAGAAAAAAAAGAAACTAAAGCCAGAAGTGCAACACTGTTCCGTTCCGTCAGCACTTGATCTAAATCTAAAGCCACAAATAGCTGCAGCAGCAGGTGTGTGGAAAGCTTTTTGGGGTCTCACGTTACACAAACACACACACACATACACACACACACACAGTCACACAGATAGTGGTAATAGCAAGTGAAGCAAACTTCAGTTTGACGCAACTTTCAATTTGCGACAATGTGTGAGAATCTCTTGGCAATAAATTTTGACAGCATTTGACGCAGTTATTTTTTGTGGCAACACCAAAAGGGGTAATCGCATCTAAACAATAACTGGAAATGTTTGTTCTCGCTGCATATGGAAATTGTTTAGTAAAATGCTAAAAGCACTTAAACAATTAGACAGATTTGGGGAGCCGTGTGTAATTAGGTAAAACACAACACAACACAACACAACACAACACAGCAACTACCGTTGCATTCGACAAAGCACAAATGCAAATAATGCCCGGCCAAAGACTCGAAATGCAGCCAAGCCAACAACAACAACAAACAACCAACAACTAACACAACACAAACAACAACGACGCACTTTGGACAAACAAAAGCAAAGGGCGAGGTAGCTTATGGGAACGCTTAGAGTGACCAGCCATCCATTCGAACTGGCAGCATGCCCAGCTATGAGATACCCTGCAGAGAGTAATTACTTTGGGTTGTATAAGATGATAATTATTTATTAAGTGTGAATTTAAAATAGTTAGCAAGCTACAAAGTATATTTAAATAAATAATAATAATAGTTAAATCTAATATTAAATTTAAGATTAAAGTAACAAATTCAATGTTATAAATATATATTTTTATATATTTATTTATTGTGAACTATTATAAGTTACACTTACACAACATATAAAAGGTTTTAAAAATAATTAAATATTTAATTCAATTTGCAAATTAAATAAATTTAATAATTTAAATGATTTATATTTAAAAGTGAGACAACATAAAGAATTTGTGAAAGATACTGGAAGACATAATGATTTATTTTGAATTTATTATAAGTTGTCTAATATTAGACGTCACAGACAAAAACCAAAACTAAATAAATTATTTTAAATTAAATTAAGATTGAAAATAAAACTTATATATAAAATTTTGTTAAAAAATATAAGAAATTAAGAATTTTAACATTTCTGGATGTAAATGTTGAGAACCACTAAAAATTTGTTATTACGAATTATTTCAAATGACCAACAATAAATTGCAAATGTTACTCGCGACACAAAAAGTTTAAAATTTAGTTAAAGTTGATGATAAAGTTCTCGAAAAGATTCATCCAAAGAATTATTAGGAGTACAGCGATTAAGAGAAAGTGTGGAGAAATAAAAAAGATTTGCAGATGAAACGAACAGAATTGTGGAAAGCGTTATGCAAGGATGCTATAGAAATAAGATACACAATTGCTTTGCTATAGAGATTTTGGTCCTTTAGTCATCTCAATGCGACAGTTCACATATATTTGTAAGCATGCTTTTCACACATATCTGTTAGTTTGATGAACCCTCTACCCTCAGATGCTTACAGGGTATGGAAACACATTGCAGCTGGCTGCGCATGCGCCGTGAGCCGTTGCCGCATTGTTGCTTTTGTTGTTATTGCTTTATTAGAGCCGTTGTCTTAACAAGAAACTTGTTAGTTGCGACGGGTTAAGGCCAACAAATGGAAAATGCTCAATGCTAAATGGTAAGTGGAAAATGAGAAAACGAGAAAATCTCATCAAAATTGTTTGCTCGACGCGACAAAGTCATCGGCCGGCCGCTTTGAACACAGCTCAGCTGTCGACTTTTCTCCGGGCCCATTTGTCAGAGCATTTAGCCAAACATTTGAAGAAGACCAGTTGCCGTCCTAGACAGAGACAGTTCCGGTGGCAAATGCAACTTCCGGAACTGCTCGGGCCCATTTCCTACGTCGTTGCCATTGTCTTCAACCCAATAAAATATCAATTGAGTTGCAATTAATCATATTCCAAAATGTGCAAAGGCCACGAAGAATGCTGACTGCAGCATCGAATGGAATGGATTTCATTGCCCGGCCAAACGGGCCAACGAGCAACCGGAAAGGAGTCTCTTTGTCCCATTGTTGAGCATTACTTCTTCTTCTTATTATTTTTCATTTATGCTTCACACTTTTTTTTCTATTCACCTCTGGTTTAAAGTCGTCTCCTGTTGCTACTCGTTTTTAGAGCGAAATCACAATAAATAATGAATCAAAAAATGAGCGTTAAATGCAACGAGACGAAGACGAAGACGAAGAAGAAGACGAATACGACAACAACAACAGCAACAAAAAGCAGCAGCGGAAGTCAGCACACAATGGACCAACGCAAAGAGACCAACACAATGAAACTTCGACTCGGTCTCCGTCTCCGACTGCGACGTCGACTGCGTATTGCCTACTGCCAACCCCCCTCCATTTGCCCACGTCATAGGTTAAGTTTAAATCGATGCCATGAACAGTAAGTAAATACCCACAATGTTGCCCATGCATGCATACAAACATGCATACATATGTACAACCGTCTGTACTTACATTCACACAACTCTCCCTCTCGTTCTCTCCCTCTCGCTCTCTCTCTGCCTCTGTTTCAATTGTTTATAGGTAACTGACCGTTTGCTGACTTGTCATATTTCTCTCTCTCCCCTTTCGTCTACCTTTTCTGTCTGAGCTTTGCTAATGCATCGCAGACTGGGAACTGAAAGCGTCATCGAATGTGTGGCATTTCTGAGATCTCAGCAGATATCAAAGGTAAGTCGCTTTGCTTTCAGCTTTGTGCATTTTAAGCTCTAAAAGCTGTAAATACTTTAAGGAAGTGTGACAAGTAGACATCAAAAGCAGCAAAAGTACTCGTAAAATCACTGCGACAATTTCGATGCCAGACAGAGAAAATGTATTTTCTCTAAAGAAGTTCCGAAGTAAATATAAATATAAATATGAATATTTTGTATACAATATGAACAATATGAATGAGAAGCACAATAATAAACATATTATGTGACTTTCTTCTGTGTATCTTTATAAACAATTTTATTTTTTTAAGCTGGCAACAACATTTTTCGACCTTTGGCAGTTATATAATGTAATGGTCAAATGGTGCAGTGACTCCGACGTCGAGCAAAAAGATGGACTTATGGAAGTTTAATTAAAATAGCCTTAAGGCTGAGGGAGTTTTGGCTCTACAAAATTATAAAAACAATTAATTGAAATTGATTTTATTTATTTTTAAAGAGCTTACAACATTTTTTGAATAGTGCAGAAATTTGTGGATGAAAAATCTGTTCTTCTAACTTTTTTCTACGATTTCTCAATATACTAAAATTGCACGCCTATATTTTGTTTCTTTTGTTCATATTAAATAAAACATTTATAATTAAAACAAATTCAATGACTATGCAACATTAAACAGTAAGTTGATAGCTGATTTTTATATTTATCTCTATAAGCTGTGGTCATTACTCAATTCGTATTGAAAGTTCTTTCTACATTTTTGGGAAACACAAAACACACTCGACCGTTTGTAATCGATCCAAACTATCCATCTTAAAAGAAAAAACTTTACATATTCGAGCATTTGGTATCTAGATAGTGAACTCATTTTTGGCAGCTCGAATCGTTCACTTTCTTTTTAAGAGTTCCGCCCATATCGCCAGAAATCCAACCCCCACTTTTCATTTCCGCTGAACTGTGACTCATATCGTAGAATGGAGCCCGGAGTAGAACGTAGCCTACACCTGATGCTCGACCTGATAATTTCAGTGTGAAATTGAAGATACTCTCTGGAGAAAAATAGAAATTCAGATTTCGAAACGATTAACTGCACAAGATGCCCACTCTACCACTCTGGCATTTGGTAACCCTACAAATTAAATTCGAGCCCTGGGTAATTTCCAATGAAATGGAAAACCCAGGCGCCAGTCGAAGATGGTTTTCCAACGAAAACTTGAGTTGACCACAGGGAGGTATAATTACCTCCACGCTGGAGGTGAAGGTGGAGGTGGAGGTAGGCACGAAACAAAAGCTGGAGAATGTCTTTGGGGCATATTAACATTGGATTCAATTAATAAATGACGTTAACGTGCTGTCAAAATATAAAATTGTTGATGATGCAGTGCCATGTGAAGCCAGCATGTGGCATAACTCCAAAAACACAAAAAAAAAAACAAAATAAAAATCTATGCTTATCTGTGAGATACATTTACAAACACAAACGGCTGGCGAAGCTGAGCAACACGCAAAGTGCAAGTTGATACTGTAGACTTCATAAATTATAATTTGCCTGGTCTTGGGTCAGAAATAGCCGGCAGCCGCCTCAAGCATGGACACTTGACTACCGATTATAATCAATCTTGGAGATAGATTTGCTATACACACAGACCCGACCACGACCACAGACAGCCAGCAAATGATGAGACTTGCCAGCTTGCAACTGATCACGCCAACTCCCATTTCTAGCTGCCTGGTGTCTGCGCAGACTTGAATATCTTACATGTGTCCATGTCCAGTGGATGGCTGCTTGGCTACGCCATGAAGCATGATCCTTCCGTCCGTCGATCCGCATGCAACACAAATGCCTTATGCAAACATATGTCTCCGCATTGTCTGTGCCTGGCTGCGACACGCATTTATCAGGCGGCATTTATCACGATGAAGACCAAGCCGTTGGCCAACAGACCACGGCTGGCATATCAAGTTGCAGTTGCAAGTTGTCGGTTGCCGGTTGCCGGTTGCCGGCTGCCGGCTGCCTGACACATAATTTGTTTTTTGCTCTGCTGTTCAGATAACTCTAATGCGATATGCGTATCTCATAGATTATATTTGCTGCCTGTCACTATTTCTCTCCTTTTTTTGTTTTCCTATCTTTTTTTTTGCCATGGCTATTTTTGGCATGACTCTAAGTTTGCCTGGCTGTCTGCTATTTTTTCAATTTTCATTGCATTAGCAAATCTGTTGGCTTTTCCTGTAGCTGCCTGGCCGTCTGCCTGATCCATGATCGTTAAGCCAACCACTGCTTTGTCTTAGGCAATCTCACTGATCATTTTGCATAAATAATACGCGAGAAATTAAATGAGCAAATCTACTACAGCAACTTGCAACGGATGTGTGGACATTCCAGGACCTAAAGAGACTCCCGTGCAAAGACACATCTGTTTCTGATTGCAGTTTTCCGGTGTGTGCTATGCAAATTATCAAGCTATAATCCGAAGTCAGCTATGTTGCTATTAAATCCTCTGGAAATATTCTTAAGCCGCAGATTGATGTGTGGAAAACTAATAATAATCACTTGGCCAAGATTGACAACGTCATCAACGCATGGGGGGATTTACCAGTCCTTGCAATGAATGTTGGACTGTTTTCAATTTGAATAAATAAAGACTTATTTTATTTTCCTTTTTTACTTTTTCTTTCTTACAATAATTCTACAATTACCAACAATTTATTATCAGTTTAATTTCAAATATTGTATATTATTGACCACAAGAATTCCTAATTCCATCATTCCAAGTTATTTAATATTTGTGGAAAATAGTCGCGAAATTCCTTGCCAATATTCTTATATATATATTAAAAATTCTTGTCAGAAGATAAAAACATATGTTGAATTTTCATTTAGTTTTCTTGTCCTAGCCGAGATTAAAAAATTTTGTTTGTCAAACAAAAACACGCATTTTTGCATTGAAATATTTTCATATATATGATTTTATGGTACTTAAATGCTTTAAAACCAAGACCATACTTTAATTTAATCAATCGCTTTTAATTCTATATAATTTAACTTAAATTGTACTTTAGTTTTAATAAATATTATTTTTTTTTTAAATTGTGTACTTTTTTTTAAAATACATTAATATAAAAGAATAAAAGCCAAATATTCAATGTAACTGTATAAATAAATAACACAAGTTGCAAGTTGTAAGGAATTTTTTCCTGATTGATGAGACACTAGCCCCAACTAAAGATTTCAAATGTGACTTAATTGCATTTAATTGAATGAGAATCAGTGACGTAGGTCAAGCGACTGCTTAAAGTCAAGATCGTATTTAAGCTCAACGGTGATTTGAGCGTTATCCTCCTCAAAATATGTGTCAAGCGGCATTAGCCAAGTCAAGCGATTCGATTCGCGTCTAAAAAGTATTTAATTTTCCCAGTGTACAACTCGTTGTGGTACGCAAGGCAGCGGCAAAGTTGCAGGGTAGCATACAAGTGGGCAGAGCAGCTTGTAAAAAGGGAGAAGGAGCAAGAGAGAGAGAGAGAGAGAGAGAATGAAATGGATGCAGGGACGCACATCCTCGACTGAGGCAAAGGTAGAGGCAGAGGCAGAGGCAGTGGCAGTGGCAGCGATGCGTGTGCAAACAGAGCCCAGAGGCTCAGAAAGTAACGCAACTTCAAGATACACGGGTACAGGTCGAGTGTGTGTCTGGGGCAGGTGTGTTTCTCACGCAGGGCAAGCAGCCAACAGCTAAAGGAAGCCAACACACACACACACACACAACTAGGCATCAGTTTCAAAGTGTGGCAACGTGTGGTAATTTTTCTGACCGGCGGCTAGCAGCCACAGCGCCACACATACGCTTCGCCAGTCTCAGAAACAGCAACAGCAACAACAACAACATCAACAAATACAGATACAGATACGGATACAGATACAGATACAGCTTTTGGAATTCGCAGTCCAACTTAGCTCAACTCATTTGGCCAGTGATTCGGAAATGTGTTCAGCTCTGCTCTGCTCCGGGTATATTTTGATGTTGCAGAAGAAGCGTCTCTCGTGTCTCCCCCAACTTGATAGCATAAATCAAATGGGAAAATAATTACGGCTGCTGGGGCAAAATTTGCACGTGTATTAATTTGTGGCTGCTGCGCACTTTTTTAAATCGTAGCAAAGCGCTGGCAACTCGCAATTATGTGTGCCACAACTACAACTTTGTCCGGGTGATTGGTGAGGCGCGTGTTTTGGTCTGCCGCTTATCATTTAATACGCATCTGCAACTTTTCGCATTTTCGCACACAATTTTTAAGCGTAGCCTACCAAGTCTGGGCCAGCCTATTTTCTCAGTTCGTAGAATGCAGAAGGTTCTTCTTTAATTGTAGCCTAGGCTATCAGCAACAGGATACAATGGGGTTATAACTTATAAGAATTACATTTTCTGTTTAGACGGACTGTGATTATTGCTTTTATGCATTCGGACTCAAAACCTATCTTTAAACTTGGTCTTAACTGTTCTGCAAATTGTTTCTTGTTTGTTTGCCTTAGATTTGGTTGAATGATTTGAGCAGACAGCAGAATTGCTTGGAATGCATTTTCAGTCTGGAAAACTCAACTACAGTTAACTGAAATGTTAATCAATTAAAACAACTCGAGTAACCCTTAAATATAATTAAATTGTTTGCTCAGACAATTTTGGTAAATGTTGTATATGTTTAATTGCATTGTATGAAAGCAATCATTTTGTATTACTGTTGAATTTAATACTGCATTTAATTGCAGCCTATTTAAGCCGTAATTTGATTATGCTGAAAAACAGTAATATAATTGGTCAACAATAAATAAATCATTGAATTAAAAATTTAACGATGAACTGAAACCAAAAAATTTCCCCAATCAAAACAAAACGCGCTGCTGCAGACATAAAGATATTACCAATTGACTAGCTGTGATGCTGAGTCTGTGTTTTCCATGGAAAACGATCATTTCCACTCCCAGTAGGTTGCAGTCAGTTTGTCGCCAATGGACTACAACTTATTTTGATTTTTATTGTAATCAAAAACGCTGACAATGCACACAAGAGAAGCAAGAACAAAAAGGTATCAAAAGGTGCAACACAGTGGGTTTCCTGTTTTGAGATCATTCAACGAGCGAGGCAAGTGAAAATTTATGGAAACCAAAAGAGCATTCAAACGTAACTCAGCATTTATCTTTCGTTAGAAAATTAGAATCTACGTGTGGCACCCAATCAATGACCACAATCTTCAGGTTTGGTTTTGGGTTTTGGTTTTGGGTTTGGGTTTGGCTTTGGTCGCTGAGACAATTGGTTCAGTTTTTTTTTGGTTATTTCTTAGCAGACTCCATAAAATTGTTTTTTATGGGATTCTATGAAAAATGCGTAGACTCAAACTCGAGATTTATGCATGTCCTGAGATTGTTTTTCTAAATGCTGCGACATGTTTTGGGGCATGGTTAAACTGGTATCTGTATCCTTGCTGTAGGTCCACTACTTAGCCATTTCATTATAAATTAAACTGTTATCGCTACAACTTAATCGACCCATAAAGCTGACTGACCATTCCCTGCCAACAAACAGCCTGCCCCGCCTCAGCCTTGGTGTGTGTGGCAGCAACAGCAGCAGCAGCGGCAACATGATTCTCTCTTATCTCAATTTGACATTTGTTAATTGCCGCGCACTTCAAGTACTTAGAGTATCTTTTGGGTCTTCATCTGCTTTGCTTATTTTTTTTTGCTTTGCTTTGCTTTACTTTTTTTATGCTTGTTCTAAATGACTTTTTAATGTTTTTAAGTGTAATAAAGTTGTTTTCCTGCCATTGCGTAATGAGTTATTTTAAACTACATTGCGAGTGTGCCACATTTGGTAATCTGCGCTTGGCATCAGAGAGACATTTTAATTAATTTCCTAAGGTCTCCCAACTCAAAGGCTAATAGCCAACTGACTGCCAAGATCGCAGAATGTGCTTTTTGATGCTGCCAAGAAGCGGGCAATAAAAGCAGCAAGAAGAGGTCATTGCCAGAACATTCCGATTGCATAATTAAGGACCAGTCGGAGAGTCAATAGCTAAACAATTAAGTCTTTGTGCAAAATTTAGTTGTAGGTATGAAATTTGCTCGACTACAACTCAATCTTTGTGCGTTGAATGCAACTGGGGAACCTCATGAGAAATGGGCGAAACCTACGCCCTTCCACGCATGCTAAATAGCCCATAATAAATCATTGGTTGAAGATATTAAAAATATGGCTAAAACGTACGCACGGCTGGCAGCGGAAAGGCCTTCAAGTTCAAAGGAAGACGACAATCAGAGCAGCGAGACAGACAGAGCCAGTGGCAGCGGCAGTGGCAGTGGCAGGGGCAGGGGCAGAGGCATTGGCAAAAGCCAATATTATTATACCTCATACATATGATGTGTATTTCTGATATACCAGGCATAAAATAGCAGCTCGGAAGTGCTGACAGGTCGGGCGGCATACAAAGCTGCCTGAAGGGGATGAGGGTGGAAATCGAAGATGAAGTCAACCCAACCAATGGCAACAGCAACAACAACTGGAACTGCAACTGCAACTGCAACAACAACAACAACGGCATTGGCAAACGAATAAGCGCACTAAATTATGACTAGGTTGAGGCGCTGACAATTCAATGCGCGGTCCCCATTCGAAAAATACTCGTAATACCAGCTATGAAAATTTATGCAGCATGCCGCATGCAGCGAAGGCAGGGAAAAACGTTGAACGAGTCCTCAAATCGACATGCACATGTGGCTGCAGCGAGTGCATTGCTGTTTGGTAATCCGTAAAAAATGATGTCATAATAAATTGTAATTTATGGGCGCAATGCACTCCATTCCCGCTTTTTCTAGGAGGGAATCCAGCAATCCCAATCGAGCAATCCAGCAATCCAGCTAGCGACAAGTTAGGCCGCCTCGCTGACAGATGAAGGTTCGTTCATGAGAGTCTGATGAAGCCATTATGATGACTTAAGCTCGGACGCTTTTCGACACGATTAATTATATCCGAAAACAGCAGACAAGACAAGACAGGCACAGGGAGTGGGAGAGGGAGAGGGGGCGCCACATTTGGGCATGTTGTTAAAAATACCTGACTTGGTTTCCTGTGCACAAAACAAATGTCAACTTTTATGCCTCAATGGCCTGGGAAGTGGCTGCTCTACCATTCTCTCTCTCTCTCTCTCTCTCTCTCTCTTAACAAGCTGACAAATAGATAAAGTGCAGTCAAGTTCCGTCTGAGAGGTAGCTGCCTCCGAAAGACAGCGTGCCACAAGTTGATGTATCGGCTGGTTGTTTTGATCTGACACTAGGCTATTTAGTATGCAAATGTATGATTGTGTCTAACAAAGTGACAGCGAGGCAACTTCAAAAGGGGAATGAGAACACACTCATATCTCTATAAATTTAAAATTTATAAAAGATATGTACAGTCTAGGGTTAAATCATTTTCTATCCACTTTTTATTATACCCTTAACCCATCAAAATGGGTAAAAAGGGTATAATGGTTTTGTGCAAATGTATGTAACAGGCAGGAGGGTGCATCCCAGAACCCATAAAGTATATATATTCTTGATCAGGATCAACAGCCGTCCGTCCGTCTGTATGAAAACGTGGATAACTTAGACTATATGAGATAGAGAAATACGAAGCGCAGATAAAGTTTGATTTATTTTATCGATAACTGTCTCCATTTATCGATTATCGATATATTTCGATTTCCGATAGCAATAAATTTCACAAATTCCAACCATTTTCTGTATACATATAAATAGGCGAGCGCATGTGTGAGAAAGAGATGGCACGATATTCGACGCGAGCATAAATATGTTTTAGCGTGTACGTACGTATGTACATATGTTCGTATGTATGTATGTATGAATTTGCACGAGTTTTTAGCCAGACACTTGCGGACCTGCTCACGTTTGGCTGCAAAACTTTTTAAGATGAAATTTGGCAACAGTATTGGAATATATTTAACAGCTGGGTTAAGGGTATATCGAAGTCGGGCTCATTCGACTTTAGCATTCTTACTTGTTCATTCTAATTTTATTTTTCTTACCGATTATTTCTTTATTCTAATCATTTTAAAACGGTAAATGTTTCTGCATTTTTAAATTAAATTTAAAAAAAAAAATTTAGTGAATTCCATTCTAAGTTTTAGCTTAATAAAATGTATACTTTTAAATTTGTTATTATTTTTGGTAAAAAATTGACAGTAATAAAAGTGCGGGAACAGGAAATTAAGCAATTTCACGCCCTGTGCCACAGTTAAATGGCCCATTGATGGGCCAATGCTTAGAAACAATAAGTATTAAGTGGCTTTAATTAAAAATTACAATTTTATTCAACGAGCTTCCACAAAACCCACTCTTTCCTCTCCTCTCAAGTGGCAGAGGCCGACGGAAGCAAATATAAACATTTCTTTTTTTTTTTGAGTAACTGCACCAGCATTGAAGCAGAACAAACATTCTAATCATGGCGGGGCATGCAGCACGAAAGTATCTGACAGATACTAAACAAAAACAACTGAACGCAACAGAATGCTGCAGCTCATTAGCGCCTGGCGACAGCGACGAAGCGCAACGAGGAGGGGTTTGACGAGGGGAGTGACGAGGGGAGGAAGGAGGGAGACGGCTGTGCCGGAAATCAATTTTTTCAGAAAACTGTCAGAAAGAGGCACACAACAAAAGCACTGTTGGAGAAAATATGAGGTTTTTATTTTTGGGTTTCCAAAAACAATTGCATAATCAACGCTGCCCGCCGGTGAAAGGGGGGAAAGGTTAAAAGAGGAAGGGGGAAAGGGTGTGCTCAGATCGGATTCACGCCTGCGCAGTGGAGCACGTGGAGCATGTGCTGCCCCGCCGTGAGATTAGATAAATTTATGAGGCGACACAATTAGTCTAGACTCGTCGAGTTGCATGCCACAGCAACTAGCTTCAAATTCAAATTGAATTGTTATGCATTTTAAATTGAAAGAAAATGTTGTGAAAATTAAACAAAATGTTTCCAATGATCAAATTAAGCTAAAAGTCAATCAAGGAGCAGAGTTGTTGCTCTTATGTCGTATATTGATTCCCAAAAAGGACCACCAGGATAATGCGTTAAAGGACCCGATAAGATGAAGGCACTTAAATTTAGTTGTTCCCTTTGTTGTCCAGGGGCAACAAAATTCCAGGCAATGTAGTTGTTTTATTTTGTTCCTTCTGGCTTTTTGATTTTATTGTTTGCGCGCGAACTGCACAACAAAAGCTAAAATTGAAAATTGTTAAAATATACACCACACTCACACACACACACACATACACAGAACAACACACAGCCACTTTCTTTTCTATCTATGTGTCCATCTTATTCTTGGCCTTTTGCCTTAGTTTACTTTGTCTCCCCTCCCCTGCCACACAGCATTTTTGGCAGCGCAAACAATGTGCAAGACTCCAATAAATAAGCACAGAAGGCTGGACAGTGGACAGTGGACAGTGGACGGAGGACAGTGGACGGAGGACACTGGACAGTGGACAATGTACAACGGGCACGTCGAGTTGTTTGTTTGCTTGAAAATGGTTTTAATTGTTGTTGAATTTTTTTGTGTGTGCGTTTTTTTTTTGTTTTGTATTTTTTTTTTTTTTGTGGCTCTCGCACATTGTTGACCAAATATAATGAGATAGCTGAAAGCTGGATGGCTGGGTCATTTATGTGTTTGTTTTGGTTTTGGCTAAAAGTAAATTAAGTGCCAATGTTAATGGCAGTTATGGCTGGCATCTGGATCAGGATCTGTGCAGACAACAAAGCAGGCCATTTGGGTGTCTTAATGTTTCAGTAATAATAGCCAAAAGTGTGTGTTAGAGCCAAAGATAGTAGCTCAAGATTTATAGCTTAGCCAGTTTGAGGGTGGCCCAAATATGGTTACAATTTGAAATGAATGCACACACGTATCGTGTATTCATGTAGCTAGTTAAAAGAGATTTAATTGAAAGTTACATAAATAAATACAAAATAAACAAAAGAAAAAGAAACGATTCATTAAAGCTGTGTTTAATCCCCATCCATCATTTATCGACGTATGCTTAAATGAGAAACAAAAGAAATTCGAATGCATTTATTAACTGATTTAAAATGCAATCATTAACATTGATGGAAAAAGGCGACTTGTCCCAGGCATCGCCATCGTTCCCCAGACAATTCGATTAAAGTTAAGCCATTACAAGTGAAGACGCCAGGAAGCCACCACGAGACACTGGCTGGCTGGTTCCCATGTTCCCAAGCTCAGCTCAGCTCAGCCCGGCCACAAATAATATAACAATTTAAATAACAAGCATGAAGCAGGCAAACACCAAACGCGTTAGTTAGATAGATTGATCTACATGTACACGACAACAACGTGGCCAAGTGGCTTCGACTTCCACTCCGGGTCCGACTCTGTGTCTCTGGCTCTGGCTCTGGCTGTGTATCTGACTCCCTGACTCCAGCTCCTTGTTGCTGACTGCGCTTACAATGTATTTGTGTTTACTTGGCCCTGTCCTGTCCTGTCCTGTCCTGTCCTGTGCTGGAGTACTTGTTGCCTGGAGTACTGGCACTCTGGAAGGCTGCTGGTTACAAGGCAGCCAGGCCAAGAGCATGTCAAAACAAAATAACATCTTTAGCGCGCAAACATGACAAAACATCAGAATTCCAGCAGATTAACGTCAATTTTAATTGCATTCACTTAGCCAAGGCAGGCCAGGCTCAGTTGTCTATGAAAACCTCAGCATAGAACCCCAGCTCCCAGACAACACCATGAAAATATGCATAGTACCTAGGTAAAGAAAAAAAAATCAGAAAAGGTGGAAAATGTTCTTCTCGTCCTTTTCGAACTTCTCATACCCTATGTTGGAAAGTTAGGAAAAATTACATCAGAAATATTTGGTTAACTTAAGTTGGAGCTAGGTGTATTTGAGATAGTTAAGCTGAGCAAGTCATGTAAAGTATATTTTAAGATAAGTATTTTAATTAATATTTACAGTATATATATATAAAAAACTTTAATGCTTCTGCTACTGGCTTTAATATAGGTTTCTTTGTAATTTGACTTACATGATTAACACCATTACTTAAATCTCATTTTGATTATATATTCCAGTGTTTTTAAAACAAGCAGCTGGCTGTATGCGGCTCATCTGTCCTATGCCTGTAAATTGGGCAGGTGTTTTCCTAAGCAACGCTGTCTTCGCCACAAAGTGATATGCCCTGTGAGCCAAGAGCATTAAAACAAAATACAAAATCCATACTACAAAAGGGTTTAAGGCCTCTTCTCAAGCTCAAGCAGCAGCAGCAGCAGCGAGGCAAACAGAGTTTCACAAGGTTGTGATTAACATGCGATAAAAAATGACCAGGCAGGCTACTACCCTGGCCAACTGGCACTGGCACCCTACCAGGCCAGACGTCTGACTAGACCTGGACGTGAACCTGGACCCTGACTGTTGGCCGTTGGCCGTTGGCCGTTCGGGAGCCAGAGCTGCTTGGTCAGTTGGCTTTCGTGTTTGCATTGGCAGTGAACAGCAATAGCAACTGCGAGACCCTCGCAACTTGCAACTTGCAACGCGCAACGCGCAACTCTCGACTACTCTCGGCCACTCAGCGGACAAAAGTTAAGTGTCTGGCTGTCACATGCGATTTGCACCTGCCGGATGAGCAATGGGCCAAGGCGCGGGTCCGGTCTTGCTCTTTGCGTGGATTATTTATCATCTGCGCCACATCAGAGGCTAAGTTTCGTTTTAAGCAGCATCAGCATCAGCTTCAGCTTCAACTTCAGACTGAGACTGTGGCTATAACAAACAGCGCGTGCAACGGTGGAGATCCACGCTTGCCAGATTCTTTTCATGGACTATAATCAGGGCTGTGGAATGCGCGCAAACATTTGCACAGCTTCGAGGCACCAACTGCGAATTTTGTTCATAAATTTTAATATTTTAATTTAAGCCATGCCGATGAACACATAAAACGAGCCATTAAAGAACCAAATGGATATTCCTAGTGCCACTTTGTAAGCACAAAAGCAAATGCAATTCTTGCCAAACTCTGTTCCAGTTTCAGTTTGTATTCTTGGACACCGTTGTCATTACTACTATTGTTGTTGTTGTTGCTGTTTTGTTGTCGGTGTGGATGTTGCAGCAACGGAGCTTACATTTCCTGTGAATACTGTGCTTTGATTTAACGAAAATTAACAACAGCTCAAACAACTAACCAGTCGAGTCAACATTACGGCCCAAACGAATCAGCGTCATCATCACCAGCAGCACTAATCCAAGCAGCAATAACTACAACATTCATTAGAAAACATTAACAACGAATTCCAAATGCACTTTAGAAACTGTAACTTATGCTTTGGCTATAAGAAGACAACATTTATTTTGAAAGAGTTTAAAATCATTTATTTGCATAGTACTGAAAAATGGTTTATGGACCATTTGTGGGGTTCTTAAAATCAAATTCTGAAAAACGATTTTTTGCTTTTGCTTATCTCTTCTTCATTTTCCATCTCACTTCCTTGGATATTTAACAATTTTGCTCTGATTTAAATTTTTATAAGATCTCCCCAATCTTTGCAATAAATGTTGAACCTTTCTACTTTCTAATAACCCAAGATATAATATATATCTTTATTTAATTATCTTTTTAATTTAAATATATTTTTTAAATATTTAAATTATTTTATTTTATTGTATAATTTTCAATGTACATTTTAATTTCATTAATATTTAGCTTATATTTTTAATTCTCATTATAAATTTTTATTTCTCAAAAAGCTCTTTATAAAATAAATAAATAAACCTACTTAAAACAGACAGTATAAAAAATATGCAACAATATTTCTTTAGTGCTTTCCCATAGTCGTTGTTGACCTTAGTTAGTTAGTGTGTTGCAACAGCGTGCAGTGATTCGTATTGCGGCATGGCATGTTGTTTGCTTCGCCAGTTCCATTTGCCCCTCAGCTCTGACTCTGCCTCTGATTCTGGCTATGGCTATGGCTATGGCTGTGGATGTGGTGGCACTGGCTGGGGTTTTGGCAGAGTCTCTGGCTTGACTACGAACCCCAATGATGCCACTGACTTGGCTTTGGCCACGCTTGTTTGGTTTAGCCTGGCCGCAGCGGCTAAACAGGTTAAAATGTCGTTCAAAATGTCAAGTCAACACTTTGATGTTGTCCGTGTCAGTGTGTTGCAGCCAAGCGACCAGCAAAACCGCTGCCAACGTTGGTCTGCAACTTCAGATTCAGCTTTTGCTACACAACTGAAGCCACAGCAACAGCCAGAGCTACAGCCTAAGCTGCAGCAATGTTTGCGTGTGATCTGCAGTTTATTTATGCAACATTCAGCACACGACGAAACATGCAACATTGCCGAAATTGTTAAGTGCAGACGTCGTGCTGTCACTGTCGATGTCGATGTCGATGGCGATGTCGATGTCGCCATAGCCAAAGCCATCGTCCAATGTCCACAAACATTGTTGTTCTAATGCTCGAAGAAGTTTTCCTGTAATTGCACAAATGGAACAGTAGCGGCACATGTGAGAATGGGGTCAGCAATTAGAAAGGGCCTAGTCGCTGGTGAAGGGAATTCTCAATTACACAATCTCCATCTCAGTACCAATAAGAACATCATGCACAAATTGCAAATATAATTTAAGACTACCCCATCCAGGTTCTATTCAAGAAAATCCATAATCCATTCGGACCTACATCAATAAGTGGTATTACATAAATTTACATTTCAACATCTCAATTTGGCTAATAGTTGCGATTCGTGCCCCTTGCCTGCATTGCCTGTGCCTGTCTCAGCGACTGACGCACTGAGTAAGTCGGCCGCAAGATGACGAAGCTGACAACCAGGTCATCGTTGACAACCATGACGGCGCCCGCATTGTCGAAGAGGCCGCAGTAGTTGGGTGCGGAGAAGAGCGTGACCAGCTGGCGTTTGGCAAAGAACTCGTAACCATCCTCGACGACCTGATGGGCACGACAAACCACATCGATGCCCATGCGAAAGCAGAAATCTTTCACAATGTCGGCGCCGAAGGTGAAGCTAATGCCGCGATCATTTGTGCCCCAGCCAAGGACCTTCTCGTCGGGATCACTCCAGAGTAGGTCACAGATGAGGCCCTCGTCGGGTATATCACAGGGCCGCCTGATTGCCTGAATGTCGTCAAAGCTATGCAGACTAGGACTCAGACCGCCATGGACACAGAAGATGCGACCACCCACCACAGCAGCCAGTGGCATGCAATCGTATGTATCCACAAAGTGGCGCCACAGTCTGATGGAATAGCGACGCTTGCACTCATCATAGAATCCATAGATTCGATTGAGACTGGCGCTCTCGTGGTTGCCGCGCAGCAACATCATCTGATTCGGAAAGCGCACCTTAAATGCGAGGAGCAACGTAAACGTCTCAATGGACATCATGCCGCGATCCACATAATCTCCCAGGAACAGATACTTGGTGTCCGGCGGAAATCCCGTCGAGTGCAATATCCGCAGTAGGTCTCCAAATTGGCCGTGTACATCTCCGCATATCTTAATAGGTGGCTTTATATCCAACAACGTTCTCTCCTTGAGGAAGACTGCTCTGGCCTCCGTGCAAACATATCGTATTTGATTCTCGGGGAGTTGTACCCCTCTTGCAGGATTCTCACAATTGGCAAGCTGATTAATTAGTTCGTTGAGGTCAACAATTGACGGTTTTAAAGACTGCAGAGCCTTCGAATCGCGATTGATAGTCAATTTAGAGGATCGCTTTGCCATATTTTACAAACAAATCAATTTAGTATTGACAAAAAAATATACTTGTTTCTAATTGAAATAATGTAGGTTGACAAATGAATAAAATTGACGAACCAAAAAAAAAAAACATATTTATACAAAAGTGAAAAACTAGAAATATTTAAAAAAAAAAAAAAAATCCCTTAAATTTAATCCTTTTGTAATAAATTCTAGGCTCTATAAAAGAATAAACATTATAGTAAATTTATATATCGCTTACGCCCCGATTTGGGCGCCTAACGCTGAACCGCGCCTGGCTTAGTCCAATGGCTGTCAAAATGCTGCCCAAAAGGCTGAGCCTCAACTAAAGTTGTTGCAATTCTGAGAATATTTTACGCTTGTTGAAGCTGACAACAGTGTTGAAGCCACCGCCAACGATGACGACGACAACGTTGTCGATGTTGCTTGCTTGCCTCGGCCTGGACTGGCACTGGACGCGCTTCTTGTTATGGAGATGGAGATGGAGCTGGAGCACAGCACAGCTCAGCAGAGCAGTGGTATGGAGACAGCACTAGGGTTTCGTGTTTTGTTTTCTTTGCACTTCAGTTGTATCACATCAATGGCCATTGTGTACGTCAACTTTGATGTTTCGGCAAAAGTTGTGAAGTGTGAGGTTTTAGACGTTCTTATTGCACTTTGCCGCTGAGCAGCAGGGACGGTGGTCAGAGTCGGTGTCGGAATCCGAGAGGCCAAAACTACCGCCTTGACAGGTGAAGAATGCCAAAAACGTTTCGAGTGCCTCCGTTGCCAGGTTAGACTTGGCCGGCTGACTGGCTGGCTGACTGGCTGGCGGTGTGTCCACTCCAAACTCAACTCAAGCCTTTTAGACGAAAAGCGCGGCGATAGGCAGCGACTCTGAGGGCGGGAAAAATCGACAAGGCAGGAGTTAAAGTCTGAGTTGAGTCTGTTTCTTGATTTCGTATTTATTTTGTTTACACGTTTCCTTTGAATTTTCTGTTCTAATTGAGTGAGAAGTGCGGTGAGCTTGCACTTTTCCTATCACACATCCAGAGAGAGAGAGCCCCGCACCGCTCCGCTCCATCATCATTATCACCATCCACATCAACATCAACATCATCTGTTGCTACGTTTTACGCGTCTTTAATTGGATTTTCATACCTGTCCCGAACCCAGCCGATGTTTGATTGGTGTTTGTATAATGAACTTGCAATATTCTCCCAACCAAACAGCTGCTCTGGTTATTATTGTTGGGCGAAGGCGCTCCAGACGTATCCCGTGAAATTCAACACACATCATCGCTTTTGGCCTTTATATTTATTCTTCCTCTTTACTTTTCTCTTTTTACGTTAAGAAAACAAAGGTTCTGTTTGATTGTTGGTGACTTTGTTTATTTAATTTATGTTATTATTGCCTGATTAAGTATGGAAGGGCGATGACCACAAAAAAAAGGGTTTATGTTATTTTATTAAAAATTGATTAGTGTTAAAGTACACAAAATTGCTGAGCTAAATAACAATGTAATTACGTGCAGTTGGGATTTGGGACAAGGAAAGTTTGACTGAAGAGCTGATGCATCCGAGAATTGATGACCTGCAAAATAATAGATGAATTATTGGGATTCATCAATTAACGAGGGATTTATATGAAATAGTGATGAGAGAATACGAAAAGCATAGAAAAAGGAACTATTTAGCACTGGGTAATTAATGCTTAGTAAAAACCTTTATTTACAATCAAGACTTAATGCTTTGATTAACACTTATCACTTTAATGAATTATAAGCATTTTATTGAATTTAAATAATACCGAAACCATATTTTAAATATATATTTTACTTACTTCATTTTATTTATCAGTTACAACTTAAAGGATATCTAATTAAAAGTGAACAGTAAAATTAAAATTTTAAATGATCATCAAAGATAAATAACTTCTTAAACATTGTATATAGATAAACATACTTTGATCAGCAAATGTAAACAACATTTAAAACACGGCTTTCCCGTTCGTTGGATTTGTTTAGTTTCGTGAAACATGAAAACCATTCTTAAGTTGACCAAAACACGTGCAAGATATTTAATAGATATCTTTTGGTTACTAATTGTAAGCCTCAAGCTTTCGAGAAACAAACAAAAAGTTGTAAAGCGCATTTTACGTCTAATTAAGAACTCGGCTAAAGTTGTGGGACGACAAAGAATATATATGTATATATATATATATATATATATATATTGTGTGTATGCAAGAGGGAGTTTTCCTTGTGTTTGCCCCTTATTCCAACTGCACCGTCTAATTGCAATAAAAGCTAGTTAAGCAAAACACACACAAAACACAGAGCGTAATAAACACGCTGCCCGTTGGCCATTTTTACGAGCCTAATAAAGCAAACAGCAACAGAAACAGAAACAAAATTCATCATATCTGGAGCATGGAGCAGCTCCTAATGAGCAGCTCGGCTTAGGAGCTGCAACTGTTTTTAATGGTCCCATAAAAATGTGGCAAGTGGGGCAGGCAATGGCGGCGTTTATGATGAACAAAATTAAATGGCTTCAATAATTAAAACACCTGTTTTAATTAGATAGAAATGCATGTACACGGTTCGGTGTTTTTTTTTTCATTCTTCTTCTATGCCTACTGTGAGAATAAAAAATGAACTTGGCCAGCGACAAACTCAGATACGTTGAAAGTTCCTTTAGGTGTTAAACTGCAGACACAATTAATGACCCGTCGGCGGCTTCAAAGTTGTGAGTGTACAACTTTATCATAAGAAGAAAAGAAAAATGTGTGAGCAGAAGCAGCTGGAAATTTTCATCGGAAAAGTTGCCACAGCGATTACCGATTTACCGCTATCGGCTTTTCCAAGTAGTTGTAGTTTTTGATGTGTGCCCCTTTGACTGCGGTCACAAATATGCCAAAACATGATCATCACATGTATTTTTGTCATTTGAATGTCTTGAGACTTGCGCACACCCCTAAATCCAAAATCTAATCCTTTGGGCTTGACTTGAGCTGTGGGTCTGCCCTCTGCATACCTGTCAATGCCTGACAATGAGAATTGCATTCCACTTCTTTTCTTCAGATTGTTGTCTGGCCTTCCTCCTTCCTCCTGCTTCTGCTTCAAATGAAGTGCATTCATCCGGTGGCAATCCTTTTTTTTCGTGCGTTTCTTTGTGCATCATTTCACTTGAATTTGCGTTGACATCCTGCAGACGAATGGCTCGTTCACAACTCTTGTGTTGTGTGTATCCTGTTGTTGTCTATATAACGAGCGTCGCTGACATATCCTTTAACCATGATTAAAAACGTAAAGTAAATGAAAATTGTTTTGTGCTTACGCCTCTTAGCACACCTTGAAAACAATAACAAAGAGTCCCTGTACAAGAAAATATAAATAAGAACAGGACAGAAAGAACTGCACTGAACTTGAGCTGAAAACGGGAGAGAGCCTGGAACTGGAGTTTCAGGACAATAGACAATTCACGACTGGGTTCCTGTAGGCTTCTCGTTTCTAGTGTGTCTCCTCAAGCACTTAAAATTCTACAGATTTTCCCACTTAGCGATAAAGTTGCCGTTGAATAGCCCCGCAGTTGGCTTTTGTCTGAGACACCTAGGACTTTGAGGGAATCCCCGACCCCTCAAGCATTTGCCAAGGATGGGGCAGGGAGGAGGAGAGGGAGCGCCTTGTGATTTCATGCTTAAATGGAGTCGTTAAATTATTTTCTGAAATTGAGTCGAGCGCTTGTTGTTGTCCTGCTTGTGTGTGTTTGTGCCACATGTGTGCGTGTGGCATTGACATTGGAGCTCCACTTTGCTTGAGACTCGGCACGTTGAGTTGTAAACGGAAGTACTTAGCTCCCACTCCCATCCACAAAACCACTCGCTAGCATTAAAATATTTTTTTTTCTTTTGTTTTTTCCCTTACACACATATACATACATATATATATATATATATATATATATATATATTGTTTTTTTGGCTGTTTCTTAATTAAAACCAAAATGTTATTGTCTACGTTTGGGATTTTGTGTAATGTGTGTTACGCGTGGCATTGAAATGCATTTTGTATGTGATTTCACGGTTTTATGGCTGACACTTTCTTTCCTCCACACGGTACAAAAGACGAGCACTTGAACTTGACATTGCATTGGGTTTCCAGGTGGTCTTATTTTTATTTAATTTTTTTCCCCAACTGGCTTTAAAGCATGTCTTGGAATACTAATTAAATTTGGCTTATGCTGGGTGTTACCCACACACGATCCATAGAGTACAGCTCGGGAATAATTTACATATTTTTTTAATTACCAGCTACTGCTTTTGAATTTGCCTTTTATGTTTAACTTTAATCTCATTTAAATTTCTTAATTGCCTGTAATATAGAAATCCTATAAATTTTATAAATATTTTAGTATTTCTTAATTTATTTATAGTCTTATTTTAAATTTAATTTGATTCAAATTTTGTATTTTTGGTGTCGACTGATTTTAGTTGACAATAAATAAATAAATAAAATAAAATAAATAAAAATATTCATGTACCTTGTGAGCAAGGTTTCAGTCTTCTAACCTAACATGCATTGCCACTGAACAGACTCCTTTGAATAAAACCCGCTGCTTAATTCATTCTTAGCTTATCTGTATCACATTTCTGCATAACTACACGATACTTCAATTTTCCAAAACAACGCTTTTAACTTTAAGCTCCGCAATGGACCATTTTTGAGCCAATCGAAAAAAGGCAGAAAAAGATCTAGAACAAGGTCAGCTGTTAACCAGAGCAGGGCAGAGGCAAACGAAGCCCAAATCCAATATGGCCAATATATCACGTGACGCCTACAATTTAAACTGCCAAAAAAAAAAATGAAATGCAAACAGGGCGAACGAAGAGAAATGACAAACATTTATATAAATAACACCATCGACTCCAATTAAAGCAGCTTTGTGCATCTGGATGCGGTTCGTGGAGGGTTGCAGGGTTGAAGGGATGGAGATTGTTGGCGGCTCCTCTGCTCGACTCGCTTGTGTCTGATAAAAACCGCAAAGCGAAATGTTTGTGTATACAGAAGTGCGTGTGTGTGCGAGAGAGTGTGTGTGTGTGTGTGTGTGTGTTTGTGTGTGTGAGTGTAATAAAAATGCAAAACAAAAGCGCCCAAATATGTTTTCGGGGACCGCGTGGGCGCGGCAAGTCGACCGGCCAAAGACAAGCAGTAAAAACAGCAACGACGTCGTCCGGCTCCAACCGAACCACTTCCAACTGTCATTCGCATGGAAAACGATGACGTACTGATGCACTGGACAACAGCAACGGCGGAAACAATAGGTCAAAACAAGAGCTGATATAAACGGATCGAACTCCAGTTACCCAAATAATCAAACAGAAATTATCGGACCTTCAATTATAAATATATATTAAATATAATTAAAATTAATTAATTAATTAAAATTATATTTGTATAAATACAAATTGTGTAATTTATAAATTACTTTTAATACCTTAAATAAATTATACAATTATGAACCTTCTTATTTTATAACAGATATAAAATGTATACAAGGATATCTCTGTTTACACATCTTCAACTTCAAACGCACGACTGAGAATCAGAATTATATTCAAATATGACACGAATGAAACTTTAAAATTGCTCGGAGTTAATATTGTACAAATATGATTATGTAACTGATATGCCTCGGGCAGTGCTATTAAAAATGTTGCAGCAACATTTGCCAGCAAGGCGAGCGACGCGTCGGGCAAATAATAATTTATGCATGCGTTGCGGTAGTCAGCGACATTTGCCAAGAGAGGTTGGGGAGGGGGAGTGGCAAGCAGGGTGAAAAATGGTTGCGGGGAATAACCGCAAAATGTTTGCTTTGCATTTGTTGTTGTTGTTGTTGTTGCTGCTGCTGTTTACAGTTAAGGCAATATGCACTCACAATATGCGAGCAAAAAGTGAATCTGAGCTGCAGCCGGAAAACGGAAATTGTGGCAAGCGCAGCACTCGCAGTACCATTCACCACCGTGTCCGTTACCCCTCCCAGCTACATCTGGCTGTTCTGGCCCGATCTGAGAAACCACATGACTTGCGACCACTGCTCTCAAGGATTTATGCATCGCCACCGCTTAAGTCAGGCCAATCTGTTGGCTTCTGCAGCCCCAGCTGCGATTGCGCGTTTTTGTCGCGCTCTCCGTTCGCTAAACCAATTTTTGGCTTTGGCTTTCAATTTGCAATTGCAATTGGCAACAAAATGTGTGAATTACATGCCACATTCCGTTACGAAGCGCTTAGAGAAATTCCCATTGTGTAAAAACTGCCTTGACTTTGAGTTACGAGCGCTGGCAACCCACCAGAGTTGCCAGTTTGCTCATCTCCCAGCTGCGTTTTATTCAACGCATCACCGATAAAAGGGACCACAAAACAAGCTAAATTCTCTGAGCTTTATCAACTGCGGGGAGGCCACAAAAAGCTGGCCATGGCATTTTTATCATTCAGCCAATATTGCACAACATTAGTAATTGGAATCAAAAGTGATCCTTGAAAAACTTAACTAACAGGTTTGTATTGTCATGACAGACAAAGGTACTGATTGCTTACAAACAAATTTAAAGATTTTTTCTTGATATACCAATTTAAATGAACAGTTTGCACTTTTTGTGTACGAATATACAACATATGTACTTTGTTTCATTCTCTCGATTTGGGACTTGGGACTGGCCCAGTACACGTTAAATTACAGTCTGATTTTCGAATAATCTTCTATCAATGGCGGCTTATCAGCTACCCCTACTACAGGTCATTTAACAAACCCATAAAGCCAACTGTGTCCAGAGTTTCCACCATAACTACATCATTATTTAGCCCGCACTGCAAACGACACTCAACAAAAAAAAACTGCACACATTCGAGCATATTTCCAAAAAAAGAAAAATATTATAGGAAATTGCGCAAAAGCGACATATGAATTTAATTGCCTAAATAATCCCAATCAAGGCAGGGAAATCAAGGCGAACAAATGTTGACAAAAGAGCGAAACGAGCCAGCGCTGATTGCTTTTAATAAAAATATAATGAATCCGCACTCGAAACCCATCAAAATCACCAAAATGAAAATGAAAATGAAAATCAAATCGAAATGAATGCGAAACGCAACGAATGAGGACAATGACAACTTAATTTCAGCCATAGAAAGTTCCCGTAAAGGAGCAGCCAAAATTGACATATTGACATATTGACAGCCACACAAAAGGCACCACACGAGCCATTTTCAGGGGTGGACCAAACCAAACCTAACCGCAATCGCAGTGCAGTTGTCAACGGCGGCGTCAAAAATAACAAACATTGCGACAGCAATAAAATATTACAAAACAATAAAATCTAAGCCGAAATCTTAATACTCTTGCAAAAAAGAATTGGATTTTTTATAGCCGTAAATTCTTTGAAACAATCTAAAATTAATTAAGATCAGGAAAGACGACCACTTTACAATGTAACCAAAAAAGTGGTTCAACATTAGTTATATTTTGATTGTATTGTGATTCAAATATATAAAAAATTATATTTATTAAGCTCGATTCCACATTTGGCAGATAATATAAGACTTATAGGGACTTCCAGTAAAAGTTATTAAACAAAAATTGTATTTCACTTGTGGAGAGTCACTTTGTGAATATATCTTATTTTTTAATAATCATCATTCTAAGGGAGAGAAATCTAGGTGGTATTAATCAAATAAATATATAAAAAAAAATATTTATATATATTCATAAAAAAAATAGATGCATTTACTATTAATTAAATTGTTTATTGGTTGGCAACCTTTTTTAATAATTTTTAATAATTTAAGTGCCAGAGGCAGCAAAATACGTAATTTCTCTAAATTTGTGAATTGATGTACATATTTATATTACTAAATTGAGTTAGAGTCAAAGAAAACACCAGTGAAAGATTGGGCGATATGTCACAGATTTCCTGACAAAATTATAATACCTACGGCAAGGGTATAAAACTGACACGAATCGGGTGTATAGGCCGATGCTTAATTGAAGCTGCAGCAGCTACAGAAAAATCCAATCAAAACGCAATGAAAAGCAAGAGCTGAGAACGAGGCAGCTGTGACTCAACTTGATGTCTCTCTACACACACTCTACAATACACACAGAATGGCACACACACACACACACACACACTCAGTCTGTCAGTCAGTCAGTCAGTCGAATTGCTGTTGATGTTATTCTAGCAAATAATCACAACAAGGCACAACAAGGACCTTGTCAAATGCACGTAAGCGATATAGATACAGATACTGAGCCACACAGATATAGAGATACAGATATAGATACAGCCGCAGATAAAGCCCAGCTGCAAACAAACATAGGACGAGTCACTGTCAGAGTAGGAGTCTGCGAGGACATCAAGGTTGCATCGTCCACCAGAGCGTACATAAGCCCCCCGAAACCCGCAGTCATCTAAACTCGTCCAAATTGCAGTCACCCCGGGCAACCCAAACAAGCAAATCCAATTTAAGCCACAATACACAAATCCTGTTTTTGTTTTCCTCGTTTCTCTGGTCACATTAATAAATTCTTTAGCCCAGCAACATAAAAATATATATACATATATATTTATATATACATGTACAAACAAATGTATGAACAGAACTTTATCTGACAACCAGTTTGTATCGCAAATAGTTTACTCAGCCCATGCCTTATGGTTTCTTGGTGAAGATTAGCCAAATACCAGACACCTCTCAGTCTCTCAACAACACACAGCCCTGTCTGTCAGCTTGTTTGGCACAGAGGCCTTCTCTGTTATGGCCTAAAGTACTTGGGATGCAATCACAAACCAGTCCAGAGACGCAGTCGCTTTTGCCTAAAACAGTTTTGAGCAAAATGGATTTGTTTGAACATTTGAAAAATTTCAAACTGAAATATCTATGTAATTTAAATAGAAAATAAATATATATGCAAGTAATTTTTAATTTTTTATTATATATTATTTAATTCAATTTGTTATTTTTTGTATCAACTGACTTTAGGTGACAGTAAATAAATTAATAAAGTAGGCTGACTGACTTAAGTACTTCCTTAGCAAGCATAAATAAATTAAAGCATTTTAGTTTTATTCTTGCGCCTTTAATGACTAAAAATGTAACTAAAAGTTACAGAGTATGAAAATTCAACAATCAAGTGTAACATTTACAAAATTTTCTATCACAACAACCACAAGTAATTTACTTTTAAAAGGATCAGGAATTTCCTCTAAGCATATTAACATTTCCGCTTTTGGTGTAATGCAACATCCAGTTGAATATAGAAATAATAATTAAGTGCTCGTTTTTGTGGTAAATCTTTTAAGAATTAGCTTAAAGCACATTATTTAAAATCTTTAATTTATAATTAACATTCCCAAATGCCAACAGCCTGGTAGTAACATTTAATTATCGAGGCTACTTAGGCATGGTGTAATTTCAGACACGCATTTGTTCCGCTGCACTTAAAGAAGCATACATAAAGATGTAATCCCAACCACATAAACCATTAAGCTTCTAAAGCCCTTAAGCTATTAATAAGCACATCTATATCCCGACCCCAAGTCCTCTGCCAGAGCTGACAACTAATTTTATGGCCATCACATCAACCAACGCCAACAAACAACTACCAGGCCAATCAAACATGACCCCCACACACACATAAACACACACACACACACACACGCACACATAACAGTCGAACGCCACAGCTCATAAAAAACGCCCACATGACAAATAAGACAAAGCACACATAAACCACGCCCCCACCGAATGCCAAAAACTCATTCCGCTGATCAGCAATGCCAAAACAAAGGCAAGAAACAAAAAAAAAAACAAATTTGTTAGCTGTGTTATGTAAATTGCACACAAGAGTGTCGAAGCGGGGCAAACAAAACCAGCCCCTACTGAGTCTATATCTATATACATATATATATATATATATATATATATGTACTATATGTATGCACCCCCACAAGTATAAATATATATTATGTAAATAAAAGAAATAATAAGCTTTGCCGAGCCGCACAGAAATCCTAAGACGGATGAAAAAAAGCCAGGGAAAATAATTTTCATGATGCGTTGATGATGTTTATATTTACGATACGACAAATATGCAATAGGTTGACATGGAAATGGGTGGGGCAGGCAGAAATCATTTTGTAATATAATTTGTGTTGTTTTTGTTGTTGTTGTTGTTGGGGATACACTTTTATGGGAGCCCGGGCATAATCAACATTATCCAAAAACCGCAAACCGCCTACAAAATGCTGAGGAGCTCCCTCCTGCGGTGCCAAAGCCTGGTCGCATTATCATCTCATTGCACAGGACTTAATCCGGCAGCAAGTTATTAAAGCGTAACGCAGCGTTCCCTGCCTCATTGTCATCATCGTCCTCGTCCTCGTTCTCGTTCTCATCCGCGTCCTCGTCGCCATCATCATCGTCCTTGTCGTCGCCTCCGTTTTATTGTTCGCGCTGCGCTTAACTTGTTCGCATTGTGTGGAGCGTGCCAGAGCCGACCAGAGAACCAAGGCGAGTGGAGGCGCTGCCTTAATGCTAAATGATCCAATATCCTGTTTCCTGCATTTGTCTGTGCAGCACCAGCAACACCAGCAGCAGCCGGCGTGGGAGCATCGCCAACCTTAAAAGGTCCTTTGTGGCCTGGCCTCAACTCTACTCGGTTCTGGCTATTATTTACCCGGTCTGTGCGAACTTAAAGATGCTGCCACTGAAAGCAACTTCTGTACAGTTATTTGCTCAGCAAGTAAAAGAATTTTTATGGTAGTAAAAGTAAGGCATACAAAAGGAAAAACTGATGCTGAATCTGATTCTTTGCGCACGGCAAGTTAAATAGCAAAATGTAAAGTTTTAATTATGCAACTCGTCGTCGTCCTCCGATTGTTAGTCTAGGCACTAAGTCCTCCTCATTTCATCTGCTAAAGATGCGACGCCAAAAGTTAAAGTACACATAATTAGCAGTAGTTTTTCAGCCATTTGCACAATGTTTTTTTCCTCCATTTTTTATTTTTTTATATTTGGCAAAGCTGCCAATTTTGTCATTCATTGTGGATGTCTGTGTATTTTTGGGATATGCCTGGGCACCTAGTGTCCAAAAACTAGGCCAGCTGCACAACTGTTGACAAGCGACGGGACTTTGGCTAATTAAATGAAAATATTAATTATAACAAAGGCATAAAATACACTTTGAACAGTTTTAGGAAAGCCCTACAGTCAAGTGATTAGGTTGGACAATTATGTATATAGTTTGGGCCAAATTGTAATTGGCTGTAAATTAATGAAATGTACATATCACATCCTTCCAGTTGATGCACTGCTAAAAATAATACATCTAAGTATGTTTTTAATTTATTTAAAATACCATTCAAAAGAAATTGAGACTCATGTTCTCTGTCCAGGACATTAGCCACGCAATGACTTTTTACAAAACCATCATTCCCAGAGGCAATAAACTTGAGCAACGCCTTCAAGTATGCTTCCAAAAACCAAAAAAGTTTCGGCAACTTTTAACGCCGTTGCCTTTTGTGTCGATGTTTTTTGGCACCAAATTTAACACAATCTTGGAATGGAGGAAGGAGTGTTGCTGGGGGCAAGGCATGCGCATAAATGTTACATGTCGTAATATTCACCAATAACAGCAAAATGAAAACAAAAACAAAAAAAGGAAAAATACACCGAAAACATGCCACAAACATGAACATTGAAAGCCGTTGCCAAAAACCAGCGAAGGACGGAAACAATGAATGAAAGGGAATTTTTTTTTTTTTTTTGGCCTAGCACAACATAATCTGGTTAACAATTTGTGTGTGGATTGTATGTGTCTGTGGATATGACACATGCAACAACAAACAAAATAACAACAACTTCAACAAAATATGCTAAAAAGAAAATGAATTCTTCAAGTCAATGGCAAAACATGCAGCATTTGTTGTGTTCTACATAATCCTGTAGGTGTGACATTTGTATGTATAAATTTCGGCTTTGATCCTTTAAGGATAACTTCCAGTCCTGTGGGACCCCCTGAGCAACAGAGCCAATTGCCGACTGAAACACAGTACAAATAAACAACAACACAAATATGTAATAAAATATATACAGAAATGTGGCCACGACTTCTCATGTTGTGTGTATGCTTCGAGGGTGCAACACTTGAGGCATTTGCCATGCCTCTCAGCCGCCACTCCAGAGTTCGCCTACTGCCAACTTAAGTTGTCAAAATCAGCAACGGTTTTCTTTTTTTTTAAATGTCATTTTCTTTGTATACTTTCACAACATTTGCCTTCTGTTATTTGCCAAAACACATTTTGCATATATGGGTGTATGTGTGTGTGTGTGTGTGTGTGTGTGTGGTGCTAGGTGTTGTGACATTTGACCGTGCGTGCAACATCAAAGAATTTGCTTGACAATATGCCTCTGGCATGTTATAATCGCACCTACATGTGTCAACATGTATCACAATTAGCCTACAAAACGGAATAACAATATTAAAAATATTAAAATGGGACACGTGTAATAAAAACTGAATTGTCGATAGACAACATTAATTTTAAAATCAAATAAATTTTAAAAATGCTGAAAACCTTACAGAAAATATTCGTAGTTCTGTTTATGACTCGTTCTACTCTGGAGTTCAATTCGCAACTTGAGTTTCTAATTTTATTAGCTCAATTGCATTTTTGAATTAGTAACGTATTTTAAAAGAATGAAATTATATAATTTTGCATATATTAAAAGTAATCGTTTTTTACTATTAGTTTATTTAAATTATCAATTTAAAGTCAGGCTGGATGTCGTTAAAAATCTGTTTTAAGCTGAACGAAATTTGTACAAACGGTTCGGATTTTGTTTTAGAAAACTGGTGCGATTTACGATTCGCTTTAAGATATTTGAATTTGAAGGATCAATTTGAAGGATATTTGAAATTGAAGGATCAATCAGCTCAACCTGGTCATAAGTGATAATTTATCGAATTTTACTGCATACATTATCTGTTTTACAATCTAAAAAATGTGTTTTTAACTGAGTTTTCTATATGTGTAATTTAAGAAAGTGTAATTGGATTGTAATATAATTTCTAATATGAGTTATAATTTCTCAACACAAATGGATTTTAGCTGATAATCCTTGCGCTTGCACAAGCCCTTTAACCAAACCACAACCACATCAACACCTCCTAACTGACCTACCCGCGTGTTAAATAAGTAGCGCAGCTGGAACTATCGCAACCAACCCCAAATCAAAGAGTGCTCAGACCCCTTAATAACAGCACTAAACAAACAAACAAACAAGAGTATCATGACAACCCAAAAAGAAAACAGAGTGAAAAAACAACTACACAACAGCAACAATAACAAATACAACCCCTCGAATGCACTTGAACTGTCCGCAACACATGCAGTTTCGGTTTTATTTAGTTTCGTCATGGACAAATATAATATTTTTTTATTTTTATTTTTTTATGTTTTTTTGCAATGTGTGGCAAATTTAGCCTATGCCCACGTAGTGAGCGGGGCAAAATATCTAAATTATGAACTATGACAAATATTATATTGCTTTTGGGCTTGGTAGTCCTGTCCGGAAGTGTGTACCAAAAAACGGTACAGAAAATGGGCGCGTTCTCAGCAGACTGTCGGTGATTAATCATTGTGGTAAATTGAAAAAAAATATAAAAACAGCAACAAAAAGGAAAATTGGAAAATGGAAAAATAGGGGCTGTTGCTGCCTGGTCTTGCTCTTGCTCTTGCGCTCTTGGCTCCTGGATCGTGTGGCAACTGTTGCCAGTAGTTTCATTTTGCTGGCAAATGTTGCATTTTGTTGGTCATTTTGTCAACTTAGTTGCCGCGTCCACACGGTCGTGCCACGAAAGATGTATTGCTCTAAGCCGATTACGATGTAGTCGCCCGTCAGTGGTCTGTAGTCGCCATCGTTGCACAAAGTAGCAACATTTTCCCGGCTCCGGTTTGGGTCGGTTGTTGGAATGGCAGCCAACTCGATGTTGACACCGCTCAAAGTGGTCACATTAAGTAAGCTTAGGTCTTAGTAGTTTTAAGACTTTGTTGATAGTCTCGGCTCTGTCAGTTATGGCCACAAGTTGGAATAGTTTTTGAAAAAGTCAGTGTAAGGAAAGAAGTGTTAGAAATAGCTATTAAATCGGAGCTTGCAACGAATAGAAAATGATATAAGCGGGTCAAACTAATTAACATTTTTTGAATCTATGCAGTTTGAGTGGAATAGGAAATAAGGAAATTCTGTCACTTTCCATGGATACCCCAAGTTTAATATTCATGGCATTACTTAAAAAAAAACTTAATGAATTGAATATACTGCGAAATAGAAGACAACATGCAGGGCTGAGCTCAAAGCAAAAATCAGTTATAAATTATTATTCAACGTACTCGCGATATTTTCGATACGACTTAAAATTGTACATGCAGGATTCGAAATTTTAAAATGTCTTCGTAATTTCCCCTCTTAATATATTATTTACCATTATTATTACTAAGCTACAATGTGATCTGATGAGTGTTTTTCTGGGTTTCACAATTACAATTAATTATAAATTATTTTACATTTTGATTCTCCCAGATTTATTATATATTTATATTAATTTTGTATTTATTTTAAAATTAATTGTAATTACTTAATTTGAATCAAATATCATTTTATTTTAGACATTAATTTAAATACTAAAATTTTAATACCTTCTTAACAATTGGGGACTGTTTTTTGTTCACATTAAATAAAATGAAAGAAAGCATTACGACAACTCAGTATTTGACGTAATTTGTCTGTTCCGGACAATCGACCCATCCTCTGATGCTTATCACGAATAAGTGTATTTTGTTTATGGATTCGAAAAGATGTCTTCTGTTTCGTTGCACAATTCGTGACATAATTTTAATACCGCTCGCAAGGACACACATATTTCTGCTTAATAATTGCACTGACAGAATTCGGAAGAGAGGAAATGTTGGACAAATCGACGCAATCAATTTTCAAGTGACCCTCTGCATTACTTTCGCCGATGGCCAGGATACAATTAACCCCCATAGCAATGGAGAAGTGGACTAAAGTGGCCCAGCAGTGAAACAAGAATAATTGCAAATGCAGTAAAAATCGACAAGGCTAATGCTTTCCTGCAATTGATGGCAGACGGGGAGCTCATAAATTTGCACTCGAATGCACTTGAAAACGAATCCAAATAGAACTGACCGAAGATGACTGTTATCGATAAGTGCCTCCATGCGGGACACATAAAATGTCAGGCAACTGGCATTTGGAGTACTTTAGGGCGAATCGCTGATACGCATTTGGAAAAGTGCGCAATGAAAAGTGAAAAATTATTAAAGCGCATTTAATGCAGTTTGACGCATGCGCCGATACAATGTTTGCCCCTCGCAACTGCGCAGTGGCAGCTGCTACCGTGGCACACCCTAAAGAGGAACCACCACCATCCTTGCAGCAAGTAATCGCACCCCAGCATCATTATCCATTTTCGCTGAGGCAAACACGCAAATGTGTTAATTCCGCGTGTGTTCGCTTATCAATCTGCCACTTTATCTGCCTCTCGACTTTTCCCCGAACATTTGCTTGCCACATGGTGGGCTCAGCGAGACCCTTTGCCTGTCCATTATGAGTTTGTAATTTATGCCAGAACTGCTCGGATCCATTATGAAAACATCAACACACGTTGTGCAAATCAAGTAATTATCATTAGAGACGTTCTACATAATTATCGGGCGTTCGGTTGGATTTCTGGGTGGGTCTTGATGGGTTTGTCAGCATGTTGAATTATTTTGATTTATGGGTAGCTAGGGAACTGCAACTGGCAGTCTACTGTGGTGGCTAAGCTCTGTGAGAAATTTGAGACCTATTGTCTATTCAGTATTCATTTTGAAAACAATTGGATAGAATCTAAAGAATTGTAGTATTTGATATAACGATACGTGACACACTCCATCAACAAAATACAAAAAAACACATCGTTTGATTCCTTTAACTCAGGCAAATGGTATTATGAATTTTCAGCGATATGTGTAACCCTTAAAGAGATATCACTTTTTCTAAAACGGGTATAAATTCTTTTTAGAATTAATTTAGCTTTTATGTAAACCCAAATCGGTTTTTATACTGCACACAGTTCAAGTATCGGATTTGTTTCGGAATGTTATTATACTTCTTATAAGATATAAAGTTCCCCCGGGATCAATCAGTTGTTGACTTTAAACAAAATCAAGTTAAACTTTCAAATAAAAATCTAAATGTTTTTTATTAAACCTTTAAGCCATTAAATTTTTGCTAATTATGCTCATTTTTCAGCATGTTGGTTAAAAAATCTAAAAGTTCTAAGAATTGATATCAATATATCTTCTAGTCGATCTCTGACTACTGGACCAGTCTTACGTATAACAACGTATTATAATAAAAATCAATTCAGTTCCATTAGTGTGTAAAATTTAGCATTTTGTAATGTGTGTAATAAACTCGTTCTCACAGCGTTTTTGTCGACACGGGCGCACCCTCATAAAATATAACAAAAATGAAGCAGTTTTCACATAATTTTCCTTTGCTTTTATAAGCTTTCTCCGAATGCCTAAAACTCTCTCACGAGCCATCATAATGAACTGATGAAAAACCCATAATGTCAAATTTCAATCATTCAAAATACCAAAATAGGTTCACTTTAGCCTTGAGAATTTGCTCAATGAATAATTTGCTAAGATACGTTTATGGTGCAACTGGAATTACGAATATTATGCAGAACTCCACAGGTCCATGACGACTCTATTTTGGTTTTGACAAAATGCCATTAAGATATCTGCATGAGAGTACTAAGACTTTCGAGGATTTTTAGAGTATCCTTGAAGACTTCTCTATGACTTTATTATCAGCACACGCCCAGCGTTCGCCCATTGCAAGGCCGACTTCACATTGCGCATGCGCGGCGCGTGGTAAGATAAACAGGCAAGTCAAGCGGCGCAGGATAATGGGCAGGATGCTCTATAATGGCCCAAGGCTACAATTAGACCTTGACTCGCCGAGCGGACAGTAGTTTTTTTTTTGGGATTGGCCTAGCTAACCCATTGTGGACTAATTATGCGCAAGGTCAGTGTATATCCTTGGGTCATTTGCTGGTCGCGTGTATTCGTGTGTGTCCAAAAGTCGCCATTGTTTGACATTAATTGCACTTTTCCAGCTGAGTGCGTGTCCTTGGAAGCCAATTGCTCAGCTGGGATAAGTCAAATTAATGTTTGACTGCCCAAGGACAGCCAGCGAACTGTTGCCAGTTGGTGCGAAAAGCGACAGTGTGTGCGTGTGTGGGTGCGCTCGCTTCCAGGAAGGTCCTTTGGCTCATATCGCTTTGCAAAAAAAAAAAATAAAAATTAAAAAATATCACACACACACACAAACACACTGGGAGTGTGTACTGGTGTGGACCAAAGGACCCTTGCCTGCTGTGCGCTTATATTAGATAAAAATTTAATTTTATTTTTCTTTGTTTATTTTGTTCTGCTTCTTTTGCTGTGTCCTTGGTGTGAACTGCCAATAAAAGTGTTTTGGTCCTGGGATACCCTCTTGGCCGTTGTAAAAATGCAATTATGATTGTATTATGGTCGCCTTTGTGTTTACTGTAAAGCAGTTTGCCCATTGTTTGCTTCTAATGCAGCCCGCATCGTTGCAATGTCAAAGCCGTGGATATCCAGCCATATCCTTATCCTCAAGCATCCTCAGCTGCACACTTCTGCAATTGTCATTCGCGCCTGCACTCGTCATCCTCCTCCAGTCCTCCAATGCTGGTCGATAGCTAATAAATAATGTACGCATTATCCTTCCATGCAAGTTGCCTTTTGTCAGCCCTTAACAATATGTTCGGTGTATTTGTGTGTGTTTCTTTATCTTTATGATTCCCTCTACATCTATCTCTATCTATATACCTATCTCAGTATTTAACTCGCTGTTATTTCTCTCCAGGCTCCAGGTGAATGTTTTATTCACCTTGACAGTCTCCGTGTGTGGCATAATCGTGATGCTGCTACATTCCCGAATATAGTGATAATCTGCAATAATTTTAACTCTAATATTTTATGTTTCAAAAAGTTGAGGATTGCAAGATTATAAATGTAGCTGTTCATAAAACACTGCTTGTTGAATTCTTTAAATACAATAATAATAATAATATAATAATATTTATAATTTTAATTTAAAGGTAAAAATACGAAAAAGTAGCGAAAAATAGTAGCAAAACTTAAATAGTCTTTATAGAAACAATTTTCACAAATTTCTGTTGAAGATACGCTTTGGTCAAAAGCCAGTGATTCGGGCTTATGAATAAGAAACATGGTATGCCTTAGTTTTGTTAACCTTCAGTACCTATGCTGACCTATGCTATGACTATGCTGATAAGAAATTAAACCATTTGCACACCTGCTTACATAAGGGTGTGAAATGCCTGTTAAGAGAAAATTTGGCAATAAAACCGGAACTTGCTTATAAATCAATTTAATATATTAACAGTTTGGCTAGGGATATTTCCCAGTCGTTTTGTTAATTC